>CM062808.1:564919779-565233458 GCA_031772625.1 Pinus tabuliformis | reverse complement strand
TCAGGTATACACAGATTATATGAGAAGTTTCAGAGATACTACGTTCAGAGATTATATGCCCATCTAATTTCTCTCTCCGACTAATTGAAACATAGATTTCCATAGATTAGTCTTCGACTGATGTGAATAGGTTCTGTTTGTTTCCTTCCTTCCTGAGAATCAATCTAAATAGGCTCTGTTGTCCGTTTCCTTCCTGAGAATCAATCTGAATAGGCTCTGTCTGTTTGTTTCCTTCCTGAGAATCAATCTGACTAGGCTCTGTTTGTTTCCTTCCTGAGAATGCAAGTTTGTCATACACGCAGGAAATTCAAGTTGGAGTGGGGACTTGTGGGTTGCTTTGAGGTATCCCTCAGATCCTGAAAGCAACGGCACCTGAATTGGCCAGTTTCAATGTTACGACGAGGTAAATCAGCCTTACTTTTCCCGGACAATGGGAATTCCAAATCTGTGATACAAATAGTAGAATAGAATCCAATAATTTTATTTATGACCTCAAAACTGTAATCACCTAAATGTTTTGAATCCAATTTTTGTACAGTATACGAAGGCGTCCTTGAGAGCCCATGCAGAGAGGCGGGGCGGGGGGCATTTGCTGTCTCTGATCGATGGAGAGACTTGTTCAGCCTCTGCGCGGTGTTTCTCTCAAAAAATAGAGTGACTGTGCTGCATGATGCCAGTCTTATTCAACCAGCACAGACAGGTATGAATATTTTGTAATACATATATATTTTTAAGAAATATATATGTAGCAGGCCATTTCCCATTAAATTTGCAGACAGTAGAATCTTTAAAGCGAATGTAATATTTAGTACCCAATAAATCCTCAACCTCTACTTCAGGGCGTCCAGTGTGATGGTTAAAAATTGATAAGCAGTGCATGCTTCGCCAAACCTTGAAGTGATGGTGAGATGATCTCCCTCAGCATCGAAGACTACCACTGAGCATGTGACCAGGGCTTTGTAAAACCATGTTGATGCTTTCTGTATTTGTGATCGACTGGTATTCCATTCCATGTATTGAAACGACCAAAAATATGTGTTTTCTTAGCTTAGATTCGATTGGGTTTAATAGTCAACGACATCTGAACCTTCGATTATTTGTTTTGAATATATGAACAAATGGAAGGTGGATGACCTGGCACCGATCCACCCGCACGGTTATACGGAGAACATGAGGAGCGTGGAGGAGGTGAATCCCTGTGCCAGTGGGACCTAGTGCGTGGATTTACAGGCATGTTCAGCGAGCAGAGCAGCAGATTCAGGCATCAGAGTCACAAATCAAAATAATGTCTGACCACTGTGTGTTGTTCATATTCTTCCCAGCGCCGGTCCACTGGATCAACTCCTCATCGATGGGTATATTTTCTTATTTTTCATTTTATGTATAGATAGAAATTTGGATAACTCGCTGAATTTATCTGTTTCGGTAAGTAATTGGATTTCATTATTGTGGGATTCATTTTCAGCTGCTGTGTGCCGGGCTCTCAGCAGCAATGGGACGCAGGGAAGCAAACCACTGATGGGCTTCAGGATACACAGGTGCTCACCATTACCATTTTCTTTTTTCGATGTTTCTTTTTCCATTCTTAAGAAAAATAGCCCCTCCTATAATGTTTGACTCAGGGCTCCATTATTTGACCAAACCAATTCATCCTCTATGTTCTTAATTCTAACATGACTCATTTTCAGTTTTCTTGTATAGGCCTCCCATACATCTCCTTCAATACCATCCAAACCTATGAAGTTTGCTTTCTTCCACTCTTGATGCCATATACATTAGAATTCTAGGGGGGTTGCCTAATCTAAGTTATAGTTGTTTTCAGGGACTTACTTCTCCACTTCCAACCTTAGGAAGGATTAGTTCCTACCCTTTACTCTTTCTCCATTACCAACTTCCCACAGTAGCCAATTCTGCACAAGAGGGAAGGCTTGGACAATGACCTTCCAACATATCAACAAATTATATTATGAGCATTCTTGGAAGGTCTTCTAATGAATTAGGTTCAATGTATTTTTATAGGATAACTTGGCTTCATAGACCCTTATTTGATATGAGCCTCCATATGCCTCTAGCTACCAAAGCCTTCCCAAAATTAGGCATATTCTAGTAATCCCAACTCCTTTACCTTCTTAAATCTCAACTTCTTCATCACTTTCGATTTTTAACTATGTTCATGTTCCAACATTTGCATTTTCTCTTCTTACAATGAAGCCTACTAAATGAGCCAATTTCAGTGAATAAGTACCTTTTTTTATCTCATTATTATAGTAGAGTCTAGACTATTTAATTTTCAAACTTATTTTCATCTAAATGATTTTTTTCCTTTGAAGTCAAAGTACATGCTCCAATACTAATGCTCAGTGTGTAGCAAGGTTTCTCTTTAGTCAAGTTAAGAAGATGATTTCAATCATCAAATTATGTTAGTCACTTTCTTAAATGATAAATCAATTTATGCATATTTTGTTCCACTATATAGAGAGCATGGATTTTCACTGAATTTTAAAATATATTATTTTTGCAGAGGATGACTTGGATATGTGCATGGCCACGACATACGAAGCATTTACATGTCCATCATGTTCATGACAAAAGACATGAAATGATTACGACATTAATCGCTTTCAAAAGAAATTAACATTTATTTATTCATTGTGTTGTAATTACTCTCGGAAAACTCATAATAATAATAATAATATTTTTTTTTTTGAAGGGCTGAAAAGCCCCTTCCCAATGCCCTTAAGAACGAACCATGGTCGTTCTTAAGGGTTTGTGCATCCTCTCTCCTTTTCCACTTCTTAGTTTTTACTTTTCCTTGGATTTGGTTATGTCTAATAGTAGTTAGCAATCATAGATTTTAAGCTAATAACTTTTAATGATACATCAATCTACATTATGGAACATACTTGAAATTTGAAATCCAAAATTAACTTCTTAATTGTTAACGTATGCTTCACACATTTTAAATTGTTAAATGCATTAAAACAGTTTTTGTTTGTGTATTGACGTGTATTCATGTTATTTTAATGTAATGTTTGATGACATTTTGTACTTTGTTTATGATTGTCTATGATAATGTTTGTTGTTTGAGTTTTAATGGTTGTATTTACAATGAATATGTATGGCATGTTGATATGTATTTTGAAATGTTTGTGTGTCTATTTGTCTCCTTTAGCAATGACCATTCACAACATGTTTTTTGTGATGATTAAAATTTGATGTGTGATATGTGTGTATTTGCAATATTTTATGTGTGGTGATCAAAATTTGATGGGTTATATTTGTATGTTTTTGTATTTACAATATTATTTATGTATGGTGATCAAGATTTGATGTGCATTCATGATTGTAGCAATATTTTTGGTTTTAGTTTCATTTGTATGGTTGTTTATTTGCAATGATTGTGTATGACATTTGGATATGTAATTTGGAACGTGTGTGAAATTTCAGTTGGCAATGCTTAGTATCTCCATGTGCTTGTATCTTACGCATTTACTATATTTTTAGGGTGCAATTGATATGTTTGTGTATTCTTGTATTTTGAAGTGTGTTCATGAATGTAGCAAAGTTTGGAGTTTTTGTGTCGTTTGTATGGTTGTGTATTTACAATGATTGTGTGTGACATTTGGATATGTACTTTGGAATGCATGTGAAATTTCATTTGGCAATGACTAGTATATCCATGTGCTTGTATCTTATGCATTTTCAATATTTTTAGGGTGTAATTGAAATGTGATGTTTCTATGTAAATTGTATATGCTTGTATTTTGATGTGTATTCATAATTCTCGCATTGTTTGTGGTTTTAGTTTCATTTGTATGATTGTGTATTTATAATGATTGTGTATGACATTTGGATGTGTACCTTGAAATGTGTGAAATTTCATTTGGCAATGTTTAGTACCTCCACGTGCTTGTATCTTACGCATTTACAATATTTTTAGGGTGTAATTGATATGTGATGTTTCTATGTTTGTGTATTCTTGTATTTTGATGTGTATTCATGATTGTAGTAATGTTTGTGGTTTTAGTTTCATTTGTATGGTTGTGTATTTATAATGATTGTGTATGACATTTGGATATGTACTTTGGAATGTGTATGAAATTTCATTTGGCAATGCTTAGTATCTCCATGTGATTGTATCTTATGCATTTACAATATTTTTAGGGTGTAATTGATATGTGATGTTTCTATGTTTGTGTATTCTTGTATTTTGATGTGTATTCATGATTGTAGTAATGTTTGTGGTTTTAGTTTCATTTGTATGGTTGTGTATTTACAATGATTGTGTATGACATTTGGATATGTACTTTGGAATGTGTATGAAATTTCATTTCGCAATGCTTAGTATCTCCATGTGCTTGTATCTTATGCAATTACAATATTTGTAGGGTGTAATTACTATGTGATGTTTCTATGTTTGTGTATGCTTGTATCTTGAGTTTGATTTGCATAGTATTTACAATTATATTGTATGACTTGTATTTTAAAGTGTGTGAATTTCTTTTGCCAATGTGTAGTGTTTACATAGGCTTGTATGTTTATGCATTTACAACATTTTTTGTGTTTGGCATGTAATGTTTGTATGTTTGACAATTTTTGGGGTTTGTGTATTTACAATTTCTTTGCTTGCAATAATTAAAACTTTGATGCTTATTTTTTTGTAATAATCAAAATTTTACGCATAATGTTTTTATGTTTGCAAAATTTGATCTGCAATCATGTATTAATGGAAATTTGATATGCATTGATGATTGTGTATAAAATTTATTATGTTGTTTCCTTTATATCTATGTATTTAGAATGAATGTGGATGACATGTTGTATGCAATTTAAAATAGATGGTGGGATTTGGGGAGTGATGAGTGTAGTGTAATTATAGGCTAGAAGTGAGGGGGGAGGCCAGATGAGCTTCCACCTTCACGTGGTTGGCCTCGTTAGTAGAGAATTTATGATTCTTGAAGCTAAGAGAAGCTCTCTATGTAAATACACACATGCAAGCATTAGAGCCCAATTTTTATCATCCCCCAATATATATATATATATATATATAAGTGTGGTTCATGAATACCCTGGTCAGTGAGTGGTTGTTACTTCCACGGAAAAGTCTGGGCTAATCGCCCCTCGGCCTACTGGCAAGACCTAACCCCAAGGGCTTCGGGCAGATTCGACCCTATGACCTCCCGATGGCGAGGCACGGTTTTTGACCAACTGAGCTAACCTTGGGGCTAACATCCCCCACTATATATATAATGAAATTTGATGCTTAATGTTTTTATATTTATGTGAATAATCTAGAAATAGTAGAACAAAATCACTCCTCACAAAAGCCCTTACTTTGAAAATATATTTGATCATATTTATACAAATATTCATTTTATTTTTATATATATGAAAATATAAATATTTATTATATGTACTATGTAAACAATATATGCACCCATGAGGGGATCAGAACTAGTGACCTATTGCATGGAGTGCCTTAGCAATGCATCATTCACCATCGAACCAAAGCCCCATAGGAAATTATATATATAAATATAAAAAAATAAAATTGTAAATATAAAATATATAGGGTAATTTATATAAATTAAATTTTAATTTTAATTTTAATGATGGTAAAAAAACATTATATTTAATTAAATTTATATAAATATTAGAAAGATAAAATATATAAATATAAATGCAAAATATTAAGTTTTTTAACCATTCATATAAATATATATAAACGCATTTATAAACATTAAATAATAAACATTGAGATGTTCTTTATAAACATAATTTATATAATTTAAATTAGAATATTTTAAAATAAATATTGTATGTGAACATTAAATTTTATTAAATATATAAATATAGATAAATACTAGAAAATATAAATATAAAATATCATATTTTAATCAAGTATATATTTTTAATATATAATAAATTATATTTTTTAATGAAAATTATAGTAAAAAATATATCATTGTGAGCTATATCTAAATAATAAATACTTTATTCTTTCCCCATATATATATATATATATATATATGGTTTTTTATTTCCAACTCATTAAAACTTGAGTGGGCCTAATGGTTAAGAGCATGTGTTTCCTCCTAAGAGGTCATAGGTTCAAAACTAGAGGGGGCTAGAGTATGTATGCCTTCGTAGACTTAGTAGTCAAATATGGAGGTGGGTCTCTTCTCCCACAAATAAATGGGTCTCATACACCAATGCGGTGTATGGCTTGGCCATGACGTTAAAATTGGATAATATTAATATTAGTTCAGACTGTTGTGGCAACACAAGTCTAGTGTGACATCTAAGACTGGGGTCATCTGTAGTGCAACTTGGGGGCCATCCAATTTCACAATTGTGTAAGTAAATTTCTATAACTATGTCTTTGTGGTTCCTTTAATTTGGAGTTTGGTAGTAACTAAATTTTCTCCATCCTCATATCAGTAATGGTTGGGTGGAGCAGTGTGGTGACTAGATGCTTTATTGTTGACGGGGCTAGGGGTCTCTTCGTGGGTGTCGAGCTTGAAAGGGTGTTGTATTGGGGGTGGCATACTAAACCTAGTGGGTGGCCACGTGTTGTGGGGGGGGCTGGTGGCTCTAGGTATGAGGGTGACTACTAGTGATGTGGGTCTGATGTTTCTTGGTGTGAGGAGAGGGTGAGTAGATAGGGAGGGGGGTCAAGGGTTTGTCGCTTATGCAGCACCACTGATCCAAGGACTGGGTTGACAGTTCTAGTATTTGGAGATACTCTATGGGTGGGGGTCTCGAGGAGTCAATACAGCGAGGAGGCCATGACAGGAGATGCAACAATAAAACGCTGCACACGTAGGGGTTTTAACCCTTGAGGCCTCAGAGTGATGCATCTGGTTGACCAACGAGGTCCTGGGGGAGAAGTTGACTAGTAGGCCAGCTCTCCAAGAAGGGTGGACCTCCCCCCGATTTTAATCTATTGAGGCCCAATTACATCAAGTTACTCTGATGGTTGAGCAATTAGCTTAGGATAGGCAAGATGAATATAATGAATTCATAGCTTTCATGAATGATTTGTAGCATAACTAGTGGCACAGACTAGATAAGTTGGAATCTCTTCGGTGCAAGCATAAGCATATTATGGATAAGAAGACTCGCTTGGAGGGCCATCTGGATCACATAGAGGCCCATGTGCATGAGGAATTTTGCTAATCTCCACCACCAAGAGATGAATCATACACTCCAGAGCTAGGGTATACTAATGCTCAGAGATGATGGCTAGTTGTTTTTGTATCTTGGGTCATTTTTTTTTACTATGGGTTGCCTGCATGAGATACTTTGGTTTTATGTTACTCTTCTCTTTGTGATTTTGTCAATACCTCCAAGCCAACCAGTGTGGGAGCAATGAAGCTGGAGGAATTTTGACCTGGAATCAACCATGAAGTAGTATTTTGAGTAATTAATGGAAACTTTCGAATTATATATATATATATACATTGATGAACAAAATATATTAGATATTTTCAATATATATAAAAATAACAAACATTTTATTAATATTAAATTTAAATGATTACAATACATACACAATGAAATTTTGGCTCTGTTAGGGTTTTCAAAATCTATGTATAATAAAAAGTTATCAAAAACCCTCATGGTGGCCCAGACTATCTCATAGAGGGCATTTTCCTTTACACTTGCAGATATGTTGCCAGGAGATTGTGTGCCAAATTCACCAACTTGTTATCAGAGATTTGTCAAGCTCCTCTCTAGATAGTCACTACTCATTAGGGTTTTTTATTCAAATCAGGTCACTTTTCACTTCTTTCTGATACCCTTATTTTATTCAAATGATGAAGTGTTGATGATAAAATCCATTTGGGGGACAAGATTCAAAGCTCAACGACTTCTGGTGTGGACCATTGCTCCTTCAACAAGTAGAGAGATATTATATAGTAATGCTTCTCTGGGTATATTGAAATGAGCTCATTAGTTAGCTTCCTCATAATTTTATAAGGAACCTCCCTAAATGTGTAATGATAATTTGCAAATCACTTTAATCAAGCCACCTTCGAAAGGTTGGGTCAAGGTTTCAAAAAACAAAGGAAAAAAATGTGGGCTTCAGGATGAGCCCTTATTTGAGTGATCCATCTTTCTAATTGTTTATTCTATCCCTTTATGTCTTCTTTGTTACTCTCAATATCATTCATCCCTACTTAGATATCATTAGTACATGGAAGATTGTGCCAAAAAGTAAGGCATGATATAATTTTATTTTTGTTTGATAAAAAAAAAAATAAACTTTAGTTAAATTTTAATTATTATAAAATAATATTATAATAAATCAATATAATTTTTTAATAATATACACAGCATTATTCATCAAGTTTTAAATAGTGTATGTTTAAATATATTGTAAATATTTTTATTTTAAACATTTTTCTTTAACAAATATATTAAACATTATATATTTAAATTTTAAATATTTTAATCAAATTATTATATATTTTAATATATATATATATATATATATACACTTTATTTTTTACTAAAGAATATGGGTTAACTCACTCTAACTAGAATTAATTCATGAAACTGTAAAGAATATTCGAAAAAAATAATATTATACATGTTCTAATATTATTAATATTGATTAGATGACATTTCGATATTATATAATTATATAATATTATTTTTAATAAATATATAATAAATATTTAAATATAAAATATTATTAAATTTATATATAAATATTAAAATATATAACCATATAAATTAAATTAAAACTATTTTACACATTTATCATATATAAAATTTAAATAACAAATATCTTTTTAATATTAATATTAAATTACTATAAAAAATCAACATAAATTTTTAATGGTATGCAAATATTATTATTATTGAAGTTTTAATAAATTGTATAAATATGATCAAATATATTCTCAAAGTGGGGGCTTTTGTGAGGAGTGATTTTGTTCTACTATTTCTAGATTATTCACATAAATATAAAAAACATTAAACATCAAATTTCATCATCATCATCATATATACATAGTGGGGGATGATAAAAATTGGGCTCTAATGCTTGCATGTGTGTATTTACATAGAGAGCTTCTCTTAGCTTCAAGAATCATAAATTCTCTACTAACGAGGCCAACCACGTGAAGGTGGTAGCTCATCTGGCCTCCCCCTCACTTCTAGCCTATAATTACACTACACTCATCACTCCCCAAACCCCACCGTTTATTTTAAATTACATACAATATGTCATCCACATTCATTCTAAATACATAGATATAAAGGAAACAACATAATAAATATTATACACAATCATCAATGCATATCAAATTTCCATTAATATATGATTGCAGATCAAATTTTGTAAACGTAAAAACATTATGCGTAAAATTTTGATTATTACAAAAAAATAAGCATCAAAGTTTTAATTATTGCAAGCAAAGAAATTGTAAATACACAGACCCCAAAAATTGTCAAACATACAAACATTACATGTCAAACACAAAAAATGTTGTAAATGCATAAACATACAAGCCTATGTAAACTTTACACATTGGCAAAAGAAACTCACACACACTTTAAAATACAAGTCATACAATATAATTGTAAATACTATTCAAATCAAACTCAAAATACAAGCATACACAAACATAGAAACATCACATATCAATTACACCCTAAAAATCTTGGAAATGCATAAGATACAAGCACATGGAGATACTAAGCATTGCCAAATGAGATTTCAAACACATTCCAAAGTACATATCCAAATGTCATACACAATCATTGTAAATACACAACCATACAAATGAAACTAAAACCACAAACATTACTACAATCATGAATACACATCAAAATACAAGAATACACAAACATAGAAACATCACATATCAATCGCACCCTAAAAATATTGTAAATGCATAAGATACAAGCACATGGAGATACTAAGCATTGCCAAATGAACTTTCATACATATTCCAAAGTACATATCCAAATGTCAGACACAATAAATGTAAATACACAACCATACAAATGAAACTAAAACCACAAACATTACTACAATCACGAATACACATCAAAATACAAGAATACACAAACATAGAAACATCACATATCAATTATACCCTAAAAAATTGCAAATGCATAAGATACAAGCACATGGATGTACTAAGCATTGCCAAATGAAATTTCATACACATTCCAAAGTACATATCCAAATGTCATACACAATCATTGTAAATACACAACCATACAGATGAAACTAAAACCACAAACATTACTACAATCATGAATACACATCAAAATACAAGAATACACAAACATAGAAACATCACATATCAATTACACCCTAAAAATATTGTAAATGCATAAGATACAAGCACGTGGAGATGCTAAGCATTGCCAAATGAAATTTCACACATTTCAAAGTACATATCCAAATGTCATACACAATCATTGTAAATACACAATCATACAAATGAAACTAAAACCACAAACATTGCTACAATTATGAATACACATCAAAATACAAGCATATACAATTTACATAGTAACATCACATATCAATTACACCCTAAAAATATTGTAAATGCACAAGATCCAAATGTCATACACAATCATTGTAAATAAACAACCATACAAATGACACAAAAACCACAAACTTTGCTACATACATGAACACACATCAAAATGCAAGAATACACAAACATAGACACATCACATATCAATTACACCCTAAAAAAATTGTAAATGCATAAAATACAAGCACATGGAGATGCTAAGCATTGCCAAATGAAATTTCAAACACATTCCAAAGTACATATCCAAATGTCATACACAATCATTGTAAATACACAACCATACAAATGAAACTAAAACCACAAACATTACTACAATCATGAATGTACATCAAATCTTGATCACCATACATAAATAATATTGTAAATACAAAAACATACAAATATCACCCATCAAATTTTGATCACCACACATAAAATATTGCAAATACACACATATCACACATCAAATTTTAATCATCACAAAAAACATGTTGTGAATGGTCATTGCTAAAGGAGACAAACACACACACAAACATTTCAAAATACATGTCAACATGCCATACATATCCATTGTAAATACAACCATTAAAACTCAAACAACAAACATTATCATAGACAATCATAAACAAAGTACAAAATGTCATCAAACATTACATTAAAATAACATGAATACACGTCAATACACAAACAAAAATTGTTTTAATGCATTTAAGAATTTAAAATGTGTAAAGCATACATTAACAATTAAGAAGTTGATTTTGGATTTCAAATTTCAAGTATGTTCCATAATGTAGATTGATATATCATTAAAAGTCATTAGCTTAAAATCTATGATGCTAACTACTATTAGACAATTAAGCAAATCTAAGGAAAAGTAAAAACTAAGAAGTGGAAAAGGAGAGAGGATGCACAAACCCTTAAGAACGACCATGGTTCGTTCTTAAGGGCATTGGGAAGGGGCTTTTTAGCCCCTTCAAAAAGAAATATTTTATTATTATTATTATGAGTTTTCCGAGAGTAATTACAACACAATGAATAAATAAACGTCAATTTCTTTTGAAAGCGATTAGTGTCTTAATCATTTCATGTCTTTTGTCATGAACATGATGGACATGTAAATGTTTCGTATGCCGTGGCCATGCACATATCCCAGTGATTCTCTGCAAAAATAATATATTTTAAAATTCAGTGAAAATCCATGCTTTCTATATAGTGGAACAAAAAATGCGTTAATTGATTTATCATTTAAGAAAGTGACTAACATAATTTGATGTTTGAAATCATCTTCTTAACCTAACTTGACTAAAGAGAAACCTTGCTACATATTGAGCATTAGTATTGGAGCATGTACTTTGACTTCAAAAGGGAAAAAATCATTTAGATGAAAATTAAATAGTATAGACTCTACTATAATAATGAGATAAAAGAAAATACTAATTCACTGAAATTGACTCATTTAGTAGCCGTCATTGTAAGAAGAGAAAATGCAAAAGTTGGAACATGAACATAGTTAAAAATCGAAAGTGATGAAGAAGTTGAGATTTAAGAAGGTGAAGGAGTTGGGGCTTACTAGAATATGCCTAATTTTGGGAAGGCTTTGGTAGCTAGAGGCTCATATCAAATAAGGGTCTATGAAGCCAAGTTATCCTATAAAAATACATTGAACCTTATTCATTAGAAGACCTTCCAAGAATACTCATAATATAATTTGTTGATATGTTGGAAGGTCATTGTCCAAGCCTTCCCTCTTGTGCAGAATTGGCCACTGCGGGAAGTTGGTAATGGAGAAAGAGTAAACGGTAGGAACTAATCCTTCCCAAGGGTTGGAAGTGGAGAAGTAAGTCCCTGAAAACAACTATAACTTAGATTAGGCAACCTCCCTAGAATTCTAATGTATACGGCATCAAGAGTGGGAGAAAGCAAACTTCCTAGACTTGGATGGTATTGAAGGAGATGTATGGGAGGCCTATACAATAAAATTGAAAATGAGTCATGTTAGAATTAAGAACATAGAGGATGAATTGGTTTGGTCAAATAATGGAGCCCCGAGTCAAACATTATAGGAGGGACTATCTTTCTTAAGATAACTATAATGGAAAAAGCAACATCGAAAAAAGAAAATGGTAATGGTGAGCACCTGTGTACCCTGAAGCCCATCAGTGGTTTGCTCCCTGCGTCTCATTCCTGCTGAGAGCCCGTCACACAGCTGCTGAAAATGAATCCCACAACAATGAAATCTAATTACTTACTGAAACAGATAAATTCAGCGGGTTATCCAAATCAATAAAATCTAATTACTTACCGAAACAGATAAATTCAGCGGGTTATCCAAATTTCTATCCATAAATGAGATGAAAAATAAGAAAATAGACCCATCGATGAGGAGTTATCCAGTGGACTGGCGCTGGGAAGGATATGAACAACACACAGTGAATCTGATGCCTGAAGCTGCTGCTCTGCTCGCTGAACATGCCTGTAAATCCACGCACTAGGTCCCACTGGCACAGGGATCCACGTCGTCCACGCTGCTCATGTTCTCCGTATAACCGTGCGGGTGGATGGGTGCCAGTTCATCCAACTTCCATTTGTTCATATATTCAAAACAAATAAACGAAGGTTCAGATGTCGTTGACTATTTAACCCAATCGAATCTAAGCTAAGAAAACGCATATTTTTGGTCATTTCATTACATGGAATGGAATAGCAATCGATCACAAGTATAGAAAGCGTCAACATGGTTTTACAAAGCCCTGGGTCACATGCTCAGTGGTAGTCTTCGATGCTGAGGGAGATCATCTCACCATCACTTCAAGGTTTGCGGAGTATGCACTGCTTATCAATTTTTAACCATCACACTGGACGCCCTGAGTAGATTGAGGATTTGGGACTAAATATTACATTCGCTTTAAAGATTCTACTGTCTGCAAATTTAAGGGGAAATGGCATGCTACAACATATTTAGTGGGAAATGGCCTGCTACACATATGTTTCTTAAAAATTTATATGTATTACAAAATATTCATACCTGTCTGTGCTGGTTGAATAACACTGGCACCATGCAGCACAGTCACTCTGTTTTTTTGACAGAAACACCGCGCAGAGGCTGAACAAGTCTCTCCATCGATCAGAGACAGCAAATGCCCGCCCGCCCGCCTCTCTGCACGGGCTCTCAAGGACGCCTTCGTATACTGTACAAAAATTGGATTCAAAACATTTAGGTGATTACAGTTTTAAGGAGGTCATAAATAAAATTATTGGATTCTACTATTTGTATCACAGATTTGGAATTCCCATTGTCCGGGAAAAGTAAGGCTGATTTACCTTGTCGTAACATTGAAAGTGGCCAATTCAGGTGCCGCTGCTTCCAGGATCTGAGGGATACCTCAGCTCCCCACTCCAACTTGAATTTCCTGCGTGTATGACAAACTTGCATTCTCAGGAAGGAAACGAACAGAGCCTATTCAGATTGATTCTCAGGAAGGAAACAAACAGACAGAGCCTATTCAGATTGATTCTCAGGGAAACAAACAGACAGAGCCTATTCAGATTGATTCTCGGGAAGGAAGGAAACAAACAGAACCTATTCAGATCAATCGAAGACTTAATCTATGGAAATCTATGTTTCAATTGATCGGAGAGAGAATTAGATGGGCATATAATCTCTGAACGTAGTATCTCTGAAACTTCTCATATAATCTGTGTATTAATTCTGTGTGAGGATTTAATTCTGTGCCAATCAGGGGCAGGGCGTGTGAAGTAGTTTGCAGCAGTTGCAGGAGGCAATACCGCCAAGCCAAGACAAGACGGGTAGTCTCTGTTTGCCATGGCACCGCCAAGCCAAGACAAGACATGGGCATCCTCTGTTTGCCATTGCACCGCCAAGCCAAGCCAAGACAAGACATGGGCATCCTCTGTTTGCCATTGCACCGCCAAGCCAAGCCAAGACAAAACATGGGCATCCTCTGTTTACCATTGCACCGCCAAGCCAAGCCAAGACAAGACATGGGCATCCTCTGTTTGCCATTGCACCGCCCAGTTAAGAGCTTGAAAAGGGCCGGCCGAACGATCCTCACACTGCAACATTGATCCCAAAGAAGAAAAACAGAGACTGTATTTGAATCTATAACTAGAAAAAGAAGAAAAACAGAGACTCTATTTAAATCTATAACTAGAAAGAGAAGAAAAACAGAGACTCTATTTGAATTTATAACTAGCAAAAGAAGAAAAACAGAGACTCGATGCATAGAAATTCAACTAATCTACCTGCGATTGATTGAATCCCATCCCATGCAAATATGAATTCATATAAATATGTTTAGCCTAGAAATTTATGTGCATTCAAAAACTGAAGCAGGGCATGTACCAATTCATAATTAGGCAATTTCTGTGGCTTCAAAAACTGAAGCAGGTGCCCATTCATATTTACGCGTTCAGCCTGGTAATTCAATATATGCTAGAACAGAGCTAATTGCATGAAATAATTACAAAATCATATTAATTCTAATTCTTGCAGTGTATGCCAATTACTAAGCCAATCTAATCTAACATCTGTGTGAAGGTTACATGTACAGAAATTTGCATACCTGGGATTGAGAAGGATATGGGTGGATATCTGCTCATTCATATACCTTTCGCTCCGGTGATGTATGTCTACCTTCAGAAAGTTGATGTGACGTATGTTTACCTTCACCTCCCTGTACCGCGCAACACAACAACACGCAAACCAGACCAGACCATACCAGACAACACAAAACTCATACAGAGACCAGACCAAACTACCAGAGACCACCAGACTCACAAACACACATGACATGTAGCTCCAAGACAAGACTCATACAGCGAAGCGCAGTAGCCATGGGAGGAGGAGGAGCAGATTCGTAAATGGCAAAGATTGGGACAAGGATCGGAAACAAATATTGGCTGGATTCAACGGTCAAGCTTTTCTTGACTGCCACCTTTGCAAAACAAAAGCACTTTTCTTGACTGCCAGCGCAACCAAAAGCACTTTGTGGGGACATGATCTTGGATTGCCAGCTTGTGTGAAGATAATTTTGTTCCCGGCTTAACGAAAAAGCACTTTGTGGGGACATGATCTTGGATTGCGAATTTTTGTGATGAAGATAATTTTGTTGCACATAGGAGTATAAGTCATAATTTAATATTTTAAGTGAGTGTAATAAAAATTAAATTTATTTTTTTAAATTGTCTTCAGTAAATTGGAGAATGCTCCCAACCAATAGACAGGCTGCAAGTAAAACAGAGACAGCTAGAATTGGAAAGAATTATGGTTGTATTTTGTCCAACATGCAGGAAGAAACACCTACAGAGGGAATGTCCATTAAACTCTGTAGAGGAGTGTGCAAAATGTGAGTTGAATCATGCGACAAGTTCATGCCCATCCTTGCCAGCACTGAAAGCGGCTTTTCAAGGGACAGGCAAAGACATGGAGCAGTTGTACTTTATGGGACCTAAAAAGCCATGGCAACCTCGGCCGTCAACGGGAAATCAAGGTATGTTTCCGGATCCATCTCAATATTTTAGTAATTTTAATATGGGTCTCGAGTCCATGCCTTATCCGACCATGTGGCCCCAATACCAGCGTCCACCTTGGCAGCAGTGGGCTCCTTAAGCTAGTTCGAGTTCCTCGTGGGCTCCAAACTCGCAGGGACCTTCTCCTCCTGGGCAGTTTCCCCAGTCAATTCCACACCAACAACTTCAGTTACCCTCTAATGTGCCTCCTGGTAATCAGCCTGTTCATCCCCAACTTCCCATCCAACCCAATCCAAATCCTAACAATAAAGGGGCTCAGCACGTTGACACCCTCAACCTACCTTCATACAACATCTCTACAGCAAAATTCTATGAGATGAATTTACGATCTCGGCAGACAGTGGATGTTCAACCCTCGCCAGTTATCATTGAACAAATTGACAGTGAGGAAAAGGAACCAGAAATGGTTGAAGAGGAATCAAACCGAGTCAACAAAAATCATACACCTCCTCAACTGCTAGTTACTCAAAAACACCAAGCTGAACCGCCCTATCCAGAAAGGTTGGCTTTGAGTAAACAAACCCTCAAGGTGAGTTTGTCCTGTTAGGGGAGTTATGGAATTTATTTGTCAAGATTCCCCTGCTGCAAGCTATGAGGGACGTACCTATATACACAAAAACTCTTAGGGAATATTGTGTTAAAAAACCTAAAAAGAAATCAAGAGACCCGCTCACCATTCATGTAATGGGGAAGTTATCAGATTTTATGATGGGAAGTTCCATGCCTGTAAAGTATGGGGATCTCGGGAACCCAATTTTAACCGTGTGCAAATTAATGGGGTAGAAATTCCAAATGTACTCGTAGATGTGGGTGCTGCCATAAATGTCATCACTGCTGAAACTATGCATGCATTAGGTCTTCTTACTTGAAACACACACCTACACTGCTAGAGCTCGCAGATCGATCTACAGTGAAACCGGTAGGGAAGTTTGAAGATATCACAATTACGGTTGATTCATGGCACTACCCTGTGGACTTCCTAGTACTCCAAACGCAATCTCCAGTTGGAGGCCATCCGCTGATTCTGGGAAGACCGTGGCTGGCAACCGCAGACGCTTATATTGGGTGTCGGTCTGGACATATGATCATTTAAAATGGGCAAAACACTAAGAATTTAGTATTATATCGTCCCACAGAACCTAACCCATCAACAAAACCAACAGGCCGCAAGAAATCTTTACCGAGGAAAGAGTCTGAATCGGAAAATGAGGAATTGAGACCAGTTCTTACTATTGGACAGGCCCTCCAGCTGAAAACAGAAACGAAAGATGACACAATTACTACCTTTATTAGTGATCCCTGTTCTATTTCAGATTTAAATCAGCAAATCTTGGAGTCTGTTTTGAGTTATGAGACACAAGAAAGTATTGGAACAACAGATGGACTTGATGAGCTACCTACAACTGCGCCCCATGACAGTGTTTCCATGGAAATAGAACCAGGAAAAGCCCTGAATATCAATCGAGATCTGTCAGAGTCCCAGAAGAAACAAATATTGGATGCTCTTTGGAAACACAAAGAAGCCTTTGCCTGGGACTACTCAGATATGAATGGGATTCTTGCTAATCTATGCACCCATCACATATACATTAAGGAGGACTGTTGCCCTGTGAGGCAACCCTAGAGGAGAATGAACCCCGCTCTGAAAAACATTGTTAAGGAAGAGCTTCAAAATCTGCTGGACGTGGGATTTATCTACCCCATTTCAGACAGCCAATGGGTTTCCCCATTGGTAATGGTCCCTAAGAAAAACGGTAAATGGCGGATATGCGTGGATTACAGAGAAATAAATAAGGCAACTCAGAAAGACCATTTTCCATTACCATTCATTGACCAAGTCTTGGATACGTTGGCTGGGAAGAAGCTTTTCTCCTTCCTGGACGGATTTGGCAGGTGCAACCAGATCCATATAGCTCCTGAAGATCAGGATAAGACCACTTTCACATGCCCTTGGGGAACGTTCGCATACCGGGTCCTCCCATTTGGCCTCTGTAATGTGCCTACAACATTCCAGAGGGCAATCTTAGGGATTTTCTCTGATCTGATGGATGATAGTGTTGAGATTTATATGGACAATTTCACGGCATATGGAGATTAATTCGAAGAAGCATTGGGGAAGCTAGAAAATGTTCTTGAAAGATGCAAGCAGGTGCATGTCTCTTTAAGTACGGAAAAATTCCATATGATGATGAACGAAGGAATAGTCCTGGGACACTTGCTTTTAGTTGTAGGAATCCGGATGGATCCAGCTAAGATAAAGGTAATACAACATTTTCCAATACCCAGAACACCCACACAGGTACGTAGCTTTATCAGTTGCGCTGCTTATTACAGGCGCTTTATAGAAAATTTTGCTAAGACATCACATCTGCTTTTTCAATTACTGACAAAAGATGCAGACTTTGTGTGGACAAATGACTATGATGCAGCCTTTGTGAAGATCAAGGAACTGGTCTGTAGCGCTCCGAGCCTTAGAGGGCCAGACTGGGCATTACCATTCCATATTCATTCTGATGCTTCCCAGACAGCAATCAGGGCAGTTTTGGGGCAGCAAGTGGATAAGGTACCATATGCAGTTTACTATGTTAGTAAGAACTTGGCTCCTGCTGAGTTAAACTACACAGTGACTGAAAAAGAATTCCTTGCTGTCATCTATGCCATCAACAAGTTCTGGCACTATATCACTGGTTACCCCACCTTTGTGCATACTGATCATGCAGCCATCAGTTACCCGATGAATAAACCTGTTACTCCTGGTCGTATTACAAGATGGCTTTTGTTACTTCAATAATTTGACATTACCATAGTAGATAAACCAAGGAAGGACAACGTGGTTGCTGATTTTCTGTCTAGGTTAGAAAATAATGCCGAAGGTACACCTATCGAAGATAGCTTTCCATATGAATATCTCTTTGCAATTTCCGCTAACACTCCGTGGTATGCAGATATTGCTAACTATCTTGCTATAGGGAAGGTACCTCGTCATTTGTCATAGAAGGATCAACGGAAAATTATTCATTATAGTACCCGATATTCATGGATGGCAGGATACCTCTTTCATACAGGGGTTGATCAACAAATTCGGCGCTATGTATCAGAGGATGATATCTATGAGATATTGATGGTCGCCCATGGTGGACCTTGTGGAGGACGTTTTGCAGATAAAAGAACAGGCCACAAGGTGCTGCAATTGGGATACTACTGGCCTTCTATCTTTCGCGATGCTAGAGATTATGTTCGAAGATGTGACACCTGTCAACAGATGGGACAACCTGGGAAATCGGATGAAATTCCATTACAGCCCCAGATAGTCCTTGAACCTTTTGAGAAGTGGGCCATCGATTTCGTTGGGCCCTTCAACCCACCTTCTCACTAGAAGGTTCACATCCTGGTCTGCACTGATTATGTGACTAAGTTGGTGGAAGCCAAAGCAGTTGCGAAAGAAACATAACAGGTGGTTGCAGATTTCCTTTTTGAAGATATTTCTGCCCGATATGGTACCCCAAGAATAATTGTTTCGGATGGAGGAGCACAGTTCACATCCCACATGATAGGGAGCCTTATGCAGAAATATGGGGTTAAACACAGAGTGACAACTCCTTACCATCCCCAAGCGAATGGACAGGTAGAAAGTACAAACAAGGTATTGGAAAATATCTTGACAAAAACTGTAGCAAGTCGTTGCCGGGATTGGTCGCAGAAACTTCCAGAAGCTCTTTGGGAGTATAGGACGACGTGGCGAAATAGAACTGGGTTTTCACCATTTGAGCTAGTCTATGAGAAATCCCCCTTGTTTCCAGGAGAGTTCGAGATCAGTACGCTTAGAACGACTTTGGAAGTGGGGTTAGACTTATCAGAGGCCCAAAAACACCGACTAGAACAACTCAATGAGTTAGACGAGATTCGTTCAGTAGATGTCCAGAGAACCACTGCTATCCAACAACAGAGAATGAAATGGAATGATAAATTTATCAAGAATAAGGTGTTTCATAAAGGGGATTAGGCATTTCTCTATGACTCCCGGTTCAAAGATTTTAAAGGAAAGCTTCGCACTCGTTGGATGGGACCCTATGAAGTGGACGCTGTATTAGACAATGGAACAGTCAGATTGGTTACAATAGATGCAAATCGTACTTCCTTCCTAGTGAACGGACACTGTCTAAAGTTATATCACCATCCAACTTCTAAGGATGCCTTCATCAAACATCTTTCTAATACGTCTGGTTTAATGGTTGTTGGTGCAAAGAATACTCTCTCTACCTTCTGTTAAAATATATATATATATATATATATATAGATATATATGCTGTTACTACTTACTTGTTTGTCTTTTGCAGGAATAAGAACCGAATTATGACAAGGAGAAACTGAGAAATTTTCCAAGTAATAGTCCTTGTTGTTACTCCGATGTTGTTACTCCGCCGTTGTTGTTACTCCGCCGGTGTTGTTACTCCGCCGTTGTTGTTACTCCACCGTTGCTGTTACTCCGCCGGTGTTGTTACTCCGCCGTTGCTGTTACTCCGCCAGTGCTGTTACTCCACTGTTGCTATTAATCCGCTAGTGTTGTTACTCCGTCGTTGCTATTACTCCGTAGGTTCTGTTACTTTGCCGTTACTGTTACTCTATCCGTGTTCTTACTCCGCCATTGCTGTTACTCTGTCGCCGCTATTACTCTGTCATTTTGTTACTCTGCCGGTGCTGTTACTCCGTCGGTGCTGTAACTCCGTCGTTGCTATTACTCGTCCAGTTATTTTTGCTGTTACTCCACCGCCAGGTAGGTCGCCAGGTACGCCTTCATTGACTCTTACGGATTTAATTAAAATATTCCAAAGAAGAGACCAGTACGTGCCGCAGACGACCGCATTTTAGTTGGGAGGGTCCCGTCACAAATAAACGACAATGCACCTAAAATTGTAATTATATTACATCATTACCAAATCTAATGCGAACGAAAACCAAAATATTGCGATTTTGTAATCGTGATTCTGACGCATTGGAATTTGAAATCGTACGCCAAAAACCTTATTGGTCATTTCCCTAGTGCGCTCTATTCAATCACCATAATCATTCACCTGTACTGCCATACCCTGCCATTATTTATTGTGTTTTTCGAGGTGTACCAATCATTATTACCATTCTTTTACCCCACGGCCACCATGCTAACATTATTGCCATCGTCAATTTGGATTGTTGTCACTCTCCCCTTGTTAGGATATTCCGTGACATAGGAAATAGTTAAGTATAACTTGGTCTACTGTAGAGTTAGGTAAAGTGTGTTTCTTTACTATGTACTTTTGTAACTTACAATCCGGCGTTCATGATATGTAGTGATCCGACGGTTCATTCTCTCCTCGGTATCACTGACACTTGCTCTGTGGCTTAACACCTGATTGGTCCATGATCTCTATTTAAAGAGCATGGAGGGCCATTTGTAGGGTAACCGTTCATGAGAGAAGCTTATGTAAATTTTCATTCTTTTATTAATAAATTGCCTGAAGTGGCCGTGTTGGCTCAGGCTATGGACTATTTCCCTATTTGAGGGTTTTAACCACGTCAATAATACTGGTGTATTGATCTGTGATCTGTTTGTAAGCGGTGTCCTTTGGTGTTCTGTCTGACGAACTTACCCTATAAATTCCTACACCCCCTATCAACGGACTGTATCCATCGTGTCGATCCAGTTCCTACAGCGATGGGTGGGTTGGCTATGCACCATGAGCCGGAGGACACGACAATGGTCCGAAATAATCGGGAAGTATGGCAAGTTTTTGAAAATGCAGGGTGGAACATCTATCTCGACAGGTTGTAGGGGTTTGGTGAGGCAATCGTGATTGAATTTGCACTCAATTTAGAGGAAGGGAGCTCTCGAGTCCGGGGGATAGAAATCCCTATTACAGAGGAAACCATTGCAGAGGTCAGCAGGCTATCCCAACAGGGGCAGAGATGGTTTTCACGAAGAACCTCCCTCCCGGAGTTCCCCGAAGCATTTTAGCAAGCCAGAGAGAATGTTGTTCAGAAAGGTCGGGGGTATGACTAGAATTCATTACCACACCCATGGGGTGAAGTAGCAGGTTTTGTAGTGAGATACATAACCTGCAAGGGGAGGTATACCAACGTGTTTAAATATCATTTCAGAATGTTGGCTCACCTCCGGTTCCCACAGTCGAAAGCCTTCTCATTGAATATGCCTTTCTTCCTGTTAAAAAGTCTCCCACTGATGGCGCAATCTGCTCGGCATTCACGACAAGTTGCGACAGTCATTACCAACCATGGGTTGGTCCGGCTGTTAGTCATGCATGCAATCGATCGACTTCAAATCCTGTGGGAAACATTCCGGGATTCTACAGAGGAAGAGATAGCAGCTACTAGAGCCGGTAGAGAAGAAGAGCCGAAAGCGATGGAGGAAGAACCCGGAGTAGAGGACGAACACGTAGACCAAGAAGAACCAGAAGAAATGGAGATGGAACCCAAGGGGTCGATATAGAAAGGGTCACCAGAAACCACGACCGAGGCTGTCTCACAAGAACCAGCCTCGGCTATGGAGCCAGTGGAGCAAATCAGCGGCACTATAACAAGATAAGAGGTACCACATCAGGCTGAGGTGGAAGAATTCGTTAATATTGCGGCCGGGGCTGTCCCACAAGGACCACCCTCGACCGTGGAACCGATGGAGGAAGATGAACCAGGACGAGAGGGGCCCGAAGCTGAAAGAACTGTGGGGCCAACAAAAGGAGAGGTTATAGGTATAATGGACGGAATTGACATAATGATGCAAGAATCCATTTTTATCAATGTCGTCCTGGAAGAAACAGTGCTAGCATCGTTTGATCAAGAATTGCTGGATACAGAAGGTGGTGTTACACAAGAACCACCATCAACCCGTCCAGCCATGGAGATTGCAGAGGAATTAGATGCTGAGACTGACGCTGCTCGACAAGAACCAACGTCAACCTCGGAACGGGGGACTGCACAAACAGGAGTTTCAACCCAGAGCAGAGATGTTGTAGACAGAGGGAAAGAGCACGAGGTCACAGCCGATGCCGAGATAGATCAGATAGGAAAATTATTTCAATTTTCCTCTTACTTCTCCATTCCAAAAGGGGCGAGGGTGTCTCGCTCTTCCTGACACGCAGGGGAGGATGTTGTCATTCCGTCGATTTTGAAGTTTGATGGGTCGAATAAGGGACCAGCTGCCACAAGTTTGTTGGTCGCAGAGTTCTAGAGAGACCTTTCTCAGGAACCCAAAAGAGAGGAAGAGACAGGTGTTTCTGAAACAAGGGAACCTGGAGGAGAAATTTTGGCTAAAACACGTATGGACACCCATCAAGTGAGTCTGCCACCTATAAAGATATCTTCACAGCGGGTCAAGGTAGGAGTCAATAAGGAAGTGGTTGCTACCAAGGACGAGAGAGAAAGCAAAGCAGCCCCGTCGATTAACCCTGTGGATACTCCCTCGAGTAATCCACCACCGGTCGAACTGGCTACAGTACCAGATGTGGTGGTGGTCAAACAAGAATGGATAGAGTTGTGTGAGCAATGGAGGCTTCCTGTTAAGCAGAAATATCGGCTGCAATTCAAAGAAACAATGCAGCTCAAAACAGAGGTCAAGAGGCTGAGAAGGCAGGTGCACCGGTTGAAGAAACAGGTGAAGAAATATAAGTGGCGGGATAAGCAGCCGAAAGCCACGATGGCCGAAGAAGAGACACAGGTAGATGAGGTGGAAACAACCTCTGTTGCCACTCAAACAAACCCTATCGAGTATTTGTTTGAAGGCCGTGAGTTTTCTTTGACGGCTGAAGTACAAACTTGGAAATCCATCGTGGTGCGATATCAGAACGAAGTGAAGAGAGCCCAAGAACGAGAATCCACGGTTATCTTCGAATATGTGGAGCAAATAGATATAATGCGATTGAGTTAAGCATAGCAGCAACTCAAGGTGGAGCGTCTAGAAAGGCAAGTGGCAGAATTGAAAGCAGACAAAGAACAAATTCTCAATTTAACACAGGAGGTTATGTCATGTCGCCCTCCTGCTTCCAGTTATTCTTTATTTTTGCATGAACTTTTTCTTTTCTTCTGTTTGGAAAGCGTCAAGAAAGAAATTAGTCATGAGATTGAGGATGGTGTACAGTTCCTCCAGATATTGAGAGCCCATGGTGTGCCAACTCAGCGTTTGATGTGTGAGCTTTACATGCATGAGTATCTCTTACGTGTTGATAGAGAATTTAATCTGGTTCCATATGTGGGGGACATTCATTTGAGGGCCCTCACCTCTTACACTTTCAATCAGATAAGCTGGTAAAAGGCTTCTAATACGTTTGCGTCAAATCAGGTCACGAAACCTTTTATGGTAATAGGAGAACCCGAGAGATCAGTGACTATGTACAATAAGCACAATACGTTTTTAGAAATTGTGGGAAACGGGGAACGGATGTTGAAGACACAAAAGTGGTGCATTGATCTCTGTGTCAAGCAATTAGTCACATTTCAAGCTGAGGCCCTGGATAGTTGTCAAAAAATGTGGATGATTTCACCCACATATGTCCGGAACAAAGAACCGTTTGGAGCACCGAATTTTGCACGAGCACTCAGTGGGGTGCCAAGATACGTGGCATGCATCCAAACATGTGTGGTCTGGTGGATGGGTATTCGGTTTCAGTACCCCGTCATTTGGTTGCCGGCAAAGCACTACACCCCAGCATATAATGTACCAAATGATTGGTGGAAGGAAGTTCTTCTCTCAGAAGGGTTTAAGGTTCCAGGAATAGAAATGGCCGGGGAATACGATCTCGCCCGACTTCATGAAGCCCGCATCCTATCCAACCCAGACCTGCGAAAACGGCGATCTGCACGAGGGCGTGCAGAAGGCTAGTTGGGGGGAGATGTTGAGCACCAAATCAACCTATATTTTTCCTGCTTTTCCACTCCTCTTTTCATCCCTTTTGTATTCATTCACATATATTTACTATGTAAAACTATGAGGTAATTCCTCTTTCTTCATCTCTTGGGATATTTAATTAATGAAGTAGAGTCATGAGGGTTTTTCCTATGCGAACCACTAAAACATGTTATGATCACAGATTTTGGAGCGCAGGTGTTGACCTCACGACATGTCGCAGCAGTTACACGATTCACAGCAGCTGATCGACCATGATGAAACAACATAACTGATTTGCAGTTGTTCCCAACCCGTTTTGGATCATTTCTGTTCTTGCTCTCTCTGCGTTGGTGCTGTGTTGAACTCATGTATGTCTTTGGAAATATAGTTGCCAGGTTTTGGGGAGAGATGTTACTCCCCTTTGTACCGTATAAAGGACGACTCATTCCTGTACGAGGGGTTAGCCAAACCCTCAATTAAATTGTAACAATATTGTTCAAATTAATAAAATTCAACCCTTTTTGTTGTTCTATCTTTCGCTGTGAGTAACGCAGCCCTGATTAGAGAGCTGGGCCCGCTCTTCTGATCAGGTGTTGTGTGTTTTCTTGTTATGTGTGTGTTATTCATTGCTATGTTTATTTCTTGATTGTTGTTACAGATTCTTTAGATCAATGTGAATACCTTTTTAAGTTCTGTAGTTGAGTTTCTATTTCTGTTACAGCAATGCTTTGATTTGCTAATCACGAACCCTTGGTCGATGACAGATTGTAACCTTTCCCCTGCATATACCTTGCGTGTTGCCTTGAAAAGAATACGCACCCGGATTGATACATTAATGTAGGAAAAGGGGTGAATAATTTTTTCATACCTGGACACCAACAATATACACAGAAAATTGTTCATGTCCCGGGAGGTATGACATGTTGTTGAAGGATCATATATAGTTCTAGTAGTGACACACTTGGCATTGATGATCATTACTGACTTGATCATGTATCATTTGAACATAATATGTGGTTTAACCATAAAATTAAACATTCAACAAGAATTCATTGTATGAATGAAAAGCCAACTCCATTGCAAAAAAATAATTATAGTTCATTTATTTATGCAGTGACTCAATTATTTACAATATAATTCAACTATACACTATCCACACAAAACATTGCCACAAACCTTGTTAAGTCTATATAACTCATTCATTGATCCCACCATTGCTACAAAATACATAAGCAATAAAACCATGGAAATGGAATAAAACCTCTATAAATTTCATATTTATATTAACCATCACTAGCACAAGCTATACACAAGCTCCACATACTTAAATGTAAGAACTCAAACTATGTTAAATCATGTTACACTATCTAGCCAATGCCATTATGATTAACATAGTAAATATTGACAATAGAATAACAAACTATCAAATCCATAGTACAATATAAAAAAATCTAAACAAAAAAACTATTATCTAACAATAACATCAAATAGAGCGAAAAAAAATAACTAATCGGGAAAAAGAAACCACTACTATTGGAAACAACTCATTTTTTATATTTTGTCTTAAATGTCCTACTTCAGGGAAACTCTAACCAACTCATCTAGCTAGCTTGCCCTAATGAGTTATCCTCGTACATGCTGAGTTGCAAATGTTCATTGGACCAAACTAGGATGAATCACCACCACTGCCCATATCTAACCAGCCTGCATAGTTAGAGGATACATTGTTGACCAAGGAATATTTCATTTAAGGCGTAGTCTCTTCAGCCCTTGTCACACATTTGCGCAGTCTTTCGGGCATCTGTGGCATGTGGTGCATAGTGCCCTCCATCCTTTGTGTCATTTATCCACACTTAGGAAAAATTCATACTTTTCCTCCCTTTTCTCATTGTTCTTTCTTATCCCTAATAGTCCCCCAACACTAAACATGGCTCTTCCTTGGGCCAATTTGTTGTGTTTGTGCACCAGTGGAAGAAAGAACCTATAAAACATTCGCCACAATTTTTTCAAACATTTCTTTGGTAGTGTGTGTGATTGCCTTCGCTTACTCTACCAATCCTATAGTATTTGCAGTAGTCTTGACAGGCATAAGAGCAATTTGGAACGAAGTTTCATTCTCAGTAATGAATTTGTGCATTGTGATCTTTGCTCCAACGAAATCATTTATGAGTAGCATGGCTTCAACTTGCAACTTTCCACTTTTTGAACCAGTTATTGTTGCTCCACTCTCAATTGGTTAATATTTCTTCCCAATTCTGCACTTTTGTCAATTGCAACGCCACATTTTTCCATGAGTAGAGATATCAAATAGCTACATATAGTTTCATTTTGTTGCTCCATTGTTTGAATCCTCATCCCAATGTCTCTGAGCTCGACATTATCTTGCAATTTATTCCATAAATCTATGTTGGCCTCATATAATTTGTGCACTCATTTTCAAAATATTGTACACTCTCAAAATATTTGGAGGCTATCTAGACCCTTTCCCTTCTTTTTTACTTCTTATGGTGGGATAGTGGGATTGATCTCCAATTGTAGTTATTCTACCTTTTATTTTAGCCCATGAACAACCTCTTCATTATTGGGCAATTTCTCCTTTGTGGGAGTGTCAGTTTCCATGGGGACACTTGAAATCTTACTATATATGCTTTGATGGCATGTCATAGTGTCCCTTCTATTTCTTCGGCTTGTTTCATTGTTTCTTCCTACTTCTATTTCTTCGGCTTGTTTCATTGTTTCTTCCTACTGTGTGTTTGCTTCTTACAGAGCCTTGTCCTCATTACTGAGTTGGATTAAGTCCACCAAGTTTGCTTGTGCATGAAACTATACTTCCTAGGCAATGGACTACTGCTAAGAATGCAAAACATGCATTGGTAACTAAGAAATAATTAGATCTACCTGCGAAAACACTTGAGCCCGTTGTTGGTCATTAGTGGCCATGAAGTGTACTGCAACTAGGGGGATGACCAAGGTGTTATGCTCTGCTAAATTCGAGGATGGTTGTGACGGTTCTCGTAAGATCTCCAGTATAAGAGGTGCATTGGTTGCCTCTGTCGTAGTTGTTGGCTCTGTTGCACTAGGTGTAGGAGCAGTTGTCCTAGATGCCTCGATCATTAGGTGTGATTTATCTATTTGTTGCTACATATTATCATGTAATTCCCTCCTGTGCAAGTTTCTCAATGGCTATGATGATAGGGGAAGCTTCTTGCTTCGTCACTTCTTTGATTTGTTGAACTAATTCTCTAGTTCCTCCTCCAAAATAGAAGGTTTTTCAACGCTTATTGTCTTGCTCACTTTTCGCTTCTTTCTGACACCATTCTTCTTACCTTCCAATGGCCTCTTATCACTTCTTGGCACAACTTCCTCTTCCTTGGGTTCCCATTGGGGTGTGTTGGGAAAATCTTGTTCAGGTTCCTATGGCAAAGGTTCTGGGCATTCCTTCGGTTATGGGGCAGATGACCTTGTTTATTGTGGGCCTTGGAATTCCCCCTTTGTGCCATCGTCAATTATATGTACCTACAGACGCTCATTAGGGGTTGGTATACATTAATCCACCAACCAATCATTCATTATCTGTGACACTACATTCTCATCAAGCTTGTAACAACACTTCCACCATCACTTGTCAGAGTCTACACGTGCATGTACATACATGTGGTGAGGAGTTGCATGGAGCATTGTGATTTCCTTATATGCTTCAACAACCTATACCGAAATGTGTGATACCTTGAAAATATCATAATTAATGACTTATTTCCATATATAAAATTTCAAATTTGTATTCACCTAGCTCTTTTTATCATAAGTATACTAGAGTGATCCAAACCACAACGCAATGAATTTTGCCTTGTTTGGAATAGGAAAGTTGGCATCCCGAGGGACCTGCCATTTTTACATAGCAATCAGGATCAATAGCCATGCATAATGGAACTCGACATTCCTATCCTTCGCCTACAAACAATCTTGCATAAATTGATTTAGTAGAAAGGTGATCCATTTCATATAGACACGTGTGACACATTTCGTTGCAATAGCCACTTCTCCTACAGGTCAATGCTCCTTTTGGCACTTCCTAAGAAACTTACAAGAAATTAATAGCGTGGAAAAATTCACCTGCTCATCACTTATAGAGGATATCAACATCCCCCTCCATCCACAAACTGCACTGTATTTTTCTATCACCTCCTTACCAACATCATTTTCATTCTTTTTATCAAAGAGAGGTTATAGATCCTCTCCTACCATGGATAACCCATAAATCCTAGATATGAGTTATGAATCAATCTCTATAGGCTCACAGAGCCACATCTCTATTTTGTACACAACCAAGAGTAATTTAACACAAATATTTACTTCATCACTAGACCAAAATGGGGGATATCTAACAAATTTAAAATTCATGATTTATCAACCCCCTTAGTCCATTGTTGAGGTTCACAAACCCGTGGAAGTCTTGGTTGGACTATGATAGTCATGTACTTTACCTTAGAAAATTGGGGAAAATTGTTGGGGTATGTGACAATGTGTTCATTAAATTTCAGCTTGTCGATCATGTTGAGCATGGCACCTTATTTGATAACACCTTTCAGAATTGAAGGTGTTAACAATTTATACTTTGGCTCTTTCAACAACTGAGTCTTTTATTTTGCAACAAGTTGTGGAGGCCGCACACCACTAACGACTTTTGTCCTTGATTTATTGGGAACTAATGATGAGGCCATGGCATATGTATCTAACAAATACAAAATTCATCTGCAACTACATTTTGATTAGTTTTGTGCTTCATGCCTCGACTTTACTCTTACAAATATGAGACAATGAGAAAAGAACTGGATGAAGTATTAGTGACTTACATGCCTTGTGCACATTTTCAAGAACAATAACTTCTAGTAATCTTGGTTATTATATCTTATAATAACTTCACTAGGCATGAACATCATTCGTGATTCTAGCCATGGTAGAATTCATGCCAAGCAACCTTCCTAACATTGTTGCTGATCTAGGACACATTTTTCTTTAATAAATTTAATGTCCCTTTTAATATATTTCCACAATGCCCATCCACATGGGTGGCACATGCTTTTACTGGTTCCTTTTTCTACAATTTCTTGGTTTCTATTGGCATCATTGACCACTAGATGTAGTCCACTCTTCATGTTATCATTGGTACTACACACTTTCCTTGAATGTTTATACACGTGGTTGTGCAATGTTCTTGGTGCACAGTGTGTTAGCCCTTCACTGCAACAAGATATATCTACTCTTCCAAGTTAGTCACATTGTTCCTGCGAACACAACATTCTTTGGGTTCTCTACTTCACAATGTTGACCTGTGAATGCCAATAAGGTTACAAAAACAAATATTTTTTACCCCTACAAACACATCAACTTTGGAAAGTGGGGCAATTGTCTCTATACAATTTTAGTCGGTTCCCATTGACAAGTTCATTGATGGGATCCTCATTCAGTTTCTCCAATTGTACTGTCATTGCATTTGTGACATACTGCATAATATACAATCCAAGCTAATGCATATGAAATTTCCTAGGGTGTTTCATAAATTCGTTGTCATACATCAACACAAGATCATCAACCTGGGATTTCTTTTGCTTGATATGGAAATCATGCCATGCCTTTTCCCTAGCCTTCACCTCCTAACAGGTCAACATTTTTCACCTCCTGAGTTCAATAAATATGGAGAACTAGAAATGAAAAGGTTTGTTACTAAACTACATATAAAAGTATAATTTTTTATAAGAAGAAATCATTTTTCCAAACACGCTTGCAAGCAATATTTCAAAATACAATATTTTCAAACGTTCTATTTTGGTTTGATTTTCTCTACAGGAGCATGTAATGTGCAACTTTATAATTTCAATACATAAAGTTGGTTTTTTAGTAAATTGATATATAAGTGTAATCTAAAACCTCTCTAAAATGACAATTTGAGATACTAAGATTTGGAATAAATTAATGAAACAAATAACACTAATATGATTTTATGGTTATGTAATAGCCTTGGGAGATTGCGTTAGAAAAGATAAACACCAAACAAAAAAACTTAGGAAAAAAGGACAAGCAAACAAAAAGATAACTCCTCGGAGAACCACATTAAAGAAAAAGTCACTTGTCTAATTAAACAGAACAACATATAAGTGAGAGGAAGAAGCTTACCTTAAGAATGTCATTGCAAACAGTAGCACAATAGTCTTTGTGCCATTAATATTTTCTCAAGCAATATTGTCAAGTTGGAAGTGATAGGTTTGGAGTTGAAAGTAAGATCACCAAGTGAAATTCTATTCAAGATGGAAAGGTCCTGTTATCCCCCACCTTGTGAAGAAGGATCATCCCTTTCTCTTTCATTATTCCTATCAAAAGAACCTTTTCTCCTTTTGTCTCCCTCCCTTTAAATTTTCTTTCCGATTCAATTATCCTTTTCAACTTCTCATAAATTGAACCTTTTCTCAATTTCTCTCACTTTAAATTCAGGTTCCCATTCCCTTTCAATTCCCCTCACGAACCTTTGAAAAAATACTTCTTGTTTGATAGCACCGTGAAACCCTCTATAGTTGCTTTCCCTTTTCGCCTCTACATCATCCCCAATTCTTGTTCATAATTTGATCCCTCTTTGATAGCGAGCTCCCTTGACTGGACACTCAACCTTCCAGAATATATCCCTTCTCCCCTTGGCTAGTTTGCTTCATAAAGCACTCTGCAATCCATTCCAATATATTTTCTTTATTTGTTAGTGATAAGTAACTAGGTCAAATCCCAATGAGTTTAGGGTAGTTTTTCTGACATAAAAGAAATTCTCTAACATGCCAAATAAAATAATCCTTCGTAGGTGACAACATGCAAAAAATGAGTTTAATACTTTTGAGCGCTCATTTGCTTTAAAATCAAGTTTAGTATCTCTATTTTGAAACTAACATGGAATTTTTTTGGCTCAAGTCTTTCCTGAATATCTGGCGAGTCTCTCATGTCAATAAGATTTTTTATCTCTAGCTTGGCCTAGCCATTTATTGAATATATGAAGAGTGTCTTGATGATCTTGTCAATAATAGTGGCAAATTCCTATCATGGACCTCTCCAAAGACCATTATCAATCCATAACACGTTGAAATCTTCAATGGTCACATTCCCTTTCCTTTTCCGTGTTGTCCCCAATTATCGTTCCATCATTATGGCCTTTTTTATAGCAAGCTCCCTTGATCAGTCACCGATCTTCCAATTAACTCGATTCCTGCTCCTCTAGCCTAGGTTATTTCACAAAGTCATCTGCAATCCATCCAATAGGATTTTCTTTATTTGCTAGTGGTAGGTCATGAGGTCGAAACCCTATGAATTTAGGGTAGACTTTTGGTCATTAAATAAAGCCTCTGACATTCCAAACAAAGCCAACACCAATTTACATACTTTTTAGTGTTTGTAAGCTAAAACATCTAGTTTAATACTTTTTACTGTGAAAATCGACCCAAATTTTTTATGGCAGGATCCTTTCTGGAATACCTGGAGAGTCTCTCAACTTTCAAGTCAAGAATGTTTTTCTCAAATCTGGTCCAACTGTTTATGGAATATTTGGAAATCTCTCAAGAATCTTGTCAATAATAGTGGTGAGTTCCCCTTATGAACATCTCCATAGACCATTCTTGTCCTATAGCACGTTGAAACCCCTAATGGTCATTTTCACTTCCCACTCCACATCATCCCCAATTCTTGTTCCATAATTATGGCCTTCTTCATAGTAATCTCCCTCCATGGTCACTCAACCTTCTAGACTCTATTCCTACTCCCAACCAAAGCCATTTCAGGGAGGCCTTTGTAACGCAGTTCAATATGATTTTCTTTATTATCCAATGGTAGTTCGCAAGGTCGAAACTTGGTGAGTCCAAGAGAGCCACTTAAAATCTTTCTTGAATGTAGGGGGACCCTGTCATATGAATAATGCCTTGTTTGGAGTCCAGCCTGGATGTTTATTGAATGTTTGGAAAGTCTTGAAAATATTCACAACAATAGGGGTGATTTTTGTTTCATAAATTGAAAGGAATAAATATGTCATTCATTTTTCTCTAGAAATGCTTTAGGTATTAGTTGAAAATGCCACCGAACCCTTCGAGGTGGCGAGTTAGAATCATCTCGTTGTGGGTGCTCTGCTTAAGTCTTCGATTTCCATAGATTAAGTCTTCGATTGATCTGAATAGGTTCTGTTTGTTTCCTTCCTTCCTGAGAATCAATCTGAATAGGCTCTGTCTGTTTGTTTCCTTCCTGAGAATCAATCTGACTAGGCTCTGTTTGTTTCCTTCCTGAGAATGCAAGTTTGTCATACACGCAGGAAATTCAAGTTGGAGTGGGGACTTGTGGGTTGCTTTGAGGTATCCCTCAGATCCTGAAAGCAACGGCACCTGAATTGGCCAGTTTCAATGTTACGACGAGGTAAATCAGCCTTACTTTTCCCGGACAATGGGAATTCCAAATCTGTGATACAAATAGTAGAATAGAATCCAATAATTTTATTTATGACCTCAAAACTGTAATCACCTAAATGTTTTGAATCCAATTTTTGTACAGTATACGAAGGCGTCCTTGAGAGCCCATGCAGAGAGGCGGGCGGGCGGGCATTTGCTGTCTCTGATCGATGGAGAGACTTGTTCAGCCTCTGCGCGGTGTTTCTGTCAAAAAATAGAGTGACTGTGCTGCATGATGCCAGTGTTATTCAACCAGCACAGACAGGTATGAATATTTTGTAATACATATATATTTTTAAGAAATATATATGTAGCAGGCCATTTACCATTAAATTTGCAGACAGTAGAATCTTTAAAGCGAATGTAATATTTAGTACCCAATAAATCCTCAACCTCTACTTCAGGGCGTCCAGTGTGATGGTTAAAAATTGATAAGCAGTGCATGCTTCGCAAACCTTGAAGTGATGGTGAGATGATCTCCCTCAGCATCGAAGACTACCACTGAGCATGTGACCCAGGGCTTTGTAAAACCATGTTGATGCTTTCTGTATTTGTGATCGACTGGTATTCCATTCCATGTATTGAAACGACCAAAAATATGTGTTTTCTTAGCTTAGATTCGATTGGGTTTAATAGTCAACGACATCTGAACCTTCGATTATTTGTTTTGAATATATGAACAAATGGAAGGTGGATGACCTGGCACCGATCCACCCGCACGGTTATACGGAGAACATGAGGAGCGTGGAGGAGGTGAATCCCTGTGCCAGTGGGACCTAGTGCGTGGATTTACAGGCATGTTCAGCGAGCAGAGCAGCAGATTCAGGCATCAGAGTCACAAATCAAAATAATGTCTGACCACTGTGTGTTGTTCATATTCTTCCCAGCGCCAGTCCACTGGATCAACTCCTCATCGATGGGTATATTTTCTTATTTTTCATTTTATGTATAGATAGAAATTTGGATAACTCGCTGAATTTATTTGTTTCGGTAAGTAATTGGATTTCATTATTGTGGGATTCATTTTCAGCTGCTGTGTGCCGGGCTCTCAGCAGCGATGGGACGCAGGAAGCAAACCACTGATGGGCTTCAGGATACACAGGTGCTCACCATTACCATTTTCTTTTTTCGATGTTTCTTTTTCCATTCTTAAGAAAAATAGCCCCTCCTATAATGTTTGACTCAGGGCTCCATTATTTGACCAAACCAATTCATCCTCTATGTTCTTAATTCTAACATGACTCATTTTCAGTTTTCTTGTATAGGCCTCTCATACATCTCCTTCAATACCATCCAAACCTATGAACTTTGCTTTCTTCCACTCTTGATGCCATATACATTAGAATTCTAGGGGAGTTGCCTAATCTAAGTTATAGTTGTTTTCAGGGACTTACTTCTCCACTTGCAACCTTAGGAAGGATTAGTTCCTACCCTTTACTCTTTCTCCATTACCAACTTCCCACAGTAGCCAATTCTGCACAAGAGGGAAGGCTTGGACAATGACCTTCCAACATATCAACAAATTATATTATGAGCATTCTTGGAAGGTCTTCTAATGAATTAGGTTCAATGTATTTTTATAGGATAACTTGGCTTCATAGACCCTTATTTGATATGAGCCTCCATATGCCTCTAGCTACCAAAGCCTTCCCAAAATTAGGCATATTCTAGTAAGCCCCAACTCCTTTACCTTCTTAAATCTCAACTTCTTCATCACTTTCAATTTTTAACTATGTTCATGTTCCAACATTTGCATTTTCTCTTCTTACAATGAAGCCTACTAAATGAGCCAATTTCAGTGAATAAGTACCTTTTTCTATCTCATTATTATAGTAGAGTCTAGACTATTTAATTTTCAAGGAAAAAGTGACATTTGGCAAAAAATTCCAAAATAGCAAGTGTGCCACCTTCGGGAAACTAATTAATGACTCCATATTTTCTAGGGATGTTTTTTTTTTGTATTTTTAGGAAAACTTGTCATTCACACTGCCAAGGAAGATTATGCAGTTCCCAAGGACTAGGCAACTTCTTGACTTAGTGCATTGCGTAGTTTTTGAGCTTAAGGTCTGGTTGTCATCCAGTACTGCACAGTTTCTGAGCTCAAGGCAAACCTACCATCCTATATTACGCAATTCTAATCATTAAGGTTTTCCTTCCTTCCAAGATTCTATAGTTTCTGGAGGCAAACCTAATAATGATGCAAGGTCAAGTCAGAAGCTTTCTTGTGAGTGCAAAAGTTCAAATCGAGATCAATACATCATAACCAAAACATGAAAAGATAAGTCTTGATGATAGCATGAATACTTTACGACAATGAAAGCTAAGCTCCTGTGGACATAAGGGAGGCTTCAAAATCAAAACATATGCAAAATTTTAGAGGGTGGTTGTAGCAGGCTACAACAGAAACATAAATTAAGATAAAATAAATATTGGACAAGGACATGGAGGGTCCCCTGTTAAAATGAATTTTAGATCGTCTTAATTCTTTGGAATACAAATTTGGGAAAAATAGGTTGCATCAATTCCTTATCTTGGACTCCTTTCTAGAATCTCCTCTAAGATATTATTGGTGGGTTACTATGGGGTAGGAGGGATTTGGACCATTTCCCTATCATCCTAGTGATGGATCCATCTCTCCCAAATTGAGTTAGCCCCTTTAAATTAAATTATCATTAGTTTGATGACAGATCCTTTAAATAAGTGATTAAGGAATCTTGGAGGTTGATTAACTCAGATGATAAAGCTTCTCCCTCTATCCAATTTCAAGAAAACATAAAGCGATCTAAAGCAATCATTATCTCCTAGGAAAAAAAAGGAGATGGGTATACAAAATTACTTGAGGAAACATAAATTAAGATAAAATAAATTTTGGATAAGGATATGGAGGGTCCCCTATCAAAATGAATTTGATATCGTCTCAATTATTTGGAATACAAGTGTGGGTAAATTCTTCTTGATGGAGAAATAATTGAGGATGAAGAGTAGATCTCTTTGACTACAAGCTATAGATGATGACACAAAAAAATTCCATCGATTTTGAAATCATTGAAAGATCGTAAATCACATTTGGGATAAAACTAGGGAGGATGGATCTCATGCTAGTATCTTTCCAAACTTGGTAGAGGAATGCTCTAGATATTTCAAATCCAATGATTTTTAAGGAAATTAGACATGCCATAATTGATTGTATCCTAAAGGTTCCAAGGTTCTTCCCAGCTATTCATATCAATAAGGGAATGAACTTCTTGTGGCATAAATAATAAAATAAGAGGTAGGGAAGATACTACATAGTTTTCAAAAAGAGAAAATTCCTAGTCCAAATGGCCTTCGACTTGGAAATTTATCTAAAATGTTTTATTTTTCTTGGTGAATATATCCTAAAGGTCATTGAATACTCCATGTTATCGATCCATATTCTTGATACTTTCAACACATCCTTCATAGAACACAATCCCAAATCTAACTCACCAACTTTCATTGACCAATTCAAGCCTATCTACTTGTGCAACACTATATATAAAATCATCTCCAAACTTACTGCAATGTGGATAAAGGACATCCTATCATAAAAAAATCTCCTCTAAACAATTTGGGTTTTTAAAAAGGGAACCAAATCTATGAGGCCTTTGGTCTAGCCCAAGAAATCCTTCACTCTATATAGATGGGACATCAAAAAGTAGTAGTGTATAATGTAGACCTCTCAAAAGAATTTGATAGAGTAAGTTGGTTGTATGTCAAATTTCTACTCATCCATTCAGGTTTTTGTCATTGATTTATCTCATGGTTTATGAACTGCATCAGCTCCACCGCTTTTTCTCTCTTGATCAAAGGAGTAACCTTACATTTTATTCAATGCATAGAGGAGGCTCCTCCAAGGGTTCCCACTCTCTCCTTTTCGTTTTCTTTTGGTAGCATAAGGGGTAAGAATAGTTATAAAATATGCAAAATATAGGAATGTTTTTATAGGAATATGCATAATACAAACCATTTTCTTACACATTTACTCTTTGTACATGACATCTTAATTTTCTCAGAGGGAAAATTAACACATTTAGAATGATTATCTCATGGTTAATTTCTCCATGGCAGCTTGTATGGTTATAAATAGATCCAAACATTCAATATTTGCTAGGGTCTACCTAGAGAGGAACAAAGATGAATTGAAAATATTTTACTTATTCACATAGAATACATTAGGGGAGGACTCAAATATGTAGGTTATCTTCTCATTCCAAACAACCATCTAAAGGTCGACTAGGGTTAGATTCTTGCAAATTTTGAGAAGCGCATCAATATTTGTTGCAACAAATGGTTATCTCAAGCATGCAAATTCATCCTTGTTAAATATATAATTGAATCAATCCTTGTCTATTATTCCTCCCTACCATGGATTCTAAGGGTAATTTTGAACAAATTTAAATAGATATCAACTAGATTCTTATGGGTGGGAAATAAAGAAAAAAAGTATTTTTTCCTTAGCCTCCTGGAAATCAATTGTAGTCCCAAAGGCTATGGGAGGGTGGGGTTTAAAAAATATCCCTTGGTTTGAAGTAAATTTAGCTGCATACTTTGTATGGATGTTTCTAGGGAGAAGGTCTCTAGGCCAAGGTGACTCATCAAAAATACATTATCCCCTCTTCAATCATTGATTGGATCAAATTCCCGGTGAAATCACCAATGAATGGATCAATTATTTGGAAAGTTATCATTTAGGATTTCCCTATAGTGGTTCAACGATTGAGCTGGAATATTGGAGATGGTTCCCAAGTCCTCATTGGAAGGAATCCTTGGATTGGTAGTTTACAAAACATATTCTTCTTGATTCATTAATAAACAAGGCTGCTAAATAGATATGGTTATCATTATATAAATCAAATTTCTAGGAAATACTTTCTATTGGGCTATCAAATAGGGATTTCTCCAATGGAACTATAGTTGGAAGGCAATCATATTGAAGAATGGATACAAAATCTCTCCAATAATCATTTGTCTTATTATTGGACAAACCTGACCAACTTATCTTGGCTCCAATTCCATTGGGGGATTATGCACCAAAAATTGTATACCTTCAACTATCATTTGATAATCTACATCTCAATACTCTTTGGTGGGTAAAAAGGCTATGGAAATCAAGGTGTCCTCCAAAAGAAAAAAAAATCATGTGCTTTATTTTTATAGCAAACATTCAACATGGAATGACCCACAAAAGTGCCTTCCATGGGCCTAACAAATGTATTATTTTCTCATGATATTATGAGTCAGTGGAACACTTATTTATCATTTATCCCTTTATTCAATATGTTTAAATTCAAATCCATACTTTAGAGGACAGGTCATATGTTTGGGAGGGACATATCATTGATGAGGCTCTAAAGAATTGGTTTTCATCCCATCGTAAATCTCAACATAAAGATCTTCCATTACCAATTGTTTGGGGGGTGTGTCTAGAAATAATCCATGCCACCTTTGGTAATGTTGGGAAATCCAGTCTCAAAATTGCCACTCAAAGTTTGGCTATAATTAATTATTATGATTCTCATAAAACTCCTCTACCCTAAACCATTTGCAATGATGTCACAATCAAATCAGACCATCCATGGACATTCTTTGATGGAGTATCCCAATGCTTTCCTTTTTTGGGGGAGTTGGTGGACTTCTTTTTCTCTCACATTTTCACTACATTTCCTTTTATACCAACATAGGATAAACTACAAATAACTTTGTAGATTTAATGGCTCCAAAATATTGCTTTAGAGAGCTCAAGAAAACATAACTTCCAATATTTGTGTGTCTGGTGACCCAATGCTAGTCCCTAGGGGATGAAAGGAGATTCAAGGCTTCATAAGTGAATTACAACCTCTATTTAAAAACACTTAACCACAACTTACCTTCTTTCTCATATGTCTTTCGATCCTGTGTACAAGAATTGGAATCAAGAAGCAGGTTGAATGTCCAAGGTTGACTTTGACTTAGACACAAGCAAAATCGAAAATATCAACAAATCAAGAAGGCCAACAATCAAAATATCTTCATAACACTTGGCACTAATTGAATTCCATTTTTATCTCTCTACAAAATATGATAAATGAACATATCAGTGTTATAACAATGGTATATTGACCTTTTCTAAATATCACAAGGATGTAACTTATGTAATTAGGATAGCTTTTCAGACTTATTTTAGATTGTTGTTAAATATATTTCACATATATCATATGAAAATGGTGGCACCTTTTTGGAAAGGTATTTATATGGGCAGATATATAACCAATAAAAATGCAACAGGCATATATGGATGTAATTTTATTTACTTTAACAAAATTTCACAAAATTTTTCCTGGGTAAGAAAAAATCAAAATGTTAGTTGGGCATTTAATCAAAGAGTAAGGGTTAAGGCTTCTATCGTGCATACTATGTTACAACTCATTGCATGTTGTTATAATTGATATAGCCATAAATATAAAGGGTGTTATTCAATTTGGGTTAATCTATTTTCTTTAATCTAGTATTAAATCGGGACTCTAACAACTCCACTATATCTTGTGTGTTTGGTTTATATGGGGGATAAATGCCCCTAGGTGGAAACATTTTCTTTGAAGGTTTGTTAGGGCAAGTACTTTGTCTCATCTAGAGTTATGTGCATTTTTTTTAATGAATTCTTTAAACTCTTCATACTTTGAGAAGTAAATATGCATGATTCACATAGTCAATCGAGACGCTGCATTATATGTGGATTGTTTAAAGTTAGAAGAGGTTTCAAGGGGTGTAGACACTATACTCTCAAAGGCCCAATGTGATTTAGTGAAATCATCTAGGAGGCAGCCATGATGGTAGGTTGAATGGCAATACAAGTTTTTAGGGTATATTCAAGTTGGTGATTGACAAGAAATTGAAATTAGTCTTTAGCTTTCAACACTCGAAGAAAGGGGTCAAGTTTATTATGATTCCATCCTTTATTAATAAAGGAGGTTTGAGGATTTGGTTAGCATAGTGAACTCTATGCATTTGCTTCTCTCAAAGGTTGCAAACCATCTAAATCTTCCAATTTTGGCAATGCAAACAAACACACCTCAAGGGAAGGAGGAAATGTCCAACAGAGAAGACACTGTAAACTCAACTACAAATATGGACATGAATTAATTTATTATGTTAGAAGTCCAAATTAGCATCAAATAAATAACCTCTCACAAACCAAATTTCATATAGTTTTTTTTCTATATTTTATTGGGTATATTTTTAATTAAATCATTTTATTCAACCATATTACCAAAATTATATATATGAGAGATATTAATACAAAAAAAAAAACTTTAAAATTTTGTTAATAAGATACATAGATTTTTAAACTCATAAATAAAAACCATATTTCATAAATTTTCAACCACAACCTCTTTGTAATAAAATATTAATATAAAAATCATTTTCAATCAAAGTGTTTTGACTTTTATTGTTAAAAGTTTTTGTAATAATTCTTTTATTAAAGTCTTTTTTTAATTTAAATTAATTTTTTAAAATATTTGAAAATTAATAAACTATTTTCTGATTGGTTAAAAAGTTTGAATGGACTAATTACATTTGGTTAAATGTGACATTTCTTAAAAAAAAAAATGAATTGTTATTAAGTTATTTTTTTGATTGGTTATAAAGTTTGATTGGACTAATTATCTATGGTTGGATTTGACATTTTTAAAACAAATTAAAAATAAAATGAAATAAAACTTTAATATATTACACAATGCCTAAATATTGACCATGCACACATCAAATGACTAGCAGAAATTAAAATTTCAGAGAGAGTTTTTTGAAAGGAGGTATGGCTTGTTGAAAATATTTTGGTCATTTTCGTGTATTCTTTGGGCTCTACAAGAGTTTTGGGCTTTGCAAATCTATCATGTTATATTTACCTTTGGTTGTTTCATGTTTAACAAGTGTGTGAGGTCTTGAGAATTTAAAGTTTTGTCCTATTTGAGATTTTTAAAATGGATTTTGGTTCTTGCATCCAAGGATGTCTGAGATGGTTTACGATTACCAGTAAAACTTTAATTTTTCAACTTTTTTTGGTGTGCATTTATCGAATTTGATTTCAACTAGGGTTTATAGATTTTTAGTTGTGTGTCTATAGAATAAAATTTCATTATTTCCAAGCTCTTAGGTTTTCTTGTAATGACCCGTAATTAAAATATATAAACTAATTACATCAAATGGTGTTATTAATAATTGACACAAAATATTCCACTAATTTCAGCATAGAATTTTTAAAACCATGAGCAATGAATACTTACCTGTAGAGTGATGATATTTCTTACTAGATATTTCAGAGTGGTTGTGCTATCTCAATCCCATTGACTAGAATGATATTTTTGGGATAACTCTCCACCAAGTTGTAGGCTCAACTACACAAAATATTTCTACAGTTAGCCACCCCGGAGCTCTTAATCAACTACTACTACCAGTGACTTATTTATCTCTCAATATTCTCCTCCTGAAAGAATGAATGTTTCTTATATCCCTTTTCGTCCATTAAATGGAAAGGGATTGGAAAAGGATTTGCATGCACACGGTCCATGTGTCATCATGCCAAATTTTGTTTCTTTATCTTAAGTTTTACTTTACTCAACATTTTTCTTAATTTAGATCTTGTTTATTTTATTCATTTTCACTTTTTGTTAACTTTACTTATTCTTACTATTTTTATAGTTTATGTATATGTGTGTGTGTGCGCGCGTATAACTTGAATTTATTATTTATTATATTTATATATATTTATTTACTATTATTATCTTTTATTTTTATTTTTTTTTACTTACTATTATCATATTTCTTTATTATTTATTATTTTATTTATTTATATATTAATATTATTTCATTTATTTTATTTTTATTGTTGTTAATATTATAATTATTATAATTATTATTACGGGGAATTACATACTCCCCTCTTTAAGGAACTTCGTCTCAAAGTTAAGTTTAATCAATTAAATTTTTGTTATTTTATTTCTTTATTTATTAGTTCATGTTTTCTCTATATCCTTTGTTGAACTAGTATACCAATAGGCATTAAAAGTTACATCACAACACCAAGGAATCCTAAGGAATCTCAAGTTTTTTTTCCCGACTTTTGAAACCAAGCATAAAGCCTCATCGGTCTATACTAGAGCCCCAAAGCTCAACCCTCATCTGCCCTAAGGCAAACATCCAGTTCCAGTACTTAATGACTCCAAGCATCTCGCAAGGCTGACCCAACTCGCTCCACACTCACTAAGGTACACAACCCTAGGCATCAAAATCCTACAACCACTTCTGGACTTTGGAATCCCAATCGAATATCAGGCACTTGACCTCCTAAAGATAGTCCCATAGCCCCTTGAGCCCCTTGAGAGTTATCTACTAGGAGTTATACAATGCAAAAGAAACATTTCCATATGTAGTGTTGATTGAGTCTGCCTCCAACCCATATGGTGTTACATATTATGCCTCACAGCTATGGACTCCCACGAGATCATCATATAAATTGCCTCTCTCGATCCATTTGTGGATTTCATGGAAATCACCACATCTCAACATGCAACCAGTGCATTAGTTATAACATGTTAATAAAATAATCCACATGTAAACTCTTACATGCAATCATGAGAACGTAACATTATTGTTGTCACAACATTCTAAATAGTAGAAATTGCATACTCATGCATGTCATAAAATCTACATGCAATAACCACAAACTTCACATCTAAAATGCCATCATAATTTATAACATCAATATATCTATATAAAAGATATATTCTGACATCACATAATAAATGGAACCATGTGTCAGTATAACCACATATCATAACATCATAAATATGAGAATCATCTCAATACATATCAAATATAGAACAATAATACATTATAAACATTCTTATCATGATTCATCAGAAAAATCAATTTCATTTTCTTGTATAAATAGTGAATACCAACTATGAAATAAGATTATTCAACATCCATTTAGGATCTAGGCTATTTTATCAATACTATTAGTGTCATGTTTTCATCAAGATACCAATTTATACCTTTCAATAAGCATTTCCACTTCGTTCAACTAGGAATTTGACAATTTACAAAGTAGGTATAGTCATTTAAGTACATCATTAAACTTTAAATAAGTCTCATCATCTTGATCCTTGATCATGTATTCTTCCTTCCCCAACAACATTTAATGAAATTCATCATTAGATATTATTGGTCATACAAATGATTCCTTAAATCGTTAATATCAAAATTAAAATTCCATGATCATTATACATATTTTGCTTATCCATTATAGCACCATTCTACTCAATGAAACACAAACACTAGATCATCCTTGTCTAAATATTTTTTCATGCTTAATCCACATGCTTAATTATACCTTTGTGGTTTATCTGTGTTTACTTTCACAAATATTGGCTCATCACATCATGTTCCCAACTCAATACCACTTAATCTCTTTTGTCTTAGATGCACCCTTCTTCAAGTTGGACTAGAAATTATTCCCCTTAACTTTGGAATTGCAAATACTATTTTTAATTTAGAATTTTAAGCACTTGGAACCACTACTACCATTATCATCCACAAAAGGTTTGATATGCCTAATGTGCTTGACAATAACTTCTTCCAATACTAATGGCACAAGATTAATAATTTGTTCGACATTAGTTGATTCTCACATCTTTTGTCAATTTCGACATAATCCTTCTCAAGGTGTCGTTATAGAATTTTCAATAACATTTCTTCTTACACTTCAATTATTATCCTTAATCATTTAAACGTTTTCTTGATCTATCCTAGCTACTTGCAAGTGTTTTTAGCACACAATTTGATACCATGACACCTTATAATTATATGGGTCATCACTATGACCCTCACAAGTCATCCCTACTCATCATTCATGTTGTCCAATTCACTCAGTCTATATCCTTAAGAGAGTTTGTTATATAAGGAAGAAACCCATTAAACATTTGTACATAAATGTGTTGTAGGATTTGCTACATTTTGTAGTTCCCATAGAATTTCCATGCTATCCATCACGTATACATAAGGGACTTCTATGGTATTTAATTATTTTCCCTCAATTCTAGCAATTCCATAGTGTTGTTACTTATTTTTTCCTTCTTGTTTAACTATCATGAATCCTTATTTGGATGAAATATTGCCATTATGCTAAGGTGTTTCCTTTTTCGTCACCTTCACGATTTATATTTTTCCTTTTTGGTTCCCATCATGCAAGAACTCATGGATTTATTACTTCTAATGTCACCATTCTCTCTAGATTTGTCATCATCATGATCATGTTTTCTTTTCAGCGGGCATCCTCCTTTTCTAGACCTTATAATGAACCTTATCATGTTGTTATATGGAATACTTATGTGATTCCACAATTATTTGGCACTAGATTTTTTATTCGCATGGTATCTCAAGAGTGTTGAGCTATTTAATCATGATATTCCTAAATCCAAGATCTTTCATTAGGTTTTAGAATATGTTATTGCTTCTTATTGATTTCTCACATGTTTTTGAAGTTTTTACTCATTCACCCTCAGTGTCTATTTAATACTACTTTGTGTTCACCATCATCAATCCACGTTGGTCATGGTTATGAGGACTACCATTTGTTGTCATCATTTAAAAAAAAAATTAAGTTTCTCCTAGTTTCAATGTCCCTTTCAAACCTCTAAGCTTATACTCTTGAGCATAAGGGAATTTATCACGATATACCCCACTTCTTCTCTCATGCTCAAAATGCATGAACACCCCATAGTTCCTTTAACTTCTTTCTTAATCGCATGATTTCTATATGCAATTTCTAATTAGCATCTTACATGGTTATTTGCAATTATGAATCATTTTTATGCCTAAAAAACCATAAATCATAGTAAAATCCAAATTGAATATATCTCACAAAAATAACGTTCCCAACCAATTTTAAACTTATGAAAATCGAATTTCCTTATAACTCTCTTACATACACAATTATATATATATATATATATATATATATATATATATATATATATATATATATATATATATATAACCACATTAATGTAATTATCTTCCTTAAATTTGTTAAATAACTATAATACATCTATGTCTAATTTAACCTTCCAATATAAGTACTAATATATTAATTTTAAATTTTAAGATTTATCAGATAGACAAACACAATTTGAATTAGATCCCTTCTTTTTAACTACTTAGCATTTCATAACACTAATATTTTAATTTCCATAAAAAAAAATTCTAAAATTATCTATTAAAAAAACACTTTATAAAAATACAATAAAAATTAATGAATAATATTAAACTCTACTCTTAACTATACCAAACTTTGGTTAAAAATAAATAAAATTAAACACACACACACACACACACACACACACATATATATATATATATATATTGAAATTACTCCAAAATTATATGGAATGTAATTAATCAACTATACTTTATTCTAGACATTCAATGTTTTCATTTTTCTCTTTTATATAAAAGATTCATCTTAGCTATAGATCTAGCAAAAAAACAAGGGGATCAAATTTCTTGAAATACAAATCATTTTTATAGTGCAAACCTTTTTAGATTGCAATTTTGAATGCATAAATGGATTCAACCCCTTGAAAATCCCTTAAATACATGAAATGTTTAAAGATGCAATTCAACAAATATTTGCTCCATTCAAAATTAACCTTTAATAAAAAGGTCAAAATGTCAAATAATGAAATTATAAAAATTTATTTTATCAATTATTTTATATAATACATAAACATTTATTATTATTATTATTATTGTTATTATTATTATTATTATTATTATAAACCATATATAATATGTAAATTGTTTACATTGAAATAATTTAGTTAACATGTGCATTGAGATATTTTATTTTTGAATTAGATTTGCTACATCAAATTTTTTTCTTTTTACTAATATATTTTTAAATACATTTCAATATTATTTAATTTTATATATTGAAATATTTTATTTATGAAACACATTTATTTTTTAAATTATTATTAATATATTTTAAATGTTACATATTTTTTTTATGTTAAGAATTGAATTAATTACATATCATCCTCATTATTTTGGTTGTAAGGAAATAATGGAATCTTTTTACTTTCAATTACTTTTTCTCTTTGCACACTTAAATATTTTATTTTATTAGTTATCATGGATATTAAAATGGTTTATTTAAATGATACCATATATAAGGTCATCAAGATATACATAGATTGAAACTAGCACAAACATATATAGCTTAAAGAACATTAAAAGTTAAGACCTCTAAATGGCAAGAAACAAGAATTCTTTAAAGATCAAAATTCATAGCAAGAAACCTCCCTTCCAATTAGAGAGAAAATAAAACTGAACAAGAGTGAAATACATATCCAAAAGCAGGGCAGAAGCAGAGCCAAAGAAATAGAGGTAGGAGAAGAAGGCATTTTCACATATATATGTATCCAATTGAAATATGAAAATATAAATAATATCAACTTTATTTGTTTTCTTAATTATTTTAAAAGAATTTCAAAGGATGATATAAAACTATTTTATTTTATAGAAATATTTTATGTATACGAGAGTGAGAGTGAAATATTTTTACCATGTCTTGGGTTGTAATATCAATAACCAATAAAACAAACACAGTTAGAGTAAAACTATGTTTTATAATATTTTAAAGTAAATTAACCAAATAGATAGATTTGCTTTACATTTTAATTATATTCGATATTATTGTTTATTTTAAATATATTTTATTTTTATTTAAAAAAACAGGTGTAAACTCCACACAACAAAATTACATATCACTCTCATACTTAATTATAAAATAAACCTACACAATCAATAACATAAATTTATATTATCATATATAAAATATAAAACCTTATTATTATTTCACAATGATTAAATACAACACACTTTTAAATAATAAAATCAGAGTCCTTCATCATATTATGGGCAGACTTCGTGCCACAACTTGACCTAACAGCCACCCACCAAATAAAAGGGAGCAAGGCTATAGGTGAATAGAAAAGTCCAAAACAAAGGTTATCCATCGGGAAAAATAAAATCCTACTTTTTCCTCAATAGTTATTGGTTTATTAATCTAATATATCCGGAATAACTACCCCATTCAATATTGGAAATAATCTATAACGCGACTTTTTGAAAGGCTTTCCGGCGGGTTTTTCTGGTCGAAATCCGACAGAAATTTATTGGAATCGCAAGTTTGATAGCTAGTTTTTGCACAATGAAAGCGTCCCAGGCGTTTTCGAGGGTGCTGAATCCAAATATGCAGTTAAAAAACCATTTTAACTGCAACAAATCAAGATTTAACCTCAATTTCTTCCGCCGGATTCCGTCACCGGAATCTCCAAAAAGTCGCATTATAGACAACTCCTTCAATATTATTTGGAAAATGTCCGGCCATTAAAGCTTTGTAGGTTTACTCTAAATAACCATTATTTTTTTAATATAAAAGCTAGGGTTTGCCCATGTGATCTTGCTGCTGACAGTCTCTCTAACCAAAGTCAAACATGTTGAGTAACTCATGGCATTGCTTACACGATTAGGTTGATTAGGCTGATTAGGCTAGTGTTGTTTTATTTTTCAATAATGGTGGTTATAATGGTGGTTACCAGAGTGGTTGCTATAAAAAAAAATTGTTGAGTCGAGAGGTTCATTTTATAGCTTAGTATGATGTGTAATCTTGTTCGTCCATTATTAAAGTTGAAATTTTGGTCATGTCGGCTAAAATAAAAAGAAATAAAAAATCTAAAAAATAACTATACAAAACATTTAAATAATATTGACTCATAAAAAAAATTGCACATGAAAAAATTGGATCCCTCTTGATTCATGTTAGATGTGTGTTTAAAATGGATCTATACTAATAATATTTCCACTACACCAATACTTACGTTAATTAGTTGATTAACCAATTTACCGTGTTCTAAATCTCATCTCTCAATCCTAAAAATTTTAAAAGTGATTTGGCATTCATCATAAATAGCAATGTTGGTCACCAATACAAAGCAATGTTGGTCACCAATACAAAGACATCCCTCTCCTCTATTATTAATCCTACAACAAGCCGATCTCAGATTGTTCCCCATTCTTATCACCCATAAATAAAATCTACAGGGAATCATAATCCTTGAACACAATTTGACATCTCTTGTTCTTTATATCATGCAACCAAGGAATTCAATGTAGCATCTTCAGGATCTGCATCTCCTTTCATTAAAAGAATCATAAGTTACTTAAAATAATAAAGCCACACACCAGTTCCAAATCGATTAAAACATCTCAGTCAATAATAACTTAACTGTGGTAATCCCTTCAGCGTTTGGGTGAAAGAGAACAAGGACTTTGAGTCAAATTTATCAAGAAAAGAAACGAAGCTTTGAATACCATAAAGAAGAGCACATATCTTGTCATTTTGAATATATGGATATTTTCTCGAGATAAGAAGAGACTCCCAACTCTTATGTTACAAAGGGATGAAGCTTCGTCAAGCGCTTCATGACTATATTTATCACCTTAGACTTTGGGTATAAGGATTCAAAACTGAAAGTGTTACTGGCAAAACTAAAACAAAAGTAAAGAATCTCGTAATTTATATCCTTCTTATGCTCAGAGGACTTGATCTCCTAATCAAATGTGTCACGAGAGATATCCAATTCCTCATACGGACACGGATCCTGCTGAAATTCTTCGACTCCATTTTCTCCTCTAAAAGCACTTGATGCCCAGGCATCTTGCACCAATGAAAATATCCAAATATCCAAGAATAGTATGCTTAGCTGCGTGTTTTCCTTCATTTCTTCAACTAAACAAGTTGAACAACTCAATCTACTATAGTTTTTCTAGCACGAGTCACCTAATTGCTCGAGGAAATTGCAAGAAAACTCGAATTGCCATTTCGCGAGTCACCAATAAGAACGGAGTTGTCTATATTACGAATTTTGGATTTTTTTGGTGTTGGAATCTAATGGAAAAATTTGAAGTGAAATTTTGATTTATGGTATTTAAACTGGTTTTTTTCAACACCTTCAAAAACCCCTAGGGCACTTTGATTGTGCAAGGGGTTACCCATCAAACTTGTGATTTCAATAAATTCTTGCCGGATTTTAGAGAAATTAGACCAAAAAAAACCCCAGAAAAGCTTCCAAAAAATTGCACTAAAGACAAATCGAATAAAAACATTTTGCATAGCTTTAAATGCTTTTTGACAATTCATTTACGATTTAAAATAATAATAATAAAAAATAAACCAAAAAATCTGGATTCTTTACATTCCAATGAGAAAAACCGAGAAAATTTGCAAACTTGGAGGTAGACGTAGTAAATTTAAGGTAACCTAGAGCTTTTTGGAGACCTTAATTTGACAAAAGTGTGTTTACCCCATTTCGTCAAACACTATATGATAAATCGCAATAATTAACTTATTCTAACACTCCCACTTAGATCGTATAAGTATTAGCTAAGGTAATTGAAAAAATTATATTTTTTAATTATTATTATTATTTTAAGATGATAAAATATTTATATATGATTACATTGCTTACTTATGGAAAACTTAAACCTTGAATCTCGGGGGCCAAAGTCCTCATTCATACTGCTATCACCAATGAGAATGCCTCACTTAGGCCTTTTTAATTATGTATATTATAAAATATGTTTTACAATTATTTTTGTAAGTTAAAATATTATTTACAATTTTTTTTTAACCATAGTGAATGAGTGACTCGTTAGAGTAATTTGGGCGAGGCCCAAGATCAAACCTCCTAGTTGTCATCATAACACCAAAAGTATATCCAACAGCCCGCAAGCTAGATATACCAAAAATTCTAGTTCAACATAAGACCGAGACATTCAAAGACCACTGGAAACTAGAGTCGAGATCCTAGACTCCAACGGGATGTCTATCTCTCCAACCTCACAATGACAGGTCATATTGTTTCCCTATGGGATTTGAAACCAGGTGGAGGGGATAACATCCCAGTGAGACAACTACCCTGTCGCCCCATGAAGAAACTAAATATTATTTATAATTATTACATAATGAAAACATAGAAGCTTAAAGGTCCAATGGAGCTTAATCCCTATGCTTTCATACCATATGTAAAGACTCGTAATTAAAATACATAAACTAATTATATTAAACAATGCTATTAATAATCAACACAAAACATTTGACTGATTTTAGCATAAAATTCTCGAAAACCATGAGCAGTGAATACTTACATGTAGAGTGATGATATTTTTTATTAGATATTTCGGAGTGGTTGCGATACCCTACTCCTGCTGACCACAACAATATTTTGGGGACGAATCTCCCCCCGATCATAGGCTCAACTGCACATAATCTTTTTATAGTGGGCCACCCCCAAGCTTTGAATCAACTACTAATGTTAGTGACTCCTTTGTCTCTCAGCATTCTCCTCCCAAAAGAAGAATGTTTCTCATCTCCCTTTTTCTTCATTAAATGGAAAGAGATTGGAAAGGAATTTGCATGCACGCAATCTATGTGTCATCATGCCAACTTTTATTTCTTTGTCTTAAATTTTACTTAATCAATATTTTTCTTAATTTAAATCTAGCTTATTTTTTTTATTTTTACTTTTTGTTAACCCCCTCTTTCTTCAAAACTTTAATTTATTATTTATTGTTTTATTTGTTAACAATTATTATATTTTTTTGGCAGGAAACTGGGAGAGCTCTGCTAGGGTTTGCAGTGACCTGCGAAGTCCGCACTTCGTGGGAGCTGAACCTGCGTGCATATCCACACCTCACGCTCTCTGAGCCTGCGTGGGTGCCGCAGAAAGCCTTATCGGGAGCCTGCGTGGAATTCCGCTGAGATCCGAGCTTTGCAACTGCGGGGGTCTGCCGAGAGCCTGGCTCCAGGCTGCGGCCGCCCTGGCCAGAACTGGGCCGCCATGGAGGAGCCACCAACCTCTGCAGCTGAGGCCTTTAAAACTCTCTTAGCCTCCCTGCCGAAGAAGAAAAGCATGGAATCCGCGAAGTTTGTGAAAAGACTGGAAGATATTCCAGAGATCGCTCTTCCGCCGGAAGGACCAATTCAAGTAGCCCTCTCGCTGGCAGATCGGGCTCTGGTAGGACAGTTTACAGGACTCTGGCCTTCACCGAAGATGACCGAGAGCTGGGTTGCCAGGAACTGGGCACCTCTGATCCAAAACAAGGTAACCTCTTACTTCCTAGGGAGAGGCTACTTCTTGTTCGAATTCTCTGCAAAAGAAGACAAAGATTTAATTTTCAGGAATGGCCCCTATTTCATGGGCCCCCAAGGGCTGTACCTAAACAAATGGACCCCAGACTTCGATCCGGCGGTGGATGTGCCCACAACAGTCCCGGTGTGGGTGAGACTCCCAAATCTCCCTGTCCACTGCTGGAACTGGGATTCTTTGAAACATATTGGAAATACCCTGGGAAAATTCATAGACAAGGCCAACAGTAAGGACCAATATGACTGTGCCAGAATCTGTGTGGAGGTAGATCTGGAAGTCGGACTTCCGGAAGCCGTCAAAATAGTGGTAGGTCCCTGGACCCATATTCAGAAATTGGACTATGAGCAGCTGCCATTCAAATGCAGGAAGTGCCATATCTACGGGCACTTTGCCAGGGACTGCCCAACTAAAGGAGTGGAAGAAAAAGAAAAGGATGAGGGATGGAACCAGGCAAAGCGATCCAAAACCTCTCAAAGGAATAGAAAATCAATCTTCTTGATCGCTTTCTTTACGGGGGGGCCAAAACCCACCAGGAGGGCATAGCACAAAAATAAATCAGGGAAAAGCAAGGAAATAAATTCGAAATCCTTGGATCTGAGATCATAAACACACAGGAGACAGAAGTGCCAAAGGAGACCTCTCCTCCCAAAGCCTCTCCCTCCACCAAAAGCCCAGAGCCTTCCAAAAAAAAGGCTATTGAAGAAGAGGAAGAAGGAGAAATTGGGGAATCCCAGTCCGCTCCCATAAGATCTACTCGAGGGTGCAAATCTGCAAAAGAGAAAAGAGAACAGGAAACCTATAAGGACAAGCTCCAGGGCAGCCAGCCAACACTAGAGAAGCTTCTAGCCAAAACTCCGAAGGTGACAAGGATTCAAACACAGGGCTCTAAGGGAGCCCCCCAAGGCAGAAATAAATGATGAAAATAATCTCCTGGAACTGTAGGGGGATGGGTACCTCAGCTAAGGAAGAAGCAATGCACAGTTTAACAAGACTTGAATCCCCAGACATCCTCCTCATCCAGGAGACTAAATTGGAGGACTCGGCTTTCCTCCAAGCAAGCAAAAAATTTTGGAAAAAAAAGGGAGCACATGCAGTGTCCGCCCATGGAGCATCGGGAGGGCTAGGGGCGCTCTGGAACTCAAATAAGTTTTCTATAATTTCTGAATCCCTCAATACTCATTGGATCTTCTTAAAAATGCAGCATTTAGATTCAAAAGAAATTATTTGTCTGTTCAATGTGTATGTTCCTAATAATGCAGGTGAGAAAAAAGATTGTTGGGACTCCATCAAAGGCCTAGCAGATATAGAAAACCTGGAAAATATTATTATAGCTGGAGATTTAAACCTCACACTCCAAGCATCAGAAAAAAGAGGAGGTAGCATAGTCAGGGATCCGACAAGAGAATGGGCAGAAGATCTCATGCAAGACTGGGATCTTCTAGATATAAAACCAGTCTCAGGCACTTTCACTTGGACAAACAAGAGAGTAGGGCCGGGACACATAGCAACGAGACTTGATCGTTTTCTTGTCCAAAGCTCCTTCCTTCTTCTGGGGTTGGAGGCTAGAATGCGCATTCTTCAAACCAGTGCCTCTGATCACAAGCCTATCAGTCTTGAGCTGACCCCCTCTAGGGATCTAGGACCGATTCCTTTCAGGTTTAGCTCCTTATGGATCAAAGAGCCTGACTTCCTGCATAAGATTAGAGAGAGCTGGAAAGAGTCGGTTAAGGGGTCCCCCTTCTTTGTATGGGAGGAAAAACTTCGTAGGAAAAACCCGCAGATGACAAAAAAAATCCAGAACGATTTGGAACTCCACCATCTACACCTGGAAACTGCTGAAATCACCAAAGAGGAGCTTGATAAGGAAAACCAGCTGCAATACAAATTCCATAGAGCGTGCCTAGCAGAAGAAGAGTTTTGGAGACTTAAGTCAAGAAGTCTATGGTTAAGAGCTGGAGACCGCAATTCCTCCTTCTTCCACAAACAGGCCCAAGCTAGAAAATGCCGAAATAATATATCAGAAATAAAAAATGAGAATAGCATCATCAAAGATTTTGACAGCATCAAAAAGGCAGCTTCAAATCACTTTGGAAAAATGTACACTGAAGATATGGGGATCAGCCAGACCGCCAAACTGATAGACGATGTCCCCAAACTCATAACTGCAAAAATGAACCAGATCCTGGAAAGTAAGATCTCAGCCAACGAAGTTAAAGATGCTCTGTTTGAAATGGAACCCGACAAAGCCCCGGGTCCGGATGGCTTCACACCCAGGTTTCTTCAAACTTGCTGGAAAATAGTTGAGAGGGACCTTATGAAAATGATACAAAAATCCCAAGAGTGTCAAAAAATTGGGGGCAGCACAAACTCAGCGTTCCTGGCTCTCATCCCTGAAGAAAAAGGTGTTAACTCCTTCAACAGATTCCACCCAATCTCCCTATGCAACATCGGATACAAAGTGATCACCAAAGTCATAGCAAACAGATTGAAGAAAATTCTCCCTAAAGTTATCCTGGAGAACTAAGGTGGCTTCATTCAAGGCAGACAGCTGGTAGACAATTTCATCTTGGTCCAAGAGGCGATCCACTCAAGTCTTTGACGAAAAGAAAAACGTATGGTTATTAAACTCGATCTATCAAATGCTTTTGATCGTGTAAGGCATAAATTTTTGTTTGATGTAATGCACAAGCTAGGTTTTGGACAAATTTCATAAATTGGATCAGAGCTTGTATCTCCGAGCCATGGATCGCTCCTCTAGTGAATGGCAGGGCTGCAGACTTCTTTAAAGCAACAAGAGGGCTGAGGCAGGGGTGCCCTCTGTCGCCTCTCCTTTTTGTTTTGCAGGCCTCTGTCCTCAGTTTCCACTTAAATAAGAAACAACAAGAACAAGAAATAGTTGGACTGAGCATAGCAAGAGGGATCAAATGCATCAATCATGCACTCTTCGCAGATGACACGTTGCTTCTTGGGGCTGCTTCTCATTTATCGGCAAGGAAATTCAAAGAGGTGCTGGAAGAATATTGCCAAGCATCGGGCAGCGAGCTAAACAAGGATAAGTGCCATGTATACTGCTGGAATGTATCAGCGGCTGCTGCAAGCACCATTGCCAGATGCCTGGGTTTTGCAGCATCAGCTACTTGGACCTCCTTCAAGTACCTCGGGCTGCCAATTTTCCACAAGAAAACTAAAAGTAAGGACTGGTCTCCACAGATAGAAAAATTCAAGAACAAGATGCAGGCCTGGGGGGCACATTGGCTCAATTTGGCAGGGAAATCAGTGTTAATAAAATCAGTAATAAGCAGCCTACCTCTGTTTAAATTTTCTATGTTGTTGGCACCAATGGGAGTCATAAAAAACATGGAGGAATTAATAAGAAAATTTCTTTGGAAGGGAGGCAAGAACAATGAAAAGAAATTCTCATTGGTAAACTGGGATATAGTTGTCAGGCCGCTACAAGAAGGAGGGTTAAGCTTTAAAAATTTAAACATGCAGAACCTAGCATTGGGTGCAAAGCTGATCTGGAAGATCATAGCACCAAATCCTGGATGGGTCCAGATGGTGTTGTGGCGAAAATACTTCAGAGGGCAGCGACTACGATGTCTGGAGCAACCGAAAGAACAGATCAGATCCCCCCTCAGCAAGCTAATAACTAAAGTTGGGCCTCTTATCAGGGATAACGCTTATTGGATTCCCGGGAATGGTAAGCAGATCAGAATTTGGGAGGACAGCATTATGAATAGACCACCAATTGCAAACACGAGTCTAAAGAAAGAACTGAAGGCGTGGATGGAAGAAGCGAATCTCAATACGCTATGGGATATATCTGCCTAGCACGGAGATAATTGGGCAGGCTGGAAAACGCCCAACGTTCCAGCTGAATGGTTGCCAGATTATGCAACGCTTCTTCAAATGCTTCATGGAGCTGCCCCTATCCACGCGAGGAGGAAAGATACGAGAGGTTGGGGAACGCAGCAGACAGGTTATTCAGTGTCTCAGGGATATACCAAAATCTCGGAGAGACCCCACGTCCCCCCCAATCCGGCGGCTTGGAAAGGTATCTGGAATTTTCATACTATCCCAAAGATTGATTTTTTCTGCTGGCTGTTATGCCATCAAAAAATCCTAACAGAGGATAGACTGCTGAAAAGGGGATTTCATGGTCCTTCAAGATGTGTTCTATGTAAAGAAAATTCCGAAACTGCTGTCCATATCTCTCTGGATTGCAAATTTACAGTTCAGATCTGGCAGGAACTCCTTGGAACGCAGAAACTGATGCCCAACCTCCCCCACGCAGTCCCGGAGTTGTTTGCTGGATGGTTGGACAGATATCCAGGACCAGGCCCAAAAAACAAGATTATCAAGCTCGCTTGGACTGCCCTGCCCAAATTTATTAGCTGGCAAACCTGGTTGGAGAGGAATAGGAGGATTTTCAGGGAAAAGGAACAGAACTACAAAGTAGTGGCACACACAGTTAAAGGACAGCTAAATGAGTGGCTGAGTGACAAAGAGGACGACTCAAATTTAAGCCAGCATGACATGGAATTCGGAGCAGCTCTTAATCTAAAATTTCAAAAGGCTACAATATCCCCTCTATGCCTTAAAGACTGGCAAATAAGGAAAAATGGAGAAGAATTCCAAGATTGGTTAAATAATCAAACTCTTCCCTACTAGTTCTTTGATGGAGCAGCCAAAGGAAACCCAGGAAGGGCTGGAGCAGGAGGCATAATCATAAATCTGATGAGCCCCAATTTTTGGTACAATTTGGGCTCATTTGGCCTACTTGCTCTGCTCAAACCATTCATTTTTTATTGCTTATGCATTCATTTCTTGGTTTATTCGTGTTGTTTGTAGGAAGAAGGGTAGGCATTCTATCCACGTGACTAATACATGATGATTTCAGGTTTTGGCATTAAAAGGGAGCAAAGACCACGAGAAAGGAGACAAGGAGACAGTGAGGTGGCACTACTGGTTTTTAGGAGAGGATGTCCACGGTCTTGGGGACCTTCCTCGTGATTCCCACCATAGCTCCGAGCTCCAATCAATCTCCCCACCGTGCTTAGAGGCAGCCAACTGTTCTACAGGAACAGCAGTTATAACTGTTCTACAGGATCAGCAGTTTAACCTTCAGTTGGACAGCCGAGCTCCACAAATCAAGGACACTTGGATGATCATTTTGCATAAATACTGAGGCCGTAGCCTTGGATAGGAGCTTTTTGAACTTTTGTATTGCTCTTGTAATTTGGAAGTACGAGCTACAGCTCGGTGTTTTGTTCCTTTTGTAAGCCAGTTTTGGCATGACATCAGATTTTTGTTTATGAATAAAGGCAGGCAGATTTTGATCTCATTCTGAGTTTCTAAGGGAGCTATAGCTCTCAGGTTAGGGCCCAACCTGAGAGCAATAGATCTCCTCGGTGTTGTAATGTTGTTTGCATTTCGTTCCAGCACTTTGAGTTTTTACTTTAACATGCAATTCGAATTTACAGTCTGTTAATTTAGTCTTTTTCATGAGATTGAATAGGATTAGTTTATGGTGAATTTGTTTCCAGTTGCTTAGGTTAGAAGAGGATAGATATAATTCATTGGAGCTCCAGAAAAAGGTTGTTAGAGCTCACTGCCATCTCTGCTTAGGGATTGGGGTGCAGTCCATAACCAACCACCAAAAAGAAACGCAGTTCTTCTCACTTCCATGCAAGCTGCAACATAGTCATTTTCGTTGAAGATCCATCCATGCACTTTTGATATTGAAGCATACTTCTACATTCCACTGCCATGCACGAGTTTCTTTTCACGGTTTTCCATTGCTGATCATAGGTTTAATGGCATAGTTAACATAGGTTGATGAATTCTCGTTTTAGTGCATAAGTCATTTGTTTCATTTACGCTGCTCCATATCATTCCACTTCCTTCTTCTTCTTCTTGAACTCTCCTCAAGCCACCCACTCGGCCTCTGTCCAGCTCATTTACCCTCCAACTCATCCATTATTCACTTAGCTCCATCTACTTAAACTTTCGTTGATTCCATCCTTCCAACCATCAACCCACTGTATGCACTCTTCCTCCATCTGACTTCTCTGCTCTTGAGCCATCACTAGTTCCATCTCCATCTCACCTATCCTCCCACACCACTCCAACACTTCACCATCTCCCAAAACTTCCTCGGTCAAACATCCTGTATAATTGCACAGACTTCCTGTAGAAATCCCTGAGTTTCCTGTAGGATCCCCTGCAGACTTCCTGTAGAAGCCTGCAAACTCGGTTGCTGAGCATCCGAACGTGGTAGACTTCTATGGACTAATGCTAGAGACCCTCTGGGACCTCCCCTAGCCATCCTGACCTTGCCCGTGCTTTCCTTCCATTCAAACCGCTCCTGCACAACCAAACCCTAATCAAAAGCATCATCACAATAAATCCAACCACTTAATGAAAAAATACAAAAACATGTCTTTTCAGATGCAAGTAGCTTAGATGCATGTATTTTATTTCACTGCAAGTCATGGCATTATTGGTAGTGGTTTCATTCACAGTTTTGCATAGTAAGGGTCTAGCTAGTCAAATTAGGGTTTACTAGGGTTTCCATGCTTTGTTGGCTTTCAGTTTCCTTTTTGCAAAGTAGGCTAGCTTTCTTCGAGATAGCTTTCGTCCATCACTCATAAAGCTTCTTCTGAGAGCATATAGAAGTTGGTTGAGCCCTAGCGGACTTGTGCCAGCTGACCAAGTGACAGCTGCGACAAGAGCTAGTACTTGTGCATACAGCACCGTCGCTTCCAAGTTTGTACGAACTACCGGGTTGATAAAATTAGAGATAGGAAGCTCCAGGAGTTGTAGCATTATTGCTACAATACTGGAGCCCACCATCTTTTTGGCGTCGTTGCCGGGGAAGCGTCAGAGTATTAGTAATTGTTTCTTTTCTTCTACTTTCTTACTCTTGCCTTATGCCAAGTAGTTTACTTCATTTCCATTCTGCAAAAGTAGCATAGATATTTCCTGCTTTCATAGATTAGCATTTCCTGCTTTCATAGATTAGCATTTCCTTCCTGCAAGCGTAGACTAGCATTTCCATTCTTGCAATTTCATTTGAGCAAAGTAGAATAGTTCTTTCCTGCTTTCAGTTTAATTCTGCATCTTTCATAGTTAGTGTAGATCAATCTGTCTCAGTTTTGCAGGTACCAAAAGAAAAGCAAAGCAAAAACAATCAAAAGAAAAAGAAAGTCTTTTCCATTTCATGCCTTGTAGGAACTGAGATAGATCAGGCAAATTCCTACCAAACACCCCCACCACATCACTGAGTCACCCTTCTCTCTTCTTTGGTGATAGTGACCCAGAAGAACCTATAGGTGAACATCCTGAGATATCCAAAGATCCTATAGTAGAAGAAGAGTTAGAGACTTCTCCATCTGAAGCTATGGCTGACAATAGAAGAGACGATGAGAGAATAGAAGGTGCCTTCCCCATCCGAGAGACCAATGGAGAGATGAAAATGAAGAACATTAGCCCCTCGGCCTTACCTCACTTCCATGGGCTGACCACTGAAGATCCGGATACCTTCCTGTTTGAGTTTGCTGTCCTTTGTAGAACCTATGACTATACTGAAGATGAGCAAAAGTTGAAACTCTTCCCTTCCACTCTTAAGGATGCAGCACTACGCTGGTTCATGGGCTTACCTGGGAATAGTATCACCACTTGGGCTCAGATGCAGCAAGCTTTCAACACCAAGTACCGGGATTACTGTAGGTCCAAGGAAACAAAGGGGGAAATCTTTCGGATGTCCATGGGAAATGATGAGTCCTTAGAGGATTATGAGGAGAGGTTCCAACTAAGCTATAAGCGGGCCAGGTGCACACTTGACCCTGAATCCCTCAAGTTGGTCCTGCTCCGAGGAGTCCCTGAAGACCTCTTAGATACCCTTCACATGTTAGCTGGGGGGGACATTTACCAACTGCCTTATGAGGACATCAAGACTGTGTTTAGAAACCACTCCAGGGCAGCTCGGAAACGAGGTAGAGGAAACCACCTCTCAACTAGTGTCCCTTTCTCCAAACATGAGCTTGCAAATCAATTAGAAGATCTTAAGAGTGAGGTGAGACAGACCATTGCCATGCAGCTTGACACATTCAGGATTCAGCAAAAGAAATAAAAACTGAGAGAGCCTTGGCTGTCTTCTGCCCTAGGTGCACAAGGAGACACCCTAAGAACGAATGTCCATTGCATTCGGTTGAAGTGTGTTTCGTTTGTGAGGAGGACCATCCCACAAATCAGTGTCCAACCTTACCTGGGTTTAAAGCCATGTACCAAGGGGCAGAAGCTCCCACTGAACCTCTCTATTACCTCAACCAAAGGAGGCCACAGGGATCTAGACCTTATCAACAGGGGATGCAAGGGGCATCTCAAGCTTATTACAGCCCCAACCAATCGACTCCTATGCCTTCCTGGGGTCCCCCTGCTCATCCTTCATGGTCCATGCCTCCTCCATGGTCTTATCCACCTCAGTACCCCACTCAACCTACTTCTCATTCATATCACTCACATGCCCAGCCACAGCCTCAATGGAATGCACCTCAGTCGGGGTGGAGGCCCCAATACAACACTCCTGCCATCTTGCCTCCACCACCAGTTCAACCTCAGCCATTACCTCCTGCTCCTCCAAGGCAACCTCAAATGCCTGCTCAACCGAACCCGAACCCCAACAATAGACAGGCCCAGCAGGTATACACTGGGGAAACCTCATGCCCTACCTATGCTGTGGAGATCCAGGAGATCAATCTTCGATCTGGAAAGACTCTACCAGATCGCCAACCTCCTCCCCCAGAGGATGAGGAAGATAAACAGGAAAGTGAACCGAAGGTTATTCCACCCTTTCCTGAGAGACTAACAGCCACCACACAACCCAACCCAGAGGAGGATGAGCTTCTGGGTGAGCTCAAGCAGTTGTGTGTAAAAATACCACTTCTCCAAGCCATCAAGGATGTGCCAATATACAACAAATTGGTTAAGGAGAAGTGTTTCAAACACCCAGGCAGACGGAAGAAAGATGCCTCAACTATCAATGTCATAGGACAACTGTCTGACCTTATGTTAGGACAAGTCATCTGCCCAAAGTACCTAGATCCTGGAAGTCCTGTAGTAGATGTTCACATCAATGGCACCATTATACCTCACACCTTGATTGATCTGGGGGCTGCCATTAATGTGATGACCAGGGATACCATGCTTAAGCTTAATCTTCAGGGTTCCTTGAGGAAGACCTCGACAGTACTACAATTAGCAGATCGCTCCACCGTGACTCCCGAAGGGATTGTGGAGGATGTCTTGGTCTCTATTGACTCTTGGGAATACCCTGCAGACTTCCTGGTTCTGCAACCAAAGGCCAAGCTTACTGGATATCCTCTCATTTTGGGAAGGCCTTGGTTAGCTACTGCAGATGCTTACATAAGTTGTCGTGCCGGAAACATGACCATCAAAAATGGTCCCATGTACAAGCAGCTAGTCCTATACCCTCTTGCCCAACCCTCCTTAGAGCATGACTTACCACTCTGGTTGGAAGAAGGAGAGGAAGACGAGGTGTACTCAGCACCTCTGTGCACCTTAGATACCACTAGAAGAGACCCCCCAACCGAGGATGACTTGATCGAGACCTTGATCCAGAATCCACCTTCCAGTGCACTACCCTTAGAGAAATTGGTGGAGGATGCCCAAGCCAGCACCTTAGTGGATCTTTGTACAACCAACCCTGTTACTCCCAGAGTCAAGAATGTGGAGTTCGGCCCTGAGAAAGCATTGAAGATCAGCTCCTCCCTATCTCCTTCCCAGGAAAAGGAGCTGCGTAGTCTGTTGGCCAACCACCTAGATGCTTTTGCTTGGAGCTATAAGGAAATGAAAGGAGTCCATCCTTCGGTCTGTACCCATCATATATACATCAAAGAGGATTGTAAACCGGTTAGGCAACCTCAGAGGAGAATGAATCCAGCCCTTAAGGACATTGTCAAGGAAGAATTGCAAAAACTGTTGGATGCCGGGTTCATCTACCCCATCTCAGATAGTGAATGGGTGTCCCCTCTAGTGTTGGTTCCCAAGAAGAATGGGAAATGGAGAATCTGTGTGGACTACCGAGAATTGAACAAAGCTACCAAGAAGGACCATTTCCCTCTACCTTTCATAGATCAAGTGTTGGATAGACTGGCAGGAAAGAAGTTCTTCTCTTTCCTGGATGGGTTTAGCGGGTACAACCAAATCCAAATCAGCCCGGAAGACCAAGATAAGACACCCTTCACTTGTCCTTGGGGTACCTTTGCCTATCGAGTCCTTCCCTTTGGGCTATGCAATGCTCCTGCTACCTTCCAGAGGGCTGTTTTGAGCATCTTCTCGGAGCTGGTCCATGATGCAGTAGAAATCTATATGGATGACTTTACTCCTTATGGGGCCAACTTCCAGGAAGCATTGTCCAACCTGGGAAAAGTCCTAACCAAATGCACCGAGATGAACTTGTCCCTTAGTCCTGAAAAATGTGAATTCCTAATGACTAAAGGGACCGTGCTAGGCCATACCATTTCTTGCCAAGGGTTGCAGGTGGATCCTAACAAAATTGCTCTCATCAAGAGGGTTCCACCTCCCCAAAAGGTAAGGGATGTCCGGAGTTTCTTGGGATTAGCAGGATACTACCGGAGATTCATTAAAGATTTCAGCAAGCTAGCTTCGCCATTGTTTGGCCTGTTGGAAAAAGATGTGGAGTTTAATTGGACTGACGATTGTCAGAGGGCTTTAAATGAATTGAAGGACAAGTTGGTGTCAGCCCCAATCCTGAGAGGTCCAAACTAGGCCCTACCTTTCCACATCCACACTGATGCCTCGAACAAGGCCATAGGTGCAGCTTTAGGACAAGTTGAGCAAAAACTTCCATATGCGATTTACTTTGTTAGCAAAAACTTGTCCAAAGCTGAGCTGAATTACACTGTAACCAAGAAAGAATTCTTGGTTGTAGTCCATGCATTGAACAAGTTCCGACATTATATTACTGGTTACCAGACCTTTGTACATACTGACCATGTTGCTATTAGATATTTAATGAATAAACCAGATGTGAATGCTCGTATTATTAGATGGTTACTTTTATTGCAGCAGTTTGATTTGACCATTGTTGACAAACCAGGTAGAGAAAATGTTGTTGCTGACTTTTTATCTAGATTGGATTTGTCTGCAGATGAGGATGGAACAGTGGATGACCAGATGCCCGATGAACATCTGTTTGCTATTTCAGTACTCTCTCCATGGTTTGCTAATATAGCAAACTATCTTGTTTCAGCACAGTTCCCTCCACACCTATCTTCCAGAGAGAAGAGCAGAATCATCAGAAAAGGTGCCTCATTTACTTGGATCAGGGGCAATCTGTTCAAGCTTGGCCCCGATCAGATCTTAAGGCGTTGTGTAAGGGAGGAGGAAGTCTTTGATATCCTCCTCACTTGTCATGATGGGCCTTGTGGAGGACATTTTGCAGCAAAGAGAACTGCCTTCAAAATCCTGCAGGCAGGCTACTATTGGCCCACACTTCATCAAGATGTCAGAAGATATGTCAGTCAGTGTGACCAATGCCAAAGAATGGGGAAACCGACCCAAAGGGATGAAATGCCTCTCCAACCTCAAGTGACTCTTGAGCCATTTGAGAAGTGGGGCATGGACTTTGTGGGCCCAATCAACCCCTCTTCGAGGCAAAGGACTTACATCATTGTGTGTACTGACTATTTGACAAAGTGGGCAGAGACCAAAGCAATCAAAGCAGCAACAGAAGAAAAGGTGGCCGAGTTCCTAAGAGAAAACATCTTCTATAAGTTTGGCTATCCAAGAGAGCTGGTCACCGATCAAGGGAGCCAGTTCACCTCCAACCTGGTTGAAGATCTACTAGCTCATCACAAGATCAAGCATAGGACTTCCACCCCTTATCACCCGCAAGCAAATGGGCAGGTGGAAGTCACCAATAGAGCATTAGAAGGGATCTTGACTAAGGTGGTGAGCAGCAGCAGAAAGGACTGGGCAGATCGCCTGGTTGAAGCCACATGGGCTTACAACACCACTTGGAAGACCACCACCAGCTTCACACCGTATGAGCTGGTCTATGGGAAGAAAGCTTTGCTGTCTATGGAGTTTGAATACAACACTTTGAGGATGGCAGCTCAGTTGGACCTAGATCTCAGCCATGCACAACAAGAAAGGCTACTGCAGCTGAATGGCCTGGATGAGCACCGAATGCAGGCCCTCCTTCACTCAGAAGTGGTTCAACTTCAGAGAAAGGTGTGGCATGACCAACATCTCCATGACAAGCAATTTCAGCCGGGAGATTGGGCTTTGTTGTATGACTCCCGATACAAAGACTTCAAGGGGAAGCTGAGAACCAGATGGCTAGGACCATATGCAGTGGAGAAATGCCATGACAATGGATCTGTCCTCATTCGAACCATTGATGAGGAAGCCATTCCCATGCTTGTCAATGGGCATCGATTGAAGATCTACAGGAGACCTCTCTCAAGACAAGAGTTCATCAAAACCGTGGAGAAATCTGTATTGGTCCTAGAGAGGGGTTCTGCCTCTGCTTTTGGCATACCCTGAGGGATATGAAAAAAAAAAAAAAAAAAAAAAAAAAATAATAATAATAATAATAAAGATCCTTGGGTGAAAACCTCTCTAAGGCACCCAAGGCAGGTGGTAGGGGTGAAAACCTCATTGAGGCGCCCCTATTGTCTTTCAAAAAAAAAAGGAGAAAAGGTTTGAAAAAGATCCTTGAGTGAAAACCTCTCTGAGGCGCTCAGGGCAGATGGCACGGGTGAAAACCTCTTTGAGGCGCCCCTGTTATCTTTCAAAAAAAAAAAACAATAAGCAAAATATGGTAAAATTGCATGCAGGTTGCAGATGTTCTATGGAGGAGAGGAAGCCCTTCAACTCAAAGCCAAGGGTCCTTATCATGCTGTCAAGAGACCTCACCAGCACCTCCTCCAAGGGTACCCATGTTTTTTCAAGGTATGTGCAATTTTATCATGGTTTGAGTCCTCTACAGGAAGATGCAGTCTTTCTACAGGAAGATGCAGTCTTTCTACAGGAAGATGCAGTCTTTCTACAGGAAGGCGCGGATTTTCTACAGGAAAGTACAGACTTTCTACAGGAAGGCCGAACTTTCTACAGGAAGCTCTGTGTTCTACAGGAAACTTCCTGTAGAAGTTTGGGACGGCTCAGAATTCATCTTAAAAGGAGATTTAGCGACTACGGATTGGTTTGGATGCATGCAAGCCTCTGTTGGCACCTTTGCACATCACTGTCACCTTGCTCCACCATCCTTGTCGACATGCAACCAAGTTCCCTGCACCAACAAAGAAGATCAATGAGTTCTCGCGGGAAAAGCCATTTTCAAAGATAAACAAGCGCTGAGATCTCATACCACAGGCATCAAGAGCTCCGGGAACGTGATTGAACGGCCAGATCCTCCGTCGTGCAGCATGCACCCAAGGAGAAAGAACTGTTACGAGACACCTCGCGGGAATCCTGTAACAGTTCAACCTGCTAGAGTGGATACCATTCACAGCACCGCCATCTGCAAGGAAACGCGGGCGCATGCAACCCAAGCATCCACTCCATCGTCGGCAGCCTGTAACCACGAGCTTCCGGGTCTGTGTAAGTTCGCATGTAGCAGGTAGATCCACTCACCATTGTCCAAGAACTGGAAAAATCGTGTGCAGTCACGCAGGTAAGTGTCTCGACCCTTCCTTCCATCAAATCGCATGAATTTTACTTTGAAATTGTTTGCACAGCGTAAAATTGAATGGTTGAGCGGCCGTATGGCCAGTCGATTGGCCACGTCGGCTAGTTAAGGTGTAATTGGATGTTTGGGTGGCGGCCACGACAAAAAGAATGAGCGGCACGCACGTGAGAACACTCCCGTCGGAAACAATGAGTTTAACAGGAAAAGGCGGCGGAAAATCTGTGGGAATGGATGCGGCAGCAAGTGAATACGCAGGCGAATGATGGATGACGTCGCCCAACGGTCCGGCGGGGACAGCTCATCCCCCGCGCCACGGATTGTGCCGATTCAAAATCTAATCGGCTAGATCATGTGCATGCATTTATCAACCACCACTTCAAACTCGGGTGGCTATTCTGATCTCCTCTGCACTTTGATACGCCGAGCTGTTGGCTACCAGAACGCCGGTGAAGCACACCTCGAGCGCGGGCCAACTACAGTCCTCCCCGAGAATTGCGCACAGTTTCTACAGGAACGCAGTTCTACAGGAACGCAGTCTCTACAGGAACGCAGTCTTCTACAGGGAAGCGGGTGCCTCACGAAAAAGGTGGCCAATTAAAGAGGTAACCCTGAACTCTTCATGCAACTGGTTAGTAAGATTGGCAAGACCATCGTCCACAGTCTGGTCATAAAGATATTGGTGGAATTGTTGTTTGCTATGCCTATGCTGTTGTTCTACAGGATGTCAGTATAAGTAGACTGTGTTGAATTTTGTGGATTATGTGCATGCTCTATTTTAATAGACCAAATCTCTTTTGCATTTTCCACCTTTAATTAAAACAACCGTGTTCATCATGCCGGGTGGGTTTATAAGACGGGAACCCACTGATTCAACCAAATTAAGGGAAAACCCGGCAGTGGTAGAGCTCTTCACCAGAGCGCAATGGATGCCTTTTTGTGATAAGCTGCAAGGCTACGATGATGAAGTGGTCGAAGAATTCTTGCAGGCTCTGAAGCCTAAATCCCAGACACTGGCCACAGTGAACTTCAGAGGTCTAAGCCTCAAGCTCACCCCGGAACATATCAGTCGGATCACAGAACTTCCTATGGGTTTGCCGTGGGATAAGGAAGAAAGAAAGCTGAGCCAGCAGGCAAAGAAAGAATTCTTTCCACCTGAGGAAGAATTCTCGGAGGACAAAAATGGGGTGTGAAGAACGAGCCTGTTGCCACCATGGAATGAAGTCAGTTTGCAAATCATGAAATATATCACTTGTGAAGGCCGTTTCAGCATCGTGTATGCATATCACTTTCGGCTGCTCACTGAATTGAGGCACCGAATTGATCTTCCTGTAGAACAAAAACTGAGCATCCCTTATTACCTACTGCAGTCTCTAATGGAGTGTGCCACAAAGCTGAAAGAGGGCATACCAGATCAGATAGCCCACCATGGGTTGATCAAGCTTCTTGTGGAGGATGCGCTGCACTCATATAAGGTCCCCCTCTCATGGGAATCCTTCCGGAATTTAACAAAAGATGGAGACATTAAAATGTTGATCGAAGAAACGGGTTCCTCTAGCAGTGAGGAACAAGAAGCAGTGGCCGAGGGACAGAGAGAAGAAGGCCATAAGACCCCGACGACAGTATAGAAGAGAGAACAAAGGAAGAAGCATGAGGAAAAGGAGGACAAAGAAAAAGGTGACACACCTATCTTGTCAGCAAGAGAAAAGAGGATGAAGAGCAGAATGGACAAAGCTGAGGTGGTCCACGTCAGCCCAAGTACCTCATCAGCACCTGCAACCAAAGCAAAAAGCAAAACTCAGGCAGGCAAGCAAGCGGAGGTGGAGACACCTGTGTCTACAGGAAAGCAGAAACAGGCTTCTACAGGAAGCCCGAAAACAAAAACAAAGGCTTCTACAGGAAGCCCGAAGATCATTGAGAAATAGGCTTCTACAGGAAGCCCAAAAACAAAGACAAAGGCTTCCACAGGAAGCCCAAAAACAGAGACAAAGGCTTCTACAGGAAGCCCAAAATTGGAAAAAGGGGCTTCTACAGGAAGCCCGAAAGTCATTGAGAAACAGGCTCCTACAGGAAGCCTGAAGACAGAGAAAGGGTCTTCTACGGGAAGCCCGAAGATTACCAGAGCAGGGGCTTCTACAGGAAGCCCGGGAGTGGCTAAAGCCGGGTCTTCTACAGGAAGCCCAAAATCGGGAAAGAAAGAATCTTCTACCGGAGGCCCGGAAGTGGGCAAAGCAGGGTCTTCTACAGGAAGCCCGAAGTCTGAAAAGGAGGGGCCCTCTACAAGGAGCTCTGAGAGAGTAAAACACAAGAAAGAGAAGGATGGTATTCTAGAAAAGGAGGTAGCAGCGGCGTTGGCTGCCCTCAGTACACCTCCAAAGCCGAAGGAGAAGAGAGAGAGGGAGACCCCTCTACCATCTGAAGCCAGGAGAAGCAAGAGGATAAACACGGGCAAGCCACAGCCTCCACCCAGCAGCCAAACCATTTTAGGGGATGTCCCTACTTCGCCCAGTGCAAGAACCCCCTCTAAAACATCAGCCACCCCCGAGAAGGGAAGCCCAAAAATAACTTCCTGGACACGAAAGATAGGCCAATCGCCTTCCGAAGCCCGGCTCAAGAAAATGGGGAAGGGGGAAGAAGCACCACCTTCATCACCACCAGGGGCAGCAAAGGCAGGGCCGCCAAAAATAGGAAAGGAAGAAGCGCCACCCTCGGCAGAAAAGGCAGGGCCGCCAAAAATAGGAAAGGAAAAGCATGATCCGGGCTCTAGTTCTCGGCCAAAGACGAGGAGCCAGAGCAAAGTTGCTCAAGGATGAGCAAATAGTTTAGCTGGGGGGTGATGATGAGCCCCAATTTTTGGTACAATTTGGGCTCATTTGGCCTACTTGCTCTGCTCAAACCATTCATTTTTTATTGCTTATGCATTCATTTCTTGGTTTATTCGTGTTGTTTGTAGGAAGAAGGGTAGGCATTCTATCCACGTGACTAATACATGATGATTTCAGGTTTTGGCATTAAAAGGGAGCAAAGACCACGAGAAAGGAGACAAGGAGACAGTGAGGTGGCACTGCTGGTTTTTAGGAGAGGATGTCCACGGTCTTGGGGACCTTCCTCGTGATTCCCACCATAGCTCCGAGCTCCAATCAATCTCCCCACCGAGCTTAGAGGCAGCCAACTGTTCTACAGGAACAGCAGTTATAACTGTTCTACAGGATCAGCAGTTTAACCTTCAGTTGGACAGCCGAGCTCCACAAATCAAGGACACTTGTTGGATGATCATTTTGCATAAATATTGAGGCCGTAGCCTTGGATAGGAGCTTTTTGAACTTTTGTATTGCTCTTGTAATTTGGAAGTACGAGCTACAACTCGGTGTTTTGTTCCTTTTGTAAGCCAGTTTTGGCATGACATCAGATTTTTGTTTATGAATAAAGGCAGGCAGATTTTGATCTCATTCTGAGTTTCTAAGGGAGCTATAGCTCTCAGGTTAGGGCCCAACCTGAGAGCAATAGATCTCCTCGGTGTTGTAATGTTGTTTGCATTTCGTTCCAGCACTTTGAGTTTTTACTTTAACATGCAATTCGAATTTACAGTCTGTTAATTTAGTCTTTTTCATGAGATTGAATAGGATTAGTTTATGGTGAATTTGTTTCCAGTTGCTTAGGTTAGAAGAGGATAGATATAATTCATTGGAGCTCCAGAAAAAGGTTGTTAGAGCTCACTGCCATCTCTGCTTAGGGATTGGGGTGCAGTCCATAACCAACCACCAAAAAGAAACGCAGTTCTTCTCACTTCCATGCAAGCTGCAACATAGTCATTTTCGTTGAAGATCCATCCATGCACTTTTGATATTGAAGCATACTTCTACATTCCACTGCCATGCACGAGTTTCTTTTCACGGTTTTCCATTGCTGATCATAGGTTTAATGGCACAGTTAACATAGGTTGATGAATTCTCGTTTTGGTGCATAAGTCATTTGTTTCATTTACGCTGCTCCATATCATTCCACTTCCTTCTTCTTCTTCTTGAACTCTCCTCAAGCCACCCACTCGGCCTCTGTCCAGCGCATTTACCCTCCAACTCATCCATTATTCACTTAGCTCCATCTACTTAAACTTTCGTTGATTCCATCCTTCCAACCATCAACCCACTGTATGCACTCTTCCTCCATCTGACTTCTCTGCTCCTGAGCCATCACTAGTTCCATCTCCATCTCACCTATCCTCCCACACCACTCCAACACTTCACCATCTCCCAAAACTTCCTCGGTCAAACATCCTGTAGAATTGCACAGACTTCCTGTAGAAATCCCTGAGTTTCCTGTAGGATCCCCTGCAGACTTCCTGTAGAAGCCTGCAAACTCGGTTGCTGAGCATCTGAACGTGGTAGACTTCTGTGGACTGATGCTAGAGACCCTCTGGGACCTCCCCTAGCCATCCTGACCTTGCCCATGCTTTCCTTCCATTCAAACCGCTCCTGCACAACCAAACCCTAATCAAAAGCATCATCACAATAAATCCAACCACTTAATGAAAAAATACAAAAACATGTCTTTTCAGATGCAAGTAGCTTAGATGCATGTATTTCATTTCACTGCAAGTCATGGCATTATTGGTAGTGGTTTCATTCACAGTTTTGCATAGTAAGGGTCTAGCTAGTCAAATTAGGGTTTACTAGGGTTTCCATGCTTTGTTGGCTTTCAGTTTCCTTTTTGCAAAGTAGGCTAGCTTTCTTCGAGATAGCTTTCGTCCATCACTCATAAAGCTTCTTCTGAGAGCATATATAAGTTGGCTTGAGCCCTAGCGGACTTGTGCCAGCTGACCAAGTGATAGCTGCGACAAGAGCTAGTACTTGTGCATACAGCACCGTCGCTTCCAAGTTTGTACGAACTACCGGGTTGATAAAATTAGAGATAGGAAGCTCCAGGAGTTGTAGCATTATTGCTACAATACTGGAGCCCACCAAAATCCATAAGAGTCTTCCACCCACAGATTTGCTTGGGGTCTAGGCCTCACCACAAGCATTCAAGCGAAAGTCATGGCGCTGTTTCAAGGTATCAAAACACTAAGGGACATGGGACTAGCAGATGCAACTATGTTGGGAGATTCCCAAATCATTATAAATGTAATGGTGAGCAACACAAATCTAGCAGATCTTCGATTGGCGAGGACAATTTCAAGAATCAAAAGCATGATAAAACACATGAATCTGACTTTTTTCCATATTCTGAGGACAAATAACAAGGAAGCAGATGTAGAAGCAAATAGAGCAGCACAACTTGATGCTGGATCTATTCTTAGAGATAATGAACTCTTCTGGGACCCAATCCCCTAACATTCTCTATGTTCTACCATTTTTTGCTAAAACAGTTTGTTTGTATCCATAAGCTAGGGAAGATAGTAGGAAAAGATCATGTGAATTTTTTTTTTAAAAGGCGATTCAAAAGTTTTTGTGACATGCTCAGCTGGTTGGAAAGATTCCAAGAAACCAGTACCAGCTTATGTAACCGAACTCATGGTGTTTTACCAGACAATTAATGAAAGTCCCATAACCGTTTCCGTAAAAAAAAAAGCAATTATTATATTTTTTTATTATTTATTGTTTTATTTACTATTATATTAATATTATTTCATTTATTATTATTACTACTATTAATATTTATTGATTTACTATTATGGGGAATTAATTTCTTGGTTAGGTTAGTTGTTTATTTTTTTCTTTTTTAGGTTTTTTGTTTCTAGAAGTTGTCTCACATTGTCTATATTTGAGTCATGATAGAGAGGGGATTTTCATTTTGAAGTAGAATTTTGTACTCATAACTATATTGGATTGTGATGATTTTCTAGTTATGTTTGAGAGATGTATTTCCCATGGTTCTGAAGTAAGTTTTTTATTATCATAGTTTTATATGGTGGGACAATATTGTGTGTAGGGTTTTATGGTTTTGTAGTTTGGCAGATTTTTTCCTATTCTTTTCAAGAGATGCCTTTGTGATTTTTGTATTCCCATTATTGTCTAATGTACCCTTTTTAGTTCTATCAGTTAATTTTAATATTTGTGGAAATTCGAATATGTTATGTGCTCCTAGATAGCATGTTTATCTCCCACTTTTTCTCTATGTTGTATGTTTTCAGTATTTGTAGTACAAAAAATTATCGCTTTAGCAGTTTAAAGATTTAGCATGGCAAGGGTGTCTGGTTCAATACCCGACTCTCAGGTTGGCAGATGTTTTGAATCTCTCTATGTGGTTTTGTTAAGGCTCAAGAGTGTATTCGTAAAAAAAATGTTGGGTGTCTATATTAAGTGATTAAAGGTTGTTGTTTTGTTGTTTGTCAGTTCCAGATGTAAGTGGTATTTTCATAATCATCTAAAGATGTCCAAGCTTGCATGGACTACTATGTATCAAAAAACAACACAAGAGGATTCAAATTTTGCAAATGTCATTATGTATCATGAAGTTGATTAGTCAGACTTGTTGTGTTATGGTTTGGGTTAGTTTGGTGTATGAAATGCACATTCTAATACGACGTTGATACAAGATATTATGCTTAAGTCTCGCTACCAACTTGGCACGTGGGTCATGTTCATATAGAGATATTCATTGTTAATTATTTCATTTTTTGTTAATTTTTTCAGTTTTTGTTAGTTGTTGCATTATTTTTCCATTGTTTCACTTGTCGAGACACAACCATTGATTCAATATATTGTATGTGAACTATCAAAAAAAATATACGAGGACTTAAATGTTTCAGTGTTTGTTAATTGTTGCATTGTCTTTGTGATTGTTTCACTTGTAGAGATAGTCATTGATTGAATATATATATGCTTTGTTGTTATCATTTAATATAGACTTGGTGAGTTGGTATAAAATTCGAATTGTTTATTCTAATTCCTCATATTCATGTGAGTGTTGAAAGAGTTCGAGGATGGAAATTACCATTGTTCTATTATTTTGGAAGTGTTTCATATTGTAGTACAAAAATTTACTGCTTTAGCAGTGCAAAGATTTACGTGGCAAGGGTATCAATGTCATTGTACCTTATTCTCAGGTTGGTAGATGTTTTGAATCTCTATATATGGTTTTGTTAAGGCTCAAGAGTGTATCCGTCAAAAAATGTTGGGTGTATATATTAAGTGATTAAAGGATGTTATTTTGTTGCTTGTAGTTCCATATATAAGTGGTATTTCCATAATCATCTCAAGCTATCCAAGCTTACATGGACTACTATGTATCAAAAAACAACACAAGAGGATTCAAATTTTGCAAATGGCATTATGTATCATGAATTTGATTAGTCATACTTGTTATGTTAAGGCTTGGGTTAGTTTGGTGAATGAAATGCACATTCTAATACGACATTGATACAGGATATTATGCTTAAGTCTCGCTACCAGCTTGGTAAGTGGGTCATGTTCATATAGAGATATTAATTGTTAATTGTTGCATTAATTTTGTCATTGTTTCACCTATAGAGACACAACCATTGATACAATATATTGTATGTGAACTGTTGAAAAAATATATATACAGGGACTTAAATGTTTCAGTATTTGTTAATTGTTGCATTGTCTTTGTCATTGTTTCACCTATACAGATAGTCATTGATTGAATCTATACAAGCATCATTTAATATAGATTTGATGAGTCGGTATAAAATTCGAATTGTTTATTCTAATTCCTCGTATTCACATGAGTGTCGATGGAGTTCGAAGATGGAAATTATCATTGTTCTATTATTTTGGAAGTGTTTCATATTGTTCTTTGTTCTTTTTTGGATATATCATTACTTGATCTTGTAGTTTTTTGTAAAGTTTCAGAGGTTAGAATCTAGAATTTCTAAATTCTAGATTATTGTCTACTTGTTTTTTATTTTGTCATATTATTGGTTAGATTACAAATATTAGTATTCATTGTTCTTCATTTCTTGTTCCAATTGGTAGTAGGATTTGTGGATAGGCTAAGGTTTTATTTGTATAATGATTTTAACAATTTTGTAAATTTGATGATTATTTGTACAACATTTCTACCATGTTTCTAAGTTTCTTGTGTGATGAATTTGTGTTTGATTAAATTGCATAGTTGTTGCATAAAGATGATGGTCATTTACAGTAATTGTAAAACAAAAATGTTCTTGTATTTTGTTAGTAGAAAGGAATATGTAATCAAAATCAAAGAAAAACGAGAATAGGTTGTAGATGTAACATTGTTAATTCAAAGAAATTAGTAATAGATATTTATTTATTTTATCTTAGGCAATTTTTGAGGTATTTTTGTATTTATAAACATGGATGTGCTTCTCCTGCTATATGGGAGCCTCCTAGAAACTTGATCAAGTGTTTGCTTCATATTGTTTGTAATTTTCCATGAGGGACTCTTTATGTTGAGATTTCGTTGTTTTTAAATGATATTCATGGAAATCTTATTTCCAACACTGCATGATGTGCATGAAGGTCTTATGGATGTAACATTGTTAATTCACAGGAATTAGTAATAGTTGTTGATTTCTTTTATCTGAGGCAATTTTTCAAATTTTATGTGTATTTATAAACATGGATATGCTTCTCCTACTATATGGGAGCCTTTTGGCAACTTGATCAAGTGTTTGCTTCATATTGTTGGTAATTTTCCATGAGGGACTCTTTATGTTGAGGTTTTGTTATTTTTAAATGATATTCATAAAATCTAGTTTCAAACATTGCATGATGTGCAAGATTGAAGTTTGGAATTGTTCTTAAGTATTTTTATACTTAGCCAAATTTCATGTGTGAGGAAGAAATTTTGGTTTATTGGTTTGCATTTACATTGTTGTTGTAGTGGTTATCGCGCACATACATGTTCTTCTATACATGACCACATATATTTTGTTTCATGCAACTAGATCTTCTACATTTGTCACTTCTCACACGTTCTCACTTGTCATGATTACAAGATTTTGATGCACAATATTTATCTTGTGTCATTAACTTTGTCTGTCATTCAATGGTATTGATATTAAGGATGTTAAAATGGAATGAATCTTGCAATTAAATGGATGAAATGGTTTTAAAACTTCGAGGTTTATCACATGTACCTCTCATAAACGGTGGCGTTAATATAGTAACTTCCTATTTATTAAATTGACCCATCCAAGGAATGTCACATACATGAGTGACAATTTATAATGATATAAGGTTAGAATTATTTGTCATTTATTGAGAGTAAGATGGCGGGTTGCGGTTGATAGGAAGTCAAAGACAACAAAGTCTCATGATGATGGAAAATTTAATGTATGTTATGCATCTTGACTTAGGAAATTTCTCTGTCAAGTGTTTTTACAGTTTCCAAGTGCAAATTTCATTTTTGCATGAGAAAGTTTGTTTTTCTTGGTCTGCACACACATTTCCTCTGCACATGGATTCTCTAGCAAATACCAACTCCTGGAAAATGCTTTGTTCATGACCCTGGATATTGATTTGTTGAGTATTTTTTGCCAAATTTCATTTGTGCATAAGAAAATTTATGTTCCTTGGTGTGCACAAGAATTGTAACACTTAATATTAATCCATTTTTATCTTTGTTAATATTATTATTGACTATATTACTAAATCTGACTGATACACAACAATTTTTCAATTAGCATGTGGCATTGTTCTAGGGCACTTCCTGGTGTGAACGTGGAGTTTGAGACCACATGACCAGGTCACGAGGCATAGATTTCTATGGAATTTAACATTAAGTTTGATGTCGTGATTCCCTACTGCATGTAAGCAATTATGCCTTTAGATTAAAGACAACAGGTGGCAATTAATGGGAAGCTAAAGACAATAAAGTCTTATGATAACAAAAAAATTGATGTCCTGCAACAAATTTTTGGTGTGTTCCTTGAACTCAGGTTGTAAGTCTTTCGCTTTGAAAATTCTTATTGAGTTTAACACAATCACCTAAGAATGCATGAATCTCTAGCATAGAATATTACAATATCACTCTAGCTAAACATTGTATGAAGTCAGACTGTACAAAACAAAGAGGTTCAGAATTGAAATTTGTTGGAAATAAAGATGTGTGGAACTAAAGTATGTGCAAAAGTGTGGACATAAAATGGTAAGTTATATTGTTCCATAGAATTTGATCCCAAAAACAAATATTGAATCTATAACTGTGTTGAAAAGTGTGGTTCAGATATCTAGACACATTGTTGTGTCTGCAAAAACCTCTTGTTTCATAAAGAAATTTGGTTGGCACTTGTCAATTTTGATGTTTTCCCACTGCATATTATTGATTTTCTATATGCCACTTGACATGATCACAAGATTTTGAGGAACAATATTTATCTCGCCTTATTAACTTTTCTTTTCATTCAATGGTACTAATAAAAAGGGTATCAAAATCAAATGAATCTCTGAATTCAGTGGACAATATGGTTTTTAAATTTAGATGTTTATTGTGATGATCTCCTATATACAGTGGCATTAATGTATTAATTTTATATTTATTAGGTTTTCACATCTAGCAGAAGTCACATGCAAGAGATTAATAGTTGGTAACCATATAGGGAAATGAGAAATTTATAGCTACGTGGCATTGGCAATGTTGGTAATCCTTCTTGTGTCGTTTTCGATACAACAATTCTCACATGTTTTGTCAGTGGATATTGTTGATTGCTTGTAGGTCACTTGTCATGATTGCAAGATTTTGAAGGACCGATTCAATTCAATTTTACTGATATCAACCGTGTTAAAATTGAAGGAATCTATGAATTAATTGGAAGACGATGTTTTAAAATCTTGAGTTTTATCATGATCATATTCTATAAATGGTGGTCTTAGTCTATTAAGTTTTTATTTATTAGGTTGTGGCATCTAACATAAGTCACATGGGAGACTTTTAAGTGTTTTTATACTTTGGAAAATTTCATTTGTGTGAAAGAAACTTCGTGTCCTTCAGTCTATGTACACATTTCCTCCGCACATTTATTCTCTCTCATATACCATCTCTTCCCCAACTCTTTTATTTTATTCAAATGTCCATGTTCACATACCTCTTATTGTGTATAGTTTCTTGTTTAGTGGTTTTCAGTTCTGACATGTTGTCACGGTGTATTATAGATTTCTTGTACATCACTTGTCATGATCACAAGATTTAATGAATCTTTGAATTAAGTGGATGAGATAGTTTTAAAATATCGAGGTTTATTGTGATCATCTCATATTAAGTTTGTCTAATAGAAGTCACATTGGAGAGATTGATGGTAACTATATAGGGAGATGATAAGTCTATTGGTAAGTGCCATTGGAAATGTCAGTAAACCTTCTTGTGTTGTTTCTGGTATATAGAATTCAAATAAATTTGAAATGGTATGTCACAAAACACACATGAAGTGTTGTTCCTAGATAATTTGAAGAAAAACATTTATTGTAAATCTTGTAGGTGTCATTATGTACCATGGAGTTTATTATACAAACTTAGTGTCTTAAAAAGTTTGATTTAGTTTTGAAAATTGAATACACATAATGGGTAAGTGTGGTTGTGTGTTTGGACAAAAATACAAATTCAGATAGACATATAACAAGTTGTATTGATCAAATTTAAATCTCATTCTCTGCAGTTGTTGTGCATTGTAGATTTTTTTTATTGTTTATTTAGTGTCCATGTTTTCAATTCCGAAGATGGAAACTATCATTGTTGTTATGTTTTGTAAATTACGAGATTATTCTTTGTTTTTTTTAGATGTGTCATTAGTAACTTCACTTATTTATACTAACTTAAGTTATTTAGTTCTTTTATAACGTTATTTTTTTGTTTTGTAAAATTTCTTGCGTGCAACATTGCTAGTGAGACAGATTTATTATGTGTGAGTCTGGAAAGACATTTTCTTTGGGAGTTGAGAGCTCAGACACAATTAAAATTATCAATATGAATATCCAAGACAAAAAAGGATTTTATATTGACTAGAAAAGACCTATTTTTGTTGATTAGTGGTTGCGCGATAGTTGGAGGAGCTTACTTGACTATAACATTTAGATAGAATTTAGTTTTATTTTTGGTAATTTTTCTGAAGTTTAATATGAAGATGTTTATAAAAAAATATTATAAGTAAAATCACTACTATCACAATGAATCTTCATTGGTCTCATGATGTTGTTTCAAATCTGCAAGTTTTGTTGGTATTTTTGAGCCTGTAAACTTAAAAAACAAGAAATAAAATGCACACAAGACAGAAAATTGAATTCACAATCACAAACCCTGAAAATGTGTCAAGGAAACCTCCACGGGGAAAGGGACTGGAATACTTTATTATTCAAGGTCAACAATGCCTCTCCAATACAATAATCCTCTCAGGAAACAAAACTTTAATCAATAGACATTGTTATGAACTACCTATCTTTACACAACTGCTTGATCGGTAAAACAAGACTTACTGAGGTAAAATATACTTTTGCAAATATTTTAATTGTTGTCATTTTTAACAATGTCCACCTTGAAAAAAAAAATTCCTAATCCCTTAGCCATGCCCATTCATCATCTTTTTGCAAGCTAAGAGAATCCAAACACCACTGCAGCTTCACTTCCAAAACTAGTTTCATGAACATATGCATAATACTCCTATGTGTGGACCTTTGTGAGAGATACTTCACCACCATAAATTACCTGTCTTGCAAAATGGTATTTTGCATCAATATATTTAGTCTTTTTGTGATAAACCATATTATTAGCTAAATGAATAGCACTCTGACTATCACATAATACATTCACTTTCTCCTACATCCTTCCAAGCTCACCCAGTAGACCCTTCAACCAGATTGCCTCTTTAGAGGCTTGTGAAGTAGCTATATATTTTGTCTCAATATTGGATAAAGAAATTGTTTCCTGCAAATTTGAAATCCAACTAATCGTTCCACCTACAAGAGTAAAGACATATCTTGTAGTAGATCTCCTCTTGTCCAAGTCACCACCATAATATGAATCAACATATTCGCAGACTGAATCACCACAACCACCAAAGATGATACAATGGAAATTTGTGCCTCTTAAATACCAAATCACCCATTTCACTACTCACCAATGTTATTTTCCTGGATTTTCCATGAACCTAATGACAACTCCAACTACATGTTAAATGTCAAGTCATGCAAACACCATCACATACATTAAGCTACATATTGCATATGCATATAGTACACAAGAAATTTACTCATTTTCTTCATCAAAGCTAGGACATAAACCCAAAGAGAGCTTAAAATGGGAAGCTAAAGGAACATTAACAAGTTTCACATTGTTCATATTGAACTTTACGAGTATTTTCTCCACATGCTTCTTTTGTGATAACCAGAGCTTTCGATTTTTCTTGTCTTTGTGTATCTCCATGCCTAAGATCGGTTTACAGATCCAAGATCCTTCATATGGAATGTCCTAGAAATTTGAGCCTTTAATTTGTTTATATCTTCCATGCTTTTTATTGCAACAAGCATATTGTCAACATACAAAACCAAGATAATGAATATACCATTGAAACTATTAAAGTACACACAATGGTCATATTCAATTATACTGAAGTTTTGGCTCACCATTAAGGAATCAAACTTATTGTGTCATTTCTTAGGTGGTTGTCTCAGGCCATACAATATTTCCTGAGCTTGAAAACTAATCTCTTGTTGCGATCTTGTACAAAACCTTTTGGCTCTTCCATATAGATCTCCTCATCCAAATCTCCACGAAGAAAAGTTGTTTTAGCATCTAACTACTCTAACTAAAGGTCAAGTAATGCAATTACTGCTAACACCATATAGATACAAACAAGTTTTACAACTGGCAAAAACATATCATGAAAGTCAATACCTTTTGTCTAAGAGTACCCTTTTGCTACCAGCCTCGCTTTATATCTTTCAGTATTTCCATCAACATTTCTCTTCATTTTGAAGACCCATTTACATCCAACAACACTTATCCCTTTAGGAATTTCTACAATATCTCGGGTTTTGTTATTGGCCAAGAAATCCATTTCCTCATCCATAGCCTTCTTCCATTTTTCATTATCCACATTATTCATTGCTTCCTGATAACATGAAGGTTCCCTGTCCTCAATAATTAGGGAACAGAAGAAGCAGTATCTTCATAACTTTTGGGAGCTTTCTTTCCCTTGTAAACCTCGTAAGAGTGACTGGTTGTTGAAATTCTACACGTTCCTTTATATGTTCTTCACCTTTTCCTTCAGAATCTTCTTCTTGCTTCTGAATTTCTGGAAAAATGTTGAGTCTCCAACTAGATTTGTTGACTTTACGATACTTGTTCATGTTCAACTTTTCAATATCAGCTTTTAGAAGAGAAGATTCATCAAATGTTACATCTCTATTGATGATGATCTTATGCTTCGAAGGATCCCACAATTTTTATACTTTCACAACATTTTCAAACCCAACAAAGACACAATTTTTTTCTTTTGGGTCTAACTTAGAACTTTAATTCTTTAGAATAAGAGCATAGGCATTACAACAAAAAATTCTTAAGTATGAATAGTCTCAAAACTGACTCAACCAAACTTATGTAGGAATTTTACAATTAATAGAAACTAAAGGTGATCTATTTACCAAATAACAAGTAGTAGATATTGCTTCTCCCCACAACTCATATTGTAGATTAGCATTGTTGATCATGCTTCTGGCCCTTTCCATAAAAGTCTTGTTCATACATTCAACAACTCAATTTTGCTAAGGAATATAGACATCGGTTTTGTGTCTAAAAATCCCTTCATCCTTACGATATTGTTCGAATTATAAGGAAGTAAATTCACTGCCAATGTTAGTTCTTAAATATTTAATTGTATTGTGTGTCTTCTTTTCCACCATAAATTTAAATTGTTTAAAAGTGTTAAATACATCAACGTTTATTTTTAACATATAAATCCAAAGTTTCCTCATGTAGTCATCAATAAATGTTACAAAATAGGATGCACCTCCATAAGACACTATAGGATATGGTCCTTAGAGATCATAGTGAATATAATCCATATGAAATTTCCTTAATTGCAGCAACCAAAAATTAATCTTCTAACTTATGTAGTTTATTTGTCTTTAGAAATTATTACAACAAATAACAATTAATTCACTACTGCATTATTCACAAATTTTAATACAAGAACTGAGAAAAATAATGCAAAAATAAAATTTTGGACACCAATATTTTTCGACAATAATCCATCGAAAAACCCCAATGTGAGGAAACCAATGTAGCATATGAGTGTTTATATTATTAATTTTTCAACAATTTAAGAGTACATAATTGCTTGCATGATATTGGAAAAGCTCTGAAAAATAATAATCTCCACTAGAAAAATAATTTGGAGACACAAAGTCTCCTCTGCAAATCAAATTGTCCTCCTCTAGCGAACTCGCATCTCCTCCTGCAACTTGCACTACTGCCCAAAAATGTGCACTGCCAGCTCTAGGAAATTAGCACAACCTCTAGGAAAATTTCTCTACAAGTAAAACTGCCTCTAGCACTTAGCTTGACCCACTCACTTTTCCTCTGGGTGATAGATTTGAAATTGGCACACTGAATCAAGCTCCTCTGTCACTCACACTAGCTAACTGACTACTCGCACTAGTTGAGTCGGCTTCCTCTCTTATAGGAAAAATCAGCCTCTTCTCCAGTCACTGGAACACTAGAACATCTATGGAAATCCTCTCCAAAAATTTTCTCACAAATATTTGATGAAACCCTTGTTGTCAATGTCTCCCTCTGCTTCAACTATGACCTTGCTATCACTACAATTGGGTAAGTCGAACTACTCAAGTGTAGCTCTCCAAGCCCCGTCGACTTTCTCTTGTAATATCTCATTGAGCAACCAATGACCATGATCTAATCACAATCGATGGATAATATCATCTTGACTCCATCAAATGACTTTTCTAGAAACGTCTCTAGAAAAAAATCAAGTTTCCTCAATTAATCTGATTTATTAACTAGTTTTCCTAAGTTAGACTTAGGGAAATTTTTTATAATTGGCTAATTAATCTAATTGGGATGTTTCTCGCGAAACCTTTTTTGGAACTTGAGAAAATGTGTTCCATAGCCTCCTAGACACCATAGAGACTAGAACACCTATTTGTTGGTACCAAAAACTAACAATCCAAAATTCCTTTACTATTATGACTACCAACTTTAAATTTTTGTCTACATTTTTTTCCATATCACAAAGTTTGCAAAATTCCAAACTCAAAGATTTCAGATTAGGAAGTAATTTTCAATTCACCAGTACTTGAAGGCCATTCTCACTCATGTTACCTAGACATTAATGCCATAGGTGAGTAACTTCTCATGCCTCCTCAGTTACAATCTTTGCCTCATTAACTTGAGTACTTCCTTTAAGTCTATAAAGGTTTTTGGTCTTCTCTTCCTTCATAAAAACCAGAGCGCCCTTTCGAACATTCAACACTCCACTTGGAACTGTAAATTTATAACAGTTCGAGTCCAATACTCCTAAAGAAATCAAATTATTCTTTAACTCATGTACATATATGACATTTTTCAACATTCTTATTGTACCATCATAAATTTTTATTCTGACATTTCCCACCCCAACAATCTAACAACATTCATTATTGCCCATAAGCATAGAACTTCCATTCACAACTTGATATGAAGTGAACCAATTGTTGTGCAGGCTCACGTAATGAGAAGCACTAGAATCTAACAACCAATCTTTAAAATGTTGAGAAAGATTGCAAACATACAAAACTTCATCTATCATACTTGATCCAATAGACAAAACCTCATCTAACATACATGACTTGACTTGATTTTCTTCCTTCTCTAGGTTTTCAACAAACTCTTATCTTTTCTAACAATCCTTCTTGAGGTGCCTCATTTTATTGTAGAACCAGAATTTGGCTTTACGCTTCTTGCCTCTTTTATTTGATCTGGAAGAACTTATTCATTTTTATCCTTTCTCCCTAGACCGACCTCTGGCTACCATAACTTCTGGCATAGAATTTTTAATGCTAGACTTCCTCCTCTCTTTTTTAGATAACAGAGCTCCCACAACTGAATCAAATTATAGAGATTCAGTTGTGCTCAAACATATAGAAGTCACAAAATGGTCCCAATACTCAGGCAATGAGCACAGAAACTTAATAGCTTTATCTTCTTCTTCAAATTTTCACTTCATATCAGCTACCTAGAAAATATGGTTACTAAATAGATTTAGGTAATATACAATCTTAGTGCCTTCCTTCATCCGGAGTCTATACAACTACCTCTTCAAATAAATCATGTTGGTTAAAGACTTGGTCATGTATTAAGTCTCTAATTTGTTCCATAAACTTGCTACTGATATTTCTTCAACAATGTTGAAGAGAACGTCATTCGCCAAGCACAACCTAATGGTACTGAGAACTCGAGCATCCAAGTCCTCCCAATCCAATCATAAGCATTTTTCTATTCTTTGTATTGTAATTATTTGATATTTCCCCTGATCTCTTTTTTTAATCCTTAAAAACTCACAGATTACTGGAATACTCAATCCAACATATATGTTTTGCTTGCCATATAAACCATTTTTCAACGAGTGTGAACAACTTCTTAGAACAATGCAGTGTTCAGTAGATAACACGCTTTAATGCACAAAATGTTGTTGCAAAACCTTATTTTCTAATGAACACAATTTGTAGTGTATAATCAAGTATGGAGATGGCAAGTGAAATTGTACCCTTTTAAGCGAACAATACAAACCAGACATCTCAGAGACTATTATTTTGTTACGTGGATTCTCAACAACTAGAACCTTTATAATTTGAATGGATGATATCATTGACGACCTCAAAAATATTTGACATTTTTGTTACTCTGTTGCGGTATGATCTGATATATTTTATATATTTTGAGTCTGGTCACAAATGTTGTGAATAATTCTAGTTAATATTTTGTATGAAATCTTGTCTAGCTCTAAATCTTATCGTAGTGGATAGAAGTATTAATTGGCCATGAGTTTTTCAAGCCCTTCTCTGAGGTTGTATATTATATGCAATGTTTTGTCATTGATCAATATTGATATAAGAACCTTTTGAAATCAGAATCTCCCGAGATCCTCATGCTCCAAGAGACTAAAATAGAAGGGGATGCCCTTCTCGACCTCAACAAAGTGAAATGGAAAACAAAAGCTGGAAAAGCAGTAAGTGCAAGGGGTACATGTGGTGGGCTCGCCACTCTCTGGGAGGAAGACAAATTTCATCTCGAGAGCTCCTTCAAAACGAAGCACTAGATCTATACCGAACTCCGGCACCTTGCAAGTAAGATCACCTTCGCCCTCTTTAACCTTTATGTCTAAGTCCTCTATGCAAAAAAGAAAGACTGTTGGCAAACCCTGTCTGATTTTCTAGATGCTTACTCCCCCAAGAATATAATTCTAGCAGGAGACTACAATCTAGTCTTTGAGCCAAAGGAAAAAAGAGGAGGTATCAGTAGTAGGGACCATTTCCTTCCCTTCATGGAAGACCCGATTCAAAAATGGGACTTACTAGATTTTAAGTCGAAAAAAAGGCTCTACACTTGGTCAAACAATAGAGCTGGGGTGGAGCATATTTCAGCCCGTTTGGACAGATTTTTACTTCAGAGCACCTTCCTCTCCAAAAAGAAGATTATCTCCACTAAAATTCTACCAAAGTTGACATCAGATCATAAACCCATTCTTCTATTGTTCGAAGAAGAGGAAAAATTGGGGCCCATCCCCTTCCGGTTCAGCCCCCTCTGGACAGACAGGGAAGGGTTTATGGATACAGTCTCGAAGGCTTGGTCCATCCCTGTTCTTGGATCACCCAGCTATGTGTGGGAACAAAAACTAAAGGCCACCAAAATAGCCTTGAAAGAATGGATAAAAAATCCCTCAGACTCCCCCACTAGGCTTAGAAAGCAGACCACCAAGCAGCTGCTCGATTTGCAACTAGACATGGAGCTACAAGACATTACCTCTTCAAAAATTCAGAATGAGCAAGAAGCCCAACTCATCACTCTCTGATCATTTAGAGTGGAGGAAGAATCCTTGAGGATCAAATATCGTAATCTCTGGATCGTGTCTGGAGACAAAAATTCAGCATTCTTCCATAAGCAAATTCGAGTGTCTTTCTAGAAATCACATTTCTAAAATTACCTCCCCTTATGGGACTGTCCTCCAAGGTACAACTCTTTTAAAAGAGGCTGCAACCTCTCACTTCCAGCAGTTGTACAAAGAAGAAGGTTTGGACGATGAGGATGAATCATCAGACTTTCTCACTCATGTTCCAAGAATGGTAAACGAGGAGGATAAATCAAGCCTCTTGAAGCCCTTCACTGAAGATGAAATCAACAATGTCATCTAGATGATGGAACCAAACAAAGCTGCAGGACTTGATGGGTTCTCCATTCATTTCTATAGAATTTGCTGGGACATCATCAAGGTTGATCTGTTTCGAATGATCAAAGGTTTCCTCCAAAAAGCTAAAGTGGGAGGAAGCACAAATTCCACTTTCCTAGCGCTAATCCCAAAAGATTCAGCGAACCCGATGGCTTTTGACCATTTTAGGCCAATCTCGCTATGCAATGTGTTCTACAAATTTCTCTCCAAACTTCTTGCGAACAGAATTAAGCCTTTGTTGGAAAAACTCATCTCTCCCAGCCAAGGTGGGTTTGTTAAAGGCAATTATATCTTGGATAACGTGATCCTGGTGCAGGAAACCATTCATTATAGCGACCAATGACAAGAGAAAGGGATGTTCATTAAGCTAGATATGGCAAACACCTTTGATCGAGTAAGGCACTCTTTTCTCCTCCAAGTTCTTTTTGCTTTTGGCTTTAGCTCTAATTTTATAAAATTGATTAAATCATGTATAGGAGAGTCGCGGATCGCCCCTTTAGTAAATGGCAGGCCGACCAACTATTTCAAAGCTTCGAGGGGCATAAGGCAAGGTTTCCCTCTATCCCCATTCTTGTACATTTTGATGGAAGATTCACTAGGCCGAAAGCTGACAGCAGAGAAGTTAAATGGGACACTTCCAGGCATCAAGGTGATGAGAGGAACAGGTCCAATCAACCACACCTTGTTCATCAATGACTCTCTTCTCCTAGGAGGTGATTCCCTTAAAATTGCAAGGTATTTTAACGACGCTATTCAAAGATTCTGCAGATTTTCAGGAGCTCTGGTCAATAGGAGGCAAAGTGCAGTGTATGGTTGGGCAGTAGATTAGCAAACCATTCTTCGGATTGCTCAATCCCTGGGCTTCATGGGCTTCGCCTCCTGGGATAAATTCAAGTACTTAGGCCTGCCCTTAACTTTGGGAACCAGCAAGACCCCCCATTGGCTGGGACTTATCAGCAAAATTAAGGCAAAAATGACTGCTTGGGGCGGTCAGTTGCTCACCACAACCGGGAAGCTTATCCTTGTAAAATTTGTTCTCTCCTCCCTTCCAATTTACCAGGCTTCATTTCTTTTGGCTCCAAAAGTGATCACCAAGCAGCTTTCTAAGCTAATTCGAAATTTCCTGTGGCAAGGAGGAAAGGGGAATAAAAAAAAAATCCATCTGGTAAGCTGGGACATTGTGAAAAGCCCATTATCAGAAGGTGGTCTTCAGGTAAGAGACTCTGGGTTGGCCAATCTAGCTTTGGGAGGAAAATTTCTTTGGAAAATCTTCTTAAATCACCGACATCTTATAAGCCAAGTACTCGTTAAAAAGTATTTGTGCGAGCTCTCAATAAACAATATGGATGAAGGAGCTTCATGTAAAGGAACCACTCTATGGAAGCTATGTAGCTGAGGCTGGGACTTTTTAAAGATCACCTGTACAGAATACCTGGAAATGGGAAAAGAGTCTGGTTGTGGGAAGATAAGATCATAGGCCTACAACCCCTCAAATTGGCTCCTAAATTCACAGATTTGTGTGATTGGCTCACTCAACATGGCATCCACAAGCTGGCAGATATTTCTTCATGAGACTCTGGTGGGAATTGGATCGCCTGGGCTTTCCCCCGCCTCCCAGACAGGTTGCATCCTCAACATCACTTCTTCCTTGTTGTGATCTTAAGAATGGCTCATGTGCACCTACGCTCAAGGGAAAACTGGGGCTATGGCAAGACTGGTGCTTACATAACATCGCAGGGTTTTTGTAGCTCTCCACTCTCCTCCACTATGGCAACACGTTTGGGACCCCTTTGGTCTCCCAAAGATCAATTTCTTCTACTAGGTTCTCATGCATAGAAGGGTCCTGACAGGAGACAACTTAGTGAAACGTGGTATTATCGAGCCCCATAGATTCCCTCTCTACTACTTGGCTCAGGAAATGCTTGATCATCTATTTATTGATTGCCCCTTCACTCAAGAAGTATGGACACAGGCTATGCACGGGCTCAATGCTCAAACCCCATCACAGCTCACAGTAGTTAATTTATTCGCCTCCTGGAAAGGGAAATCCCCCCACACGTTGAAGAGAAAATCCACATGGGCCAAAATCTGGTATAAAAATACCAAAATTCATTTGCTAGCAAGTGTGGTTAGCAAGGAATGAAGCCACTTTCGAAAACATTATGTGCCCCCTCACTGTAGTGGTTGCCAAAGCCAAACCATTGCTACTAGAAACTATGGAGAATCCATTTCATAAGCCAAACAACGTGCTCCTCCCTAAAGAGATCAGTTGGCTTGGTGCGTCTCTGAAGTGAGCCAGCAATAAAAAGAACCCCCCTCAGCCTTGCTCCAACCCAGAGTGGCGGCTCCGGACCCCTGAACTGGATTTTCAAAAGTGGTGGAAGAAGCAAGGCAAAGTCATGATTTCCTTCGATGGAGCTTCCAAAGGAAACCCGATGATATCAAGAGCAAGGGGTGTAATCTACTCCGCGGACGGGCACAACAAACACAGTTTCAATTGGGGCCTAGGGCAGAGCACTAACAATTAGACAGAAATATTAGGACTGCTCAAATATTTCCAGCTTGCTTAGGGGAACGGAGGAAAAAACATTCAAGGCTTCGGGGAATCGGAAATCCTGATAAAAAGCTTAAACACAGGTGATTATCTCAACAATCCAGCACTCAATAAGGCCCTGCAGAGACTCCAAAAAGTGTTGCATAATTTCACCACCAGTTCTTGCTATCACATCCTCCTAAATCTAAACAAGAAAGTGGACATAAGGGAAAATATGGGCTGCCTCTTAGCCCAAGGAGAACCCTCAAAGAACGACGAAGCACCTATTTGGTACCCTATTCCATAAGAGAGAAGTTTCCCAGCTGTGCAAGAACAGGACAGTGGAGGCAATGTTCTCCTTGTTACACTCTCCATACGGCAATGTATCTGTCTCCATGGTTTTTCCAAACAAACTTCGCAGGTTACACACAAATGATCTCATCACTTTTGAACTCTGATGACTGCTCGGTATTTTTCATGACTCTGTTATAGCATTATAGACAGGACTTCATATCCTACTCGCCCCAATCAACATGGTCATTTCTCTTTCTCGCTTAAGGTATTTTCTATGTTTTCAACAAACAAACAAGTTTATAAACAACAGCTCAAGTCATATATATCCATGAAGGTAGCCGAGAACATAATTGAAAGCGTTGAAGGACGTTCACCTATCACTGAGAAACAGAAATGGATCATAAGATTGTTCTTCTTTTTTTATGCTCCTATGCTGCATCTCCATGGCATCCTATGTAACTACAACAACAACTCATGTGGAAGATGGTTTTATGTCGGCCATATGTATCATTGCATGGCTAATGGATCAACTATAGATGCTGAAGATTCTGTGTTGAATGGACGCAATCTGTTGAAGAATTATGTAATAGGGGTTGATTAGGCTCTGGCCCAACCTTTTATCATTAAATAAAAATTATCCATTCCTGTTAAAAAAAAATACTAGTATAACATTGGCTCTGAATCATATGACAATAGACATATGTATTAATTGACCATGAGTGTTGCAAGCCTTGGTTTGAGCTTGTATATCTTATCTGACATTATTTTTTTTATCACTATGAATATAAACATTTGAAAGGACTTTTGTGTTTCATATGTGTATTGCATGTACAATATTGATTCTAAATCTTGTTTGAGTTCTTGCTTCTATGGCTTTGTTGGTCTTGTGTCTCATCGTGTTAATGTATACAGAATGGAGCCATATTTTATTGTTTTTTGTTAAAGTCATTTTATGCATAATCGTTGAATATTTGTGCAAAGATGAGTTATTTGTATAAATTGTAGCATTTGCATTGGCTCTTTAAAGTTGTTTAATGTTTATGCCCAAGTCTAAATAGTTGGGCTTCTTTGTCAACATGATTATAAATTAAATATTTGGAATTTTATCCCACCCTATGCGGATCAGTGAAAATTGTTATTCTACCTGAGCACATGCCTTAGCTCTGCATGTGCCTTATTTTAGAGTTCTCTTTCAGTAGTTTCTAGAGTTAGTAGGATTTTTGAAGCAACAATACTTATAGCACAGAGCTAATTGACATTAACTATTGTTACTGAGTTTACACTTAATTTTTATATAAATACTTGTGGAAATATTTTTGAGTAGAATATAACAAATTTAATAAATTCTTACAATTAAATAATTTTTGAATTTAAAGTAAATTTACCACTTTCGCTTCTTATGTTTGTCTTGTATGATTCCACTTATGCACTATCACACGAATTTTTTCCTCTGCACAGTTCTTGCACACGATTCAAATTGTTGGAACAAATCCATGTATATAGGTGATGTGTTCCTTTTGGTTTTACTCTTTAAAAATGTGCCTTTACATAAGTCCCACAGTGCAAAGGAAAACTTTACGACAACTAACATACATAATTGTCATCTCCTGCCCAAGGAACACTTAATAAAACTCTCATGGCGTGATGTTAAATTTTGCATTATGTATCATAAGACTTTCCCTCCTCTCATTTCCTATCATCTTCTCCACGATCTCTTGTTGTAATTGCATACATATTTACATGCAGTGTGGGCGTAGGACTTGAACCTATGTTAATGACATAAATCCATTTCTTGATAGTTTTGTCAATCAGTAGTTGTCAAAAAATTTAAGTGATGCATTATGAGTATGTCCAGAGGAATGACTTTCCATGGTGACATTGTTTAAAGTGTCCCTTTGAAAAATCCTTATAGAGTTTAGAATTGGTGGAACAATGCATGTATCGAGCTAAAGAATGTATTTTGGTTTTAACCTTTACAAGCATGCCTTTATACAAGCCTCGTACGGCGAATATTCATAATTCTTGTCTTTATAATTACAATAGATAGTGTGCAAGTAGTTAATAGCATTGAGAAAATCATGCAACGGAAATTGTGAAAAATCATTTGTGCATAGAATTATGCAAAAGTGAGGCAAAAGGCAGGCAAAAGGTAGACTTTATGCAAAAGTGAGGCAAAAGGCAAGCAAAAGGCAGAATTGTGAAAAAACATTATTTAGCTCCCTACAAGGTGAGGCAAAAGGCAGACTTTACATTTATACAAGGTGAGGAAAAAGGCAAACTTTACCTTTGTAGAAGGTGAGACAAAAAGTTAAATTTTGGTTCTATGCATGTGTTATATACGCAAAAGCATTGCTTCGATAGATGTTTTTGTTGCACCACTTTTAGAGTTGATAAGATTTTTCCAAGTGGCACACACATCACAAAGGTCTATAACATTAATATATGCATAGATATTTCTGTTAATGAAATTAATAAATGTTCTCAAGAATTAAAACTCTATTGTCATAAATTAAAATTTTATCTTGTAAGTATAAATTCCTTTCCAATTGTCACTATATTCTTGGTCTATAGACATTAATATATGCACATATTCCTATTAATACAATCAATATATCTTGTTCTTAGAAGCTAAACTTTGTTTTTGTAACTATAAATTCCTCTTCAATTGTTGCCAAGTAAGAAATAGGCGATTTACAATTGTACAAACTATGTTTTTTGATAGGAGAAATAACTCTAAGCCATAAAAATATAGGAAAAAAAAATCTAGCAAATGAGGACATGTGTGATTTCTCATTCATGAATATACATGACTATGTAGCAATAAAAAAACAAAAAATACAATGTCTAAGGATCATATTTCAAATAAACAGAAACAATTATACTTATTTGTGTATCTAAAAATAGTTGGAAACACCATTTTTAAGTGGGCTACTTTGCAATGGAAAACCTTTTACCAAACTAAAATAAAATACAAAGATTCATCAAAGAATTGGTATTGTATTCTTTAGTTTCAGGAGTTTGAATTAACTATGTGATTGCTTCGTTGAATGGGTTTTTCAAAATGAGAAAATTTTGCACTTGTTAATTGTAAAATTTTGTGAAATTTCTTTCGGATAGTTCTCAGTTGTTGAAGGTGCAATCAAGGTCATGTTCCATTTACTCTGAGTAGAGCAAACTATGAAACTTAAACCAAAAAAAATGAAAAATTATTCGAACTACATAGTCATGTTCCAAAGTTGTCTTCAACTATGAGGATGCAAGAACACATGGGTCTCATGCATTGTCGCACGTTGGCTAATTTTGTAGCTCGACTATAGTCCTACAGTTTAGACAGGGATTGTTCAAATATTGTGATTATTGTTTCTTTTATTTTAATATTTCTTAGAGTTATGTTTTACGGTGATTATTTCAATTTTAATCTCCCAACATAATTATAAATTAAATGTTTCCTTTTGGTCCCACCTTGTGCGTGTTGATTCTTGAAATTACTGTTAACTATTTTTATACTTAACCAAATTTGATCTATGGAACAATATTTTTTCCCTAGGTCTGTACAGATATTTCGTCACCACGTATTCTATTGTGCATATTCCCTCTTGCTCATATTATTTATTTTGCGTACATCTTCGACTACAGACCTCTTGTTCCGCAAAATTACTTTTTTTCACTTGTCAATTCTCACATGTTTTAGCACTCATCACTATTTATTATCTATACGTTTGTGATGATAAAAAATATTGGAGGCCTAAAATTTATCTTGCTTCATTAAATTTTCCTATCATTAACTCGTACTGATATGAAATATTTCAAAAGTGAATCAATCTTTAAATTGAATGGACAATATTGTATTAAAAATTTGATGTTTGTTGGAATTATTTTCAATAAACAACGATCTTAATCTACTAATTTTCTGTTTATTGGCCTATCGCACCCAACGGAAGTCATGAGAGACATTAAGAGTTGGTAATTATATAGTCAAGAAATGAAATTAAAGCTCACTGACATTGACAATTTGTATTTCTAAGAATAGTGTCAAAAAAATCAATTTTTTGTTGTACCTTTAATTGACTTATGTGTCAACATAGGAATTTTCATGCAAAACACTACTCTCCCTTGCACGTTTTCCCACTTAATGTTTTTATTAACTATAGGTATGCCATGTGCCATGACCACAAAGGTTTCATATTTATTTCGCTTCATAAATTCTCTTATGACTTGTGATAATTATAGGGAAGATATTAAAACTCGAACAAGTGGTGAATTAAATAGACATGATGGTATTGAAATTTCAAGAATAATTTTGTCTATGCCTCATAAACAATGGCCTTAATATCTTAAATTGTTGTTTATTAAAAATGTCCTATCTAACAAATATCACACAATAAATAGTAATAGTTGGTGATTATATGCAAAACGAAGAGTTTACAATTAAGAGGCATTGAGAACATCGTTGATTAAACAATTATTTTTTAGTACAAAGTGGATATGGTTGGCAGAGGAAGAAAAGAAACTATTTGTACTGATAAAATTAATTTACTTTTTGTATTGATAAGAACTTCCACTGGTCTATTTCTTACAAGTGGTATGTGAACTTGTCGAACTAACAGAAGAACAGTGACAAAATTTAGAAGAGCAAATGTTGCATGTGGCTCAGAGATTTTTGATTTCAAAGAAATTGTTTATTTGTGTGCAAAGAATTTTGATCCAAGGACAAGAACAATCACACTAGGAGAAAAAAAGACTCTAATTCCTCTCACTCTAAAGGAATTCATAAGGATATTCAAGTTGCCAGAGTCGAAAAAGTGCCTAAAGTTGTCAGAAGCAGGTAGTTTCTTGGAGTCACAAGCAGGGGGGATGAACATTATTCAAAATTTCATTTCGCCAACTTCCCAGGTTACTTCTGATATTTCCTTTTTATATTTTTTTTTGTTTAGACAGCCTTTTAGAGACTTTTGTTAACTTTTGTCCTACGTGATCGAGTGAGAAACCACATCAAATGTTCCCAAATACATTTTTTATGTATTGTACTACTTTTACAAAATAGATTGCTTATTCAACCGGGTTGACCTCATTTCCAATGAGTTGTCTTTCCAATTAGTCAATTTATTGAAGAGCCATGTATTCTTTATGTTGGCATATATGATAACAACCCTCATGCCTAACTATATATTTCATAGAGCTAATTTGAATTCAGATAAAGAACAAAGCTTGTTCTGGTATCCCATACTATGGAAGCATAAATATTTTTTTAACTTTTATGAAATACAAAATTTGTTTGTAAGAAAAGTTAATTGCATCATAACTAGATAAGAGCCCACTTGAATATCAGCATAGACTCAATATTTCCTATGGGGCAAAGGCGTCCATGAAGAAAGAGAGAGTAACACCATGATTCATATATATGGATTTCAAGATAAGCCGTTATTATTGCTCAAATTTATTATGGATAAGTATTTTTTTTGAAGTATGTAGGCAATACCATCCATGGCTAGTTTTATTTGAATGCAAAAAGAAAAAACAATTTATTTCTTTGTTATTTATTGTTGGAGAAGTGATTGTCAAGAACGCAAACCACCTTGCAAAGTTTGCAAACTCTTTAAAATATTTTAACGTAAGTGAATCTGAAGTCATTCAAGGCTTTGATCCAAAAGCTATATTTTCTAGAATCCTAGCCACTGTTAGATACAAAAATTTATTTACAAGAGTTGCAGAGAAAAGTGAAGAAAGTAACACCAGTCGACCTAGTAAGAAAGAATTTCCAGTGCATACTAAATAATTTACTAAAGAAACCAACATTAGTATGGGAGGAAGATACAAGTAGAGAAGCAAAAAAATGGAGCAACCTCCAAGTTCCAAATTTGGGACTTGCCCAAGTTCATATTTCATTCAAATGAAAAGTAGTGCTACTTCAAGTTCTAGAATGAGTAATGATAGTTTCTCAGGTGGCAGAGTTCAGTAGAATCCCCCTGCAAAATTCACCACAAAGAGAGCGCGCGCAGATCAATCAGCCAATGTCAGAAGTTCCAAAGAAACATCAAGTGTAGAATAAATTATGGACATGGAAGTTGAAAGCAGTGCACCACATAATTGGGTAATTGCTCGTTTAATTGAAAATAAGATAATAATGGAACAAATTGCTAAGGAAGTCATCATTTTCAATGGCTATCTTGTCACATTGCAAAATGAAAGTTATAATAGAGGTAGTAAAAATTTGAAAGTTGAAAGAGTAAAGGTTCATAATAAAATGATTATTGATCAAATACAAATGGATATTTATGTGTATGAATCTAGAGTCACTAGAATCATAGACTTACATTAAAGTGCTAGAGAAGCATTAGCGCACTGTCAAGGAATAGGAAGACAAGCAGAAAACATGAAGCTCAAAAAATAATAAAAGAGCTAGAAGAAGCTCTAAACATCGTTCCTTTGTTTATGACTCCACTCGCAATATAGGTGCCAGTATCAGCAATTGTTGAAAATACAGCAAGAAAAACATAATTTAATTTTTCCTTTATTAAATTAGGATAAATTCGAATTTCAATAAAATAAAATACTTGGAGGTAGTTAACTAAGGTGACATGGGTCTTGTCACTCAATTAACTCAATAAATTCGATTTGGAGACACTTGAGTTGAGTTCTACATGATTGATTACTAATTTGTAGCTATCTATTTCAACTAATTTGAGTTATTGTCAGTGTAACTAGTTCTCACTGTTAGTAGAACTAGTGGAGGTTCAGTTAAAGGTGTGTAAATTTTTTGAAACTGGGTGATCATCTAGTTAAATTGATCAATCAACCTAAATTATCTCATGCATGTATAGAATTCGAGTTACCCAATTGAGATTGGAGTTCAAGGGCAGTGTACTATCAGTTGTAAACTATTCCAAGTTATATAGGTGGTGCATTGTTATATAATAATTTGTCTCACTCCCTATCTCATACCCTGAACTGTCGAACTTTGCCTAAAATATCGCAAAGTGAAAAAAGTTGTAAATGAATTCACCATGAAAAACATTGATCAGAGCATCCATGAAGAAAAGAAGAAGAAATTCCTTGAATTAATTCTGGAAGAGCTTGTCGAAAAACCCTATTTGCAAGCCCAACACTACTTTTAGCAGGCAAACCCATGCTGGTACCCTTTGGTCTAACTAGTGACTAGCGCTGGCAGCGTGACTTTGGATAGGAAAATTCATGGTGATCCTCTTCAGGCAGTTTCTCCAAAAATGGAGCAGAAGCTTCTCTTACTACAAGCCTCGAGAACGACGAGCTGGTTATTGTTGAATATTGAGTCCTTGATCCTACCTTTAGGTATCTTCCCCTTAATATGTGGACCTTCTTCCCCCTTTTGTGGATCCCTAACTCCCTCTCCTTCCCTATAAATACATTCCCTTACACCCTCAAATTCTTGGTCAAACTAGATTGGTCATGATGCTGCTAAATTGTGCCTAATTGTTGCAATTTGTGAAGAAGAAAGGAGAGCTTGAGAAGTCTTAGCTTGGACTTGGAAACCTATCCCGAAGGAGACTTCCAACATCAAGGTAGTGGTTGTATGCTTCTCATTTTTATTATTAATACAATGCATGTTTACTTTCCATAAGCGCATAAATGACTACTTGCTTAGTATAATGTTCCTTGATTTGTCATATGGTTTACATTAGAATGAAATATGCTATGTTTTCCTTTGTTGTCTTTGTTTGAGCTCTCTTGTAGGTATTTGTTTGCAAAATAATAGTGAGGATCTAGCTTGGAAGTGAGGAGATCGAGATCAACATCGAAAAGCGACTGCAAAGGAATGAGGTAGGCCATATTTCCTCTCTCATGTCATTCTAATTTAAACTAGGAGATTTTTTTCATGTATTTGTTTTGGTTGTTACTAGATCCACTCATTGTACTAAAGGGATCGCTTCTATCTGTACAGGGATTCCCTAGTTAACAAATTGGTGAATCCATTGGGGAGCCTATAGCCTTTTCCACCCTCCTTTTGCATTTGGCCTTTTTTATTAGTTGGGCCACCTTTCAATGATCCTTGGTTTTGATTGCCTTTGATTCTAAGTCTGAGTAGTTGGCCATTTAGGGTATCAGGTCTAGAATTTTGCTCAAGATATACTTGTTTTTATTAAAATTTCCTCACTCGACACGTTTTTATTATTCACTGTCACGCTGATAGCGTTGATCTTTCCTAGTACAGTCGCTCTTGAAACCCTGTCTTCCACTATCTGCCAGTGCTGGTCCATTTTCTTGTCCAGCACAGATTTTTCTATGTAAAGTAGTTCTTCCAACACATATTTTTCTATGTAAAGTAGCGCTGATGACCCTGTCAGCGCGGATTTTTCTATGTAAAGTAGTGTTGATCCTTAAAATTGAGAATTTTTAGGGTTTCTGCTAAAAATCCTAGTGTGTCCTGATCTCTGAGGTCATCCTCCTGCTCTGTGTGCATTGAATTTTCTTTGATTTGTGTTAGTTCCTTTGTGGTGTGCAAAAGTCCCTCCCATTGTTTGAAGTGGTGAAAGTAAATTTTGGTTGAGTCTTTGATTCTTTGAGTCAATTAAAATTGTTGTTTGTTGCTTGTATGTTTGGAAGGAATATTGATTTGTTGTTGTATGTTTGGGAGGAACATTGATTTGTTGTTGTTTGAGCATTATTAGTTCTTTTGAGACCATAAAAGAAATTGATTTTGCATTTATTTAGTTTTCATCTCAAAGTTTACTTTTCGTAAAGTGCATTAGATCACATTGCATTGAAAAGTCATTTTTGGGATCATCATTGAACATAGATTACATTGTTTAGTGATTGAAAGCTAAAAAGTGCATTGAGTGCATTCTCATTCATTGAAAGAAAAATTGAAATCATTTCTCTTTTGGTGGTTGCATTTGGAAAATGAAAGTGAAAGATCTAGTTAGGAAATCTTTGTTTGTTGCACTATTGTTTGTTGCATCATTGTTTGAATCTCTTCGCTTACTATATCAGCTTTCATCGAAACGAAAAGCATCATTTTCTCATGATAGTTGCATCGTAGGTGTTCAGGTGACATCATTTTGAGCCTTAAAACCGAAACTTAATTAAAGATAAACTTAAAATTTACCTCAATTAACCTAAGGAGCATTTGGAACTTAACGCAAACATTTAGAGGTCTAGGCTAGAGACGTGTTCCGACATCGTTAAACGTAGGAGTTGTCATTATTTTCTAGTGTTGTATCCCGGGGCTGAAATCATGTTCCACGTACGGAAGCGTATAGGACCATTCTCTAGTACTTTCGAATATATAGGAGGCACTCCACGCATGGTAAGTATATGGGAACACTCTCATCGAACGGTTATGCATTAGAAAACACTACTAAGGACTGTACTCCCACGTATTGTTGCATATATTTTTGGAGCCCCCTATAGGTTTCTATACATCCATAGGTAATCAAGTTTGTTGCCTTGTATACCGTGATACACCGAACACAACATTCGAGGATATTGGTGGTTGTACGTTAAGTCCTTTGCTTTCGCCAAGGTGTATATTGAAATTCATGGTTTCTTGGTAAACCTTTATGCCTAGTTACCCCTTTCTGATTGATTAGTTGTTAATTTCTAAAATCAATTGCTCATGGAATAATATCCTTCCTGTAGAAATACTCCTTAGTAGATCTTAGGTTGAGACTAATGGCAATAGTTCTTGAGTCTACTAACCAAGGGAAACCCCTTTGATGGGAATCCTAGTCCTTTTCCTTCTTTTGGAAATGTTAGTGCTTCCTATATGGCAATGTTGTCCCTTCCTGGGTTTACCATTGGTTTGCTAGTTTGGTTATTTTTCACCCTTATGGTTCTAAATGTCCAAACTGCTCCTCAACTAGGCTCTCCTCCACATGAGCAGTATCAGCCTTCGGTTGATCTTAAAGTTGACCCTTTACCTTCTTCGCATGTTCGGTCTTCTTCCTCTTCTTCCTCTTTGTCTGGTGAAAGTTTGCAAGCTAGTAACCAGGTGGATAAGAAGAAGAAGAAAAGGAAGATTAAGAAGAATAAAAATAAGAAAAAGGCCAACCAAGAAGTCATTTCTACCAATGCAGCTGATGTTGAAAAATCTTCCAATCAGCCACAAAAATTGAAATTCCCTTGCATGTTATGTAAGGGTGACTACTTTCTTAGAGATTGCCCCGGTATTCCCAAGGTATTAGAAGTGTGGTCCATAGGTTCCCATCAACCTTCGTCATTAGCCTCTGGAGATCATGCTGGTGATAAACCTCTAAATAGTGATGGTAAAATCCATGGGAAAAAAGGGAAAAGTTAAATTTCCCTGTAGGTTATATGAAGGGAATCATCTTATTCACCTTTTTCCTTATATGGATGAGGCCACTAAGTGTTGGATAACCTTTCTGCTTCTCAAATTCGTCTTCCGACTAGTTATTAGAAGCTTTCCCTTGACCTTCCACTAGTTGATCAAGTGATTGATCATAACCCATCTTTGGTATCCCATGAGTTTGTTCCCGACCAACCATTGTTCGAGAAAATTGTTGACCTAATTCCGCTTCCATTCGATCATATCCATCCTATAGAGAGTGAAGTTCATATTGCTCAAGTTCTTTTGGTTTCTTCAGATTCCAAAGAATTAGGGGGAAATCCTCCTGTTCCCATGATATAGGGGGGAGATCCTCCTATTCCCACGATCCAGGGGGGCGATCTTCCTATTCCTGTAACTCAAGGGATATATTCTCCCATTCAAATGGCACCCCCTCCAAGTAGTTTGGTCACTTTCTTTTATTGGAGTCGACTGACAGGATATCATCTTCCTTCTCATGTGCCTTTTCATATCACAGTACAGGCTTATCATATACCCGTACTTGGCACAATCATAGATGAAGGTGCATCTATTAGTATTATGTCTTCAACTACTTGGAAAGCTTTAGGTTCTCCACAACTTGTGCCCGTTCCCTAGAATTTGTTAGCTTTTAATAGAGGAACCAGTCAACCGTTAGGGATCCTTCCAAAGTTGCCTATTACTTTGGGAGGAAAGGTCGTCTATCTTGATGTAATGGTTATCCGAGGCCCTTTATATTTTAATTTACTCCTTAGTTGTGACTATGTTTATTTTATGGGAGCTCTTCTCTCTTCTCTCTTTCATGTCATATGTTTCCTACACGAAGGAAGAATTGTGGCCATTGATCATCTTTTGTTCATTGGTCCTAATTTGACTCCCGATCAACCATCTTCCCTAAATGGTCCTTGTATACAAGTGGTATCACCCCCGCCATAGGTTAATTATGTGGCCACCTATTCCATGCCTGCATCTACTAATGATCTAGCCAGTGATATAGTGCGTCATGTACTGGGGGGATTAGAGCTTGATCTTTCCATTAAATCCCTTGACATGTATCCCTTCTAGAGTGTTGTTCTCCCATCTGATGAGAACCTCTTGGAAGCTATGACCTCTTATAGGTCGTGATCAAAATTTCATGAGGATAGTTCTTTTACTATGTCAACCTCGTTAAAAAATGAAATAGGTTCCCATGATGATATTTTTTTTACCATGTCAAACTCATTAAAAAAATGAAATAGGTCCACATCATGATATTTCTTTTACTATGTCAACCTCGTTAAAAAATGAAATAGGTCCAGTTCTTTTACCACATCAACCTCAGTAAAAAATGAAATAAGGTGTCAAAGTAGAGTTCCTTTACTTGTATCAAGCTCATTAAACAATGAAACAAGGTGTCATGAGAATGGTTATTTTCTTGTGTCAAGCTCATTAAAAAATGAAACAAACCCCCTTCCAATTCGAGTCTTTGATCAGATCTCGTAAAATCCCAGTTTATTCTTTCACTTGATCTCGTAAATGAAACTTCATTCCATCCACCTGTTAGTAACCAATAGTCTGCTTAGGTGAATGAAATGAAGCTTGGGGGGCATGTACCTCAAATTGATTCATTATGTTGGGGCAAGCAAACTCATCTCAAGCATAGTTTATCTTTGTTTCAAGCTTGTATAAAAATGAAACCAAATCCAAGAATGGTTTGTCTCCATTTCAATCTTGTGTAAAAATGAAACCAAATCCAAGCACAGTTTTTTTTCTCATATTTCAATCTTGTGAAAAAATGAAACCATTTTCAAGTATCCTCAAGCATAGTTTCTGATGTTTCAATATTGTGTAAAAATGAAACCATTCCCATTTTACCTCTTGTAATTTCCGTTTTTATCAGCCTATTTTTGATGGATGAGCCTTGGTTTTTTCATTCCATCGTCACCATCTCTTTGGTCGATCATACACTTTCACTTGGTCGTTCTACCCTTGCCTGAGGAACATCTACAATGAGTGGTATTATTAACCAGCCTCTTGACCTTTATATGTTTTGAGTAGTTCCATCATCATCACTGGAACCAGTTGCTATCCTTTTATACCACTCGTTCCTCCAGGTGGAGTCTTCTTTCAACTCTTTTCAGCTTCCAAAAATATGAAAATATTGTCGAGCACTTGTCTTTCTAAACTCATAAAAGTAGATGAAAATACAACTACTCAGTATAAGTTTAACCCTTTTCGAACTGAGATGGACTAGCTACGAAAAAGGAATACCTTAGTCGAACATGGCTAAGAGGTTCTCTTGAATATTGTTTTCTACCTTTTCAGATTCAAGAGACTATCTACGAAAAGGGACCTTTGGAGTTTTATTTTCCGCCTCTTTTTCAAACTCTCTAAACATGAAAAAGATGTCAAGTTACCCCTCTGTCAGACTCGTAAAACTTAAACGACATAGGACTTGTCACCATGACGAGACCGAGCTACTCCTTCCTAGGGCTTGTTAAACTTACTAGGATGGATTCATCCAAAGGATGAACTTATACGACAAGCATATGGTATCCTCTTCAAGCTTGTGATTAAAAATAAAGAGGTACTCGTTAGAAATAGTAGGGGAAAAATGGAAGTAAATGTGTCTTGTATTTTGTATGAAAGGCAGCATGTCGCTCTTGAACATGACACTCATCTACATTTCGTGTCGGGTTTGGGATATCCTCACTTAGTCACTTGCTTTCCTGGGTTTGGGAAATCCATTTTCCTCTCATTTGATCGTTACCTATCGTCATCATGACCATTGATCCCATTTTGAGTCAAATGCTGCCAAACTCCAGAGTTGTGTCGCTGATATGTTCAAGAGAAGTTTCATCTGCAAATTCAAACCTCTTATACCCCATTTGACCTTCTCTACTACAATCTTGAATCACTCTCACAAAATTTACAAAGTCCTTTGTTTCGTGTCGATGATGTGGGAAATATTATGGCCCTCCTTCAACAGATCACTTCCTGTCAACTTCAACTCATTATCGAAGAATATGATCTTGAAACTCCTTTTCAGTACCTTGGGGTTTGCATGCCTCAATGGCAGGTTCTTTGCATTCGATGATAGTTTCACATAATTGGCCTTCGATCAGATGATTCTATGAGTGCAACTTCAGCTTCCTTGTTTACACTCGTGGATTGTGTTGGTGTACCTTGAGAAACATTGTCATTATTGGTGGTTTCTCTCGTTCATGTTAATGTTTCACATCATTGACCAGTAATCAAGTGGTTTTCTATCATGTTTGACTCTGACACGTCTATTCACATGGTAGGATTCATACTTTAGTTAGATCGAGACAGAGATGAAGACCCTAGGTTTTGTATTATAAATCCAGGTTGCGTGGAGTTATTAGCTATTCATGATTATACACATGATTCCTTCTATATGGATGGTTATGTCCATGTTGTGGATCCATACATATGATCCTTTCTAATCATATGGTTATGTCCATGCTGTGGATCCATACATATGATCATTTATAGTCAAATGGTTACGTCCATGTCGTGGATCCATACATATGATCCTTTCTAGTCGGATGGTTGCGTCCATGTCGTGGATCCATACATATGATCCTTTCTAGTCGGATGGTTGCGTCCATGTCGTGGATCCATACACATGATCCTTTCTAGTCGGATGGTTGTTCCCATGCCATGGATTTGTGTGTTGTTTAATGCCTACTCATAGATGTCATATATGTTGTATTATGTTTGATTTGCAGGTGTCCTGAAGGTAGTTCTCCAAAGTCCTTTCCTTGACTTGTAAATCACTTTAGCTATCACTTCCTATTCTAACTTCATGCTTTAGGGGGCATCTATTATACAGTAATTTTTCGCACTCCCTGTCTCATACCCTGAGCTTTCGAACTTTGCCCAAAATATCACAAAGAGACAAAAGCTATCAATGAATTCACCATGACAAATATTGATTAGAGCATCCCTAAATAAAAGAAGAAGAAATGCCTTGAAGTAATTCTGGAAAATCTTGTCAAAAAACCCTATTTGAAAGCTCAGTGCTACTTTTAGTAGGCAAACTCGTGCTGGTACCCTTTGGTCTAACTAGTGACTAGCATTTGCAACATGACTTACAATAGTAAAATTCGCGCTTATCCTCTTCGGGCAATTTCTCCAAAAATGGAGAAGAAGCTTCTCTTAATAGAAGCCTTAAGAACATTGAGATGATTATTGTTGAATAAGGATACAGTCAAGTTCTCCCATTTTGAGTCCTTGATCCTACCTTCACGGATACTGGTTATTGTTGAATATGGATACGGTCAAGTTCTCCCATTTTGAGTCCTTGATCCTACCTTTAGGGATATTCCCTTTAATATGTGGAGCTTCTCCCCCCTTTTTTGGATCCCAAACAACCTCTCCTTCCCTATAAATACATGCCCTTACACCCTCAAATGCTTGGTCAGACTAGATTGGTCATGTTGCTGCTAAATTGTTCCTAATTGCTGACAATTTGTGAAGGAGAAAGGAGAGCTTGAGAAGTCTTGGCTTGGACTTGGAAACCTATCTCGAAGGAGGCCTCCAACATCAAGGAAATCGTTGTATGCTTCCCTCTTGTGTTTATTATTAATACAATGCATTTTTACTTTCCATAAGCATGTAAATGACTACTTGCTTAGTATGATTCTCCTTGATCTGTCATATGGTTTACAACAGAATAGCGAGGATCAAACTTGGAAGTGAGGAGATCGAGATCGACATCAAAAAGCAACTGCATAGGAGTGAGGTATGCCATCTTTCCTCTCTCGTGTCATTATGATTTAAACTATGAGAGTTTTGCATATATTTGGGACGGTCGTTACTAGATCCACTCAATGGACTAGAGGGATCACTTTTATCCATACAAGGGATCGCCTAGTTAACATGCATGCAGTCAAAGAAGGGCCTAAAGGAATTACATAATCCAAATTGGTGAATTTCCTAATTCATAGGGGCATAATTCCCAAGGCAAAAGGGTGAGGAAATAAGAGCTTGGTAGGCTGAGAAAATTGTTAAGTATTGGCTTGAGTCAATTTGTGAGGCAGTGAGATAGCTTATACTAGTGTAGGGATTTCTCAGGCTTGAGCAAGCATTGTATTTCTTCTCTATTCTTTGATTAATGCAATACAGATAGTGAGGGGTTTTGAGTAGTTGTTTTCCCCTAGATAAATTTCTCTTTATGTGTGTTGAATCTTGATGCATGTTAATGATTTGTGTTCTCGATCGTGATTTTCTTTCCGAAAATGAGTAGAGTAGCTTCAAGTCTTGTGATCTAGTAAATTTCATGAGAATTTTTTAATCTATGCATTAAATTTCTACACTGTATCAGAGCAAGAATCATAATAGATGAGATAATTTGAATTTGTCCTTGCAGGTGGATCGAATTTGTAGGATTAATTCTTCAGAGCTAGCAAGATGGCTTTCTATGGATTGAGACTCGAGTATGCCCTTAAGGGTAGCTCAATTATGTTTCTTGGAAGGACAAGATGGAGGTAGTGTTGGAAGATAATGGCTTGAAGGAATTCATATATAATGATATCCCGAAGCCTCCAACATCTGATGCTCAAGATCTAGCAGAATGGAAGAAGTGTGTAGCAAAGGCGAGGAGGATCATATTGGAGGGAGTTTGAGACCATATTGTCTCGAATCTCCACGGGAAAGAGACTCCATATGCAATATGGCATGCCTTGATAGATTTGTTCCAGAACAGTAGTGACCACAGGAAGTTGTCACTAAAGGACAAGCTTCGGAATATCAAGTTGCAAAAGGGAGACACAATTCCATAGTTCCTCAACAGGTTCACACAATGTCGTGATGAAATGAGTCAAGTTGGTGCTAATGTAGCAGAAGATGATCTGGTAATCCTAACACTTCTAGGACTTCCCAAGCACTGGCATAGCTACCAGGATTCAGTAAATGGGAGGGAGAAGTTGCCAAATTGGTAATGATTGTGGTCTGATTTGGTGCAGGAAGAGATAAGGTGGAGCACCAGAGATGGTACCTCATCCAAGGGTGAGGATGAGGAGAAATGTGCCTTGGATGCAAAGGAAAAGAAAGGGAAAGGGAAGAAATCCCAATCCAAAGCATATTCGAGTCAAGGGGGAAAGAAGAAAGGCTTATCCAAAATTAAGTGCTTTCATTGTCATGAACTGGGACACTATGCCATGAAATGTCCACAAAAGAAGGAAAGAAAGAATACCACAAGAGGAGCAATGGGTGAAGCCTTGGCTTCACAGTTAGAACTTGATTTTACCCTCATTGCATGCACGGAAGGCATAGTTATGGGTTGTGTGTGGTATCTCGACAACGGTGCCTCATTCCACATGATGGGAAAAAAATAATTCTTAATGACTTGGAGGAGAAGGATCTTCAGATGCACATCAAGATGGGAGATGATGGAAGGTATAGCACGATCAGCATTAGTACCATTAATTTTCAGAGGAAGTTTATCTCCCCTCTCAAGCTCAAAGGTGTGATGTATTTACTTGATCTGAAGAAGAATATAGTTTCCGTCACAGTATTGGAAGATCATGGCTACGATGTGATATTCACCAGAAGAAAGGCCTTCTTGAGACACATCAACATGGGACAAGTGAAGTAGATCGGGGTTCGAGTGAAGAACCTATATAAATTAGATGTAGAATATTGTGCAACATTGAGAACAAACAGAGAAGGTGCAAAGACGAGATGTCGGCGAATTATGGCATAGAATACTTTGCCATTTGCATCTTGGCATTTTGAATATCATGCAACATATTTCTACATGCCTTCCCAATAGATCACTAAAGTGGGATACATGTAAAGGGTGTACACTGGGTAAGTACACAAAATCCACCTTCAATGATCGGGACAGTAGGGCGCATGCAATCCTTGAAAGGATCCACTCTGGTGTATGTGGACCTTTCTCGACAACCTCCACCTCCAAGCACATGTTATATTTGTGGATGATTTCTCACTGAAGTGTTGGATCTACTTCGTGCAGAAGAAATACCAAAAATTCTCCAAATTTTTTAAGTTTAGCACTTGTTGAGAAAGAGATTGGCATGAAAGTGGAGGCTTTCAGAAGCGAGAACGGTGGTGAATACGTGTTGAATGAGTTTAATAATTTATGTGTAAAGGAAAGCATTTGACCGAAGTTGACAGCACCTCAAAACCCACAATAGAATGGGGTGGCTGAGAGGAAGAACATAAATATTTTGGGAGAAGAACGGGTGATGTTGCATGACCAAATCCTACCTCTACACTTATGGGTTGAAGTATGCAACACAGTGGTCTATTTGCAAAGCAGAAGTCCTCAGAGGATTCTTGGCATGAATACACCAAAGGAATCTTTTTGAGGAAAGAAACCAGATGTATCACACTTCAGGATCCTTGAATCATCAATTTACTATCATGTTTCCAAGGAAGCATGGAAAAATCTAGAGTCAATAGCAAAGTTGGGCATCATTGTGGGGTACACTGATACACCTCAAACTATCAGGTCTAATTTCCATCCCTCAGGACGAAAATGGTCAGATGGGATATGAATTTTGATGAGGAGAAGGAAATGAGGTGTTCTCTTGAGAGGGAGCTTTAGTTGCAACCTGATCAGGAGCTTTTGGCTCCAAAGGAAGAACCTCAGGAAGTTGTGGAGAAGCCACAAGAAGAGGAGGAGAGAGTGGAGACATCCACTCAAGTAGAGATATCCAGAGAAGGAAGGAAGCGGACCAGGGAAGCTAACAAATTATTGCAAGATACTAGAGAGAATGTGGGAGCACCCACATCACAGCATAGGCAGAGGAGGTCACTGGATCGGTACATTGGGTACATGGCTCTGATGAGTGAGATAGTTGAGATATAACCATCCTCATTTGAGGAAGCAATGTAGAAACTAGTATGGGTTGATGTTATGGTAGAGGAATATGATTCCATTGTCAGAAACAATGTTTGGAAAGTGGTCCCAAGACCATCAGACAAACAAGTGGTTTGTTAAAGATGGCTTTACAAGGTAAAGCATGCAGCATATGGGAGCATAGAGAAACACAAGGCCATAAGTGTGGCCAAGGGGTTCTCTCCGGTGGAGGGAATTGACTATGAGGAGACCTTTGCTCTAATAGCAATGTACTCATCCATCAAGTCAATTCTAGCAATGTCAATGCAAATGGGTGGAATATCCACCGAATTGATGTGAAGATGTCATTCCTCAATGGATTTATTAAGGAGTAGGTGTATATTGAGCAGTTGAAGGGGTTTGAGACCTTTAACAAAGAATCACATGTGTGTATACTCAAGCGAGTGTTGTATGGACTCAAGCAAGCACCCCATGCTTCGTATACCAGGATTGATAGCTATCTCACCAAGTTGGGCTTCACCAAAAATGATGCAGATGAAAACCTTTATCACATTGTGGTAGAAGGTAAATTATTGATTATTGTGTTATATGTCGATGACTTTATCCTTACTAGTGATGAGAAATTGATTAGATCTTGCAAGGAGGACCTTGCAAGAGAGTTCGAACTGAAGGACATGGGACTCATGCATTATTTCCTCAGTTTGGAAGTATGTTAAGGAGATGAGGAACTGTATGTCTCTCAGGGAAAGTATGCCAATGACATACTGAAGAAGCTCTGCATGGAGAGTAACAAACTCATGGACACTCCTCTAGAAGATAACTGGAAGAAAGAGGATGCCACTTCAGGTGAGGAAGTGGAGGCTAGTATTTACAGGCAGCTTGTGGATTCACTCATGTACTTGGTGAACACATGACCAGACATGTGTTATGCAGTTAACCACCTTAATCAAGCCATGGTTCAGCCAACCAAACTATATTAGAAGGTAGCAAATCATGTTTTGAGATACCTAAGAGACACTACTCAATTTTGTCTTTGGTACAGACAAATAGAAGGAGTGAAGTTTCAAGGCTTCACAGATGCAGATTGGGGAGGGAGTCCATCAGACAGGAAGAACACCTTAGGAGGAATTTTCAGTGTTGGTTCAGCAATAGTTTCTTGGTACAGTAGGAAGTAGAGATTTGTGGCACTCAGCTCAGCGAAACCAGATTACATTGTTGCAACTCAAGCAGCATGTGAGGCTATCTAGATGAGAAAGATTCATGTTGGGTTATTTGGTCAGATGATGGATCCTACAGTGATTTACGATGACAATCAGAGTTGTATCAAACTCTCTAAGAATTCTGTATTTCATGATCAATCCAAGCATATTGACATCTGATATCATCATCTACAAGATTGTGTGCAGAGGCAGATTATCTTGTTGTAGTACATTCCGATAGAGGAACATGATGTAGATATTTTGACAAAGGCTTTGTCAAGAGGAGAATTTGAGTTCCATATAAGTAGGATTGGGGTATCTCATAATCCCTTTCTTGCTGAAAGCGAGCGTTGAAAATAAAATAAAATACTTGGAGGTAGTTAACTTAGGTGACATGGGTCTTTTCACTTAGTTAACTCAGTAAATTTGAGTTTGAGACACTTGAGTTTAGTTCTACATGATTGATTGCTAGTTTGTAGCAATCTATTTCAATTAATTTGAGATATTTTCATTGTAACTAGTTCTCACTGTTAGTAGAATCAGTGGAGGTTCAGTCAAGGGTGTGTAACTTTTTTCAGACTGAGTGATCATCCATTTAAACTGATCAATCAGCCTAAATTAAATCATGCATGAAGAAATTTCAAGTTATCCAGTTGTGATTGGAGTTCAAGGACTGTGTATTATCACTTGTAAATTATTCCAAGTTGTACATGTGGTGCATGCAATCAAAGAAGGGCCTAAAGGAATTGCGCAATCCAAAATGGTGAATTTCGTAATTAATAGGGAGCTAATTCCCAAGGGAACAACACAAGGAAATAGGAGCTTGGTAGGTTGTGAAATTAGCTAAGTATTGGCTTGAGTTAATCAGTGAGGTAGTGAGATAGATTACACTAGTGCAAAGGTTGCTCAAGATTAAGCAAGCATTGTATTTCTTCTTTATTCTTTGATTAATATAATATATAGTAAGGGGTTTTTAGCAATTTCTTTCCCCTAGATAAATATTTGTGTGTGTGTGTTGAATATTGATGCATGTTAATGGTTTGTGTTCTCAATTTTTATTTTCTTTTTGTGTATTAGTAGAGTAGCTTCAAGTCTTGTGATCTAGTAAATTTCATGAGCAGTTTTGAATCTACACATTAAATTTCTACAACAATTTATACCCCTAGTGAAACTCATATTTTTAAGAAAGAAACTCACCTCCTAAATGGACTACAATCATATATTCTCAGTAATATAAACAAATATTGAATATTATTGAAGATGAGTGTAAAGTAGCTTCCCATTTGAGGAATTTAGTACAAAGAATTATATGTTTTGTTGATTGGGTTAAAAGTGATCTTGAGCATGACAAGAATTTGTATATAATGACTTATATACTTTTGTTCAGAAGGTTGATTCTTTTTTTTTGAAATTTAGATAAGAGAGAAAAAATTCCCAGGGGATAAATAAATGAAGCAGATCAAATCCAGACAGTAGATGAAAATCAACATACTGAAGGAGATAATTTACGAATGTAATAAGATAAATTATAGAAGAGGCGATGCCTTTGTCAAAATGCTTAAAATTATTAATTATCTACAGTGTCCACACATGACAAAGGATAGTGGTTTAATTTTGAAGAACAATTTAATGGTTGGATTCAACACTTTAAAATAGTCAATGGGAGCAGGCTTTGATAGTATAACTAGTTTTATTGAGCAAATTACCAAATGGTTAGTTAATTTTGTTAATGTCAATGAATATTAGGGTGCTTCCATTACACAATTAGAGGAGGAGGCTAAAGAAATTGAGGACGAGAATTCAACCAACGTGTCAAAATGGACATTATCACTCCTCAAATGAAATATTACATTCAAAATTGCTTAAAGCAATTCCTCCAAGAAATTATTAATCCAAGTTTACTTTCAACCAGTTATGTTAATGACTTGACTAATAGTTTTCATTCTTTGATCATTCAAATTTTTTCATTGTGTTATGCATGATTTAAGACCATTGTTGACTGCAATTTGTTGTTTTCCTTCTAGGTACCTTATTTACATTATGGTTCACGGAAGCCCAATCTCAATCCCTCTTGGGACGAATGCATTTACCTTTTCGATTAAGTATCAAAATTTTGATTAGTGCTTTAGGCACCAAACATTATTGTCAGTATAAAAAATATTGGACATTATTTAATATCTAAATCAAGGGCTCAGAAGCATGCTTTCAATTCTAGTCCTTGTACTTTGGTAACAATCCTATTATGTTGTTTTAGTCCTTTGATGGAACTCCTAATATGTTGTTTTATTATCTAATTACTCTATTCGAGTATAGTATGTTCTATTTTTCATATTCTAACTCTATTAAGCATTGGTGAGAACAATCCTAGACAATGTTTTCTATGAAATCTTGTATTGCTCTAAATGTTATTCCATTGATTAGAAGTTTTGAGTCCGTTGAACAATGTTGTGAAGAATTCCGATACTGGTTTGTATGAAATATTATCTCACTTTGAATGTTATTGCATTACTAGTAGTATTAATTGAACATGTTTTTTCCAACTTCTGCTTTCAACTTATACATTATATCTAATGTTTTGTTGTTGACCAATATGAATATAAACATTTGATAATAGTTTTGCATATCAAATTTGTGTTGCATGTGTAATATTGATTTTAATGATTGACTTAATCTACTAAATTTTTTATATGATGTTAGAAGGAATTCTTATTATATCACTTTCTAGTTTCTTGTATTTTCTGATATGATAATTCTTATATAGTTGGGTATTAAGTCATCAAGTTGTTTAGTTTCGTGTTCCAAAATTATTTCTTGTAAATGAGAAATAAACATCGCTTTCTTACATAATTGTTGAAGTTTAAATTATGTTTAGTTGTGAAACTAAAACCTGGTAATATCCCATAATTTGTTAGAGTAATATCAAGTTGTATAAATCTTCTATAATCGAAATTTTACCTTAAAATTTTATAAACAATTTTGGAAAAATTAGTGATTAAAGGTTTTTAGTCTTTCTAGATAGCCTAAAAAATCATAATCTAGCAAGTAATTTAGTTATGTTGGTTACTCAGCTCGGTTTTAATTTCCATACGATATCTGTAACAATGGCAATGACTAGTTCAACATTAGTTAAAGGTGAAGAACCTCGGTTTTTCACATCCTTTGACAAATTTAGATTCTCATCCCATCGTGCCACTTTCCCAAACTGTTACGAACACAATTAAAATCCCACACCACGAATTAGAATTAATTGTATTTATTATGATGCATTATTACTTGTATTTAAAATCTAGTATGTCTTTACAGTGTCATTATTATATTGATGCACTAATAATTCAAATCCACATACATAGTGATAATTGTAATTAATAGGGTTGAATTACATGGATGTGAAAGAAATGTGTTCCTTACTCTACACACTTGCATTATTCTGCAAAAGATCCATGAGACGGGGATTTTTTTCAAATAGTTTCACGTTCGACCGTTGAACTACATGTAATCACTTCTGGTTTAACAGTAAGACAGTGAAGCATGGTTAAAGGAAAGTGACACACGGGAAAGTTTTATGATAAATGGAAAATTTGGCATCACATTGTTGGAGCTTTAGTGTGTTCCTTTGGCTCGCGCGCTAAGTCCCCCGATATAATAAAACCTTGGAAAGGCTTAATTAAATTATCTAAGAAATGAAATTTACCTAAACTTTGTACAAAGTTGAAGTTTGTATGGAATGAGAACTTGTGTGAAATTGAAATCTATTCAAAACAAAGATGTGTGTGAAATTGTGCACATAAAAAGGTAAGTTCCACAATGTGAAATAAATGTGTTTCTTGTTTTGCACATTCATTTTCTTCTCACACACGTTCTCTCACACAGGATCCATGAGACACAAACTTCTACGTCAGTTAATAGAAAATTTGGTGTCCCATCGTAAAACTACGTGTAATCACTTATGACTTAACAACAAGTCAATGGAGTGTGGTTAATGGCAACAAAGAGATAATAAAGTCTTAAAATAGACCGAAATTTTGACATCACGCTACAGGACTTTTATAGCGCACTCCTTGGGCTCGCACCCTAAGTATCCCATTTCTAAAAACCTTACCAACTCTAATGCAGAAATAAATCAAAATTTGCAACTGCTAATGAAATCAACAAACACAAATTTCTTCTACTCAATATGCGGAAGGGAAACTTACAATAGAAACACATGCAATCATTCAATCACATTGACCACAATATTTTTACCAGGGAACCCAAATGGGAAAAACCCTCCTCTATTTCTATTATATCATATGAGAGAATGATTAATTACAATGATAGCTTCAATCCTTGAAGCTTAACCTCCACTGCAATATTGATCTCCTACTCTGCTTTCTCTAACCAGCACTTAGCAAAAGTAGGTCTCTAGCTTCCTCCTATTTCCTTGCGCAAATCCTAATGAAATTAGCTCACCTGCTACATGAAAACTCTATACACTCACTAGTATATAATGATAATTACATTGATGCCTTTTTCCTCCATTCAACTAGATAATTCGAATTGCATACATGACTAGGGCTATTTTTAGTGAGTTAACAACAACTACAACTACTCAATTGAACTCCTACTGACTCTATTCATTACTAGGATAACTAAGAGATCAGTGACTTAACAACATCTACAACTACTCAATTAAACTCCTACTGACTCTATTCACGACTAGAGCTCAGATAACTGAGTTTCTCTAACTATAACTTCATTAGATTGTTAGATATTAGCAATCAACTCATGCACAACTCTACTTCTTGCCTGCAAACTTGAATTGGCTGACTTAGCTGAGTGACTTGGCCATGTGACTTCTGGTAGCTACAACTCAAGTAATCTTGTTGATGTGGAAATTCGAATTTCTCCATTTGACTAAGGAACAAGTCAAATGAAGCATTTTCTTGCTACAATTTAACACTCCCTCTTAGCCAGAAAAGGATTCTGAACAACCCCTATACTACTCATGTGGAACTCGAAATTTCCTCTTGACAAATCCTTTGTCAAGATGTTTAAATCCTGCACCTCTATAGGAATTTATTGTAACATAACAATCCTCCTTTGCACACAATCTCTCAGGTGATGTCACCCTATGTCTATATGCTTGGACCTAACAAGAAACACTAGATTTCCATAGAGTTTTATACAACTTTGATTGTCACATTGGATCAATGTAGGCTCCATCCCATGATCAAAGAGACCAACTAAGATCTTCCTCATCCAAATAGCCTCACATGTTTCTTGACTAGAAGCCATATACTCGATCTTTGCTGAGTTGAGTGCTACAAATCTTTGTTTCCTTCTATAGCAAGAAAACGTTGATGACCTAACATTGAAAACTACTCCTGATGTTCTCTTCCTATTTGACGGGCTCCCTTCCCAACCTTCATTTGTGAAGCCTTGGATCTTCACTCCATGAGTCTACATGTACCATAAACCAAAATATGTTGTGCCTCTAAGGTATCTAATAACATGTTTTTCCTCTTTCTAGTGAAGCTTGGTAGGCTCCACCATAAACTAACTAAGCTAATTAACTGCAAAATAAATGTCAGACCTTGTGTTAACTAAGTACATTTAGGACTCTACCAATTGTCTATAGATAGTGGAATCTACTACCTCTCTTGTAGAAGCATCCTCTTTCCTCCAGTTAGTAGCTAGAGAAGTGTCCATGGGCTTTCAATCCTACATATGGAATCTCTAAAGTATTTTAGAGGTGTACTTCCCCAACCAAAAAATAGCTTTCCATCTCCCTGCCACACCTCCAAGCCAAGGAAGTAGTTCATTTAGCCCATATCCTTTATCTCGGACTCTCTTGTAAGGTCCTCCTTGCAAGACTAGATAAACCTCTCATCTCCTGTTAGTATCATATCATCAACATATAGGACTAAGATGAGCAAACTGTCATCTACCAAAATGTAGTAGAGATTGGAATCTTCTTCACTCTTAGTGAAGCCCAATCTACTGAGATTGGAATCTATGCCAGTGTACCAAGCATAAGGTGCCTGCTTGAAACCATAGAGGGCTCTCTTGAGCCAACACACATGTGTCTCCCTACTAAAGGTTTTGAACCCCTCAGGTTTCTCAATGTAGATCTCCTCCCCAAATACTCCATTGACGAAGGTAGTTTTAACATCCATTTGGTGGATCCTCCACCCAAACTATGCTGCCAATGCAATTATGGTTCTGATAGATGAGTATCTTGCCACAGGGTCAAATGTCTCATCATAATCATTCCCCTCCACCTGTGAGAAGCCTTTGGACACAAATTTGGCCTTGTACTTCTCAACATTGCCATCAGCTGCATGTTTCACCTTATACACCCACCAGGATCCAATAATAGATTTTCCCTCGGGTCTAGGCACAACTTCCCAAGATGGATTCATACTCCTTCACCGTGGCATCTACCCGCACCTTTTTGGAAACAACCTCTTCAAAAGAAGATGGCTCAGAATCAATCAACTCTAACATGAGTGCCATATATATGGTATATTTTTTTGGTGATCTCCTCAGTATGTGCAAGGAGCTAGGAGCTCCAACCTGCTCTTGAGCTTCCTACACCAACCTATCTACCTCCTTGGTTCTCTTCCTCCCTTATTTGGAAGAATTTGTGTGAGGGGGTGCCTCCACTCAACCTTCTCTTTGCTACTCCACATGTGGTTTCTCCACAACATCTTGTGGATCTGACTAAGGCTCCTCCTTTGGATCTAGAAGCTACTTCTTTGGTGGAATATTCATCTCTCACTCTAGAAAAATCCTTGTGGATTTCTCCTTATCAAATATCACATCCCTCCTCATAACAGTCATCCTGAGTGAGGGCATGTACACCCGATAAATATGAGGTGTCTCAGTATAGCCTATAAGGATCCCCCTCTCTGTAGTGGGCTCCAAATTTTTCCTGCAATATTTGGGGACATGACAATAGACTGGATCCAAAAATCCGAAAGTGGGAGACATATGTCTTCCTCCTAAAGAAATCCTCTTCAAGTGTGATCATTCCAAGAATTTTGTGAGGGCTCATGTTCTACAAATAAATAATTGTATTACATTCTTCTACCCACAAGTATAGTGGTAGTCCTTTATCATGCAACATTACTCTTGTAGCCCCTATAATGCTTATATTTTTCCTCTTTTCCACCCCATTTTGTTGTGAGTTGTGAGGTGCAATCAACTCCTTTCTAATACCCTCCTTGGCACATAATTCTTTGAAGGAATTAGACACAAACTCTCCTCCATTATCAGTTCTCAGGGATTTAATTTTCTTCCCAATCTCATTTTCAAATAAGGCTTTGAATTTAACAAGCTTTAAATAAACCTCATATTTATTCTTCATGAAATAAATCCAACACTTTCGGGAAAAATCATATATGAAGATCACATAATACTTGTGCTTTACAGTTGAGAATTTGGATAATGGTTCACACAAATTTGAGCGAACCCACTCCAAGATGGCTTCAACTCTACTATCTCAACCCTGGAAGGAGGATTTAACATATTTTCCAAGAGTGCATCCCTTGCAAACATCATGTTGATCAAGGGTGCATTTTGGAAGTCCAGTGGTGATATGTTGCATTATTTTCAAAGCTCCATGGTGTAGGTGTCCCATGTGCCTATGCCAGAGCTCTCCAACATCTCGGCCCTGAACATGTTATGCCTTGCTACTCAATGCAGTGCATGCATCCACCTCTAGTGAAAGCATTTAATTTTACTGAGGTCATTATTCTTGCCATGGTTATGGATAGATTATGCCTTTCCTTGGGCCTTCTCTCCTTTGGATTTATTTCCTATTCCTATTAAAGCATATTTTTCTTCCTCGTTAGTTCTGGATGTGACACCATCTCTGGTGTTTCTTCTAATTTCCTCTTGCACCAAGTCAGACCAAAGCCTCTCCCAATCTGGGAGCTTATCTCTTCCATTAATTGAATCCTAATATTTGTGCCAGGATTTTGGAAGATCAAGGAGTTTTAAGCTCACAAGTTTAGATGATGGCACATTCTCTCCAACTCCTCCAAGTTCATTTCTGACCTAAGTAAATCTGGATAGGTATTGAACAATAGTTTATTTTTTTCCCATTCGAATGTTCTTGAGCTTATCTCTCAATGCCAGCTTCCTGGCATCATTTTTTCTTTGGAATATATCTATGATGGTTTTCCACATTGCAAATGGTGTCTCCTTTCCACGCAAATTTTAAATCACATGATCTTTGACTCCCTCCAGGATAATCCTCCTAGCTTTTGTTGTATATTTATTCCATTGAGCCAATTGTTGTGCATCTGATGCTGCTGGTTTTGGAATATACGTTTGGGTGTACTCAAATACTCCATTGCCATCCAACACAAGTTCCATCATGTCTTTCCAAGTACAAAAATTTGAAGTTACCTCCACTGCATACTCAAGCTTCAATCCATTGAAAGACTTTGTTCCTGCACTGAAGAAAATTTGCACCACAAACCTATGTTATTCGAAATTTCTCTAAGAGAAGATCAAGAACCTGGTTTCTACATAGTTTTCAATAGCTCTATTACCATGTAGAAATAATTTAAAATTTGCAGTTGCTAATGAAATCATACTAAAATCAATAGACACAAATTGCTTCTACTCAATCTGTGGAAGGGAAAACATATAATACAAACACATGCAATCATTCAATCACAATGAACACAATATTTGTACTGGGGAACCCAAATGGGAAAAACCCCTCCTTTATTTGTAATGTATTAGATGAGACAATGATTAATTACAATGACATCTTCAATCCTTGAAGCTCAACCTGCACTGCAATATTGATCTTCTATTCTAACCAACACTTAGCCAAAATAGGCCTCCAACTTCCTCCTATTTCCTTACACAATTATTGCACCTAAATAATAGGAATATCCTATTTACTTTTGCAATTCCTGAGGAAATTAGCTCACCTGCTACATGCAAACTCTGTACACTCGCTAGTATACAATAATAATTACATTGATGCCTTTTTCCTCCACTCAATTAGGAAATTCGAATTTCATGCATGACTATGACAATTTTTAGTAAATTGACTAGTTAACTGAGATATCAATGAGTTAACAATAGTTACAACTACTTAATTGAACTTCTACTGACTTTATTCAGGACTAGAGCTTAGATAACTAAGTTTCACAACTACCCGTGAAGACATGAATTTCCTAAATTATTACACATTATTGTAGCTAAACTTCCTTGTATGTAGGGAACAAAAACATGTAAAACTAAAATATGTGCAAAACTACAGACATAAAAAGGTAAGTTCCATTGTTCCACACAAGCTAAACCCAAAACCAAATATTGAAACAATTGTATTGAAAAGTGGCATAGATATCTAGATTTCGGTGTAATGATTTCTCTAGTCATAGAATTCCTTTTTGTGTTGGATCCAGAGATCGGAAGATGGCCTTCTCGTGATAACTTATGCCAATATCTAATGTAAAAATGGTCTTTCCAACCATTTTTAGATACATAAATAGTTATAATTTTTTCTACATATTTTTATTATGACCTATGGCATGATTTTTTGTGTCTTTCACTAATGGATGGCCATGTATATTTATGAGTCAGTAACATCAATGATTGTAAAACTATTCGAATGAAGAACCTACAAAACATTTACAACAACCAAACCCATTTCTCTTTGCATATGCTATACATTTGCACACATCTTCCACCAATTTTAGACCTAGTAAGATTGTCGAATTGGGAAGACTTATGATTGTAGCTAAAGTCTATTCGTAAGTATACTTTTACGGGTAAGCTTCACTTCTCTAGATAGTGCACTCAAATGGAAAAATTTAGTTTATAATCGTGTTCCCTCATTTTTATTTCCTTAGCCTTCCTCTCTATCTTTTTCCTATGTTTAAAACACACCTTTTATGGTTTTTCCTTATATGTATAAAAGCCATGGTTATTTTCTTTTTAGACATGCAAGAAACCAAAAAGAATTGATTTTGTTACATGTTGTACACTTTTCCAAATGAGTCACCTCGCTTTCTTGTTAAGGCATAAAATCTTACATGTAGTCCCTTGATGACACATAACTTCCAGTTAAATAACATAGCAATTTCCATCTCTTGTCATATGTTAGATCACGGATCATAGCTCCTAACACTTCTAAATTTCACACTAAAAACTGCATCACTGAATCACTTCCACGATTACGTTGATTTAAACTCTAGATTTACCTATGTCAGGTGTTCCTGTCATGGAATAGTAGTTCATCAGTTGCCATATGATATATGTAATAGTAGCAATGGCTAGCTTAACATTAGTTAAAAGGTTAAAAACCTTTATTTCTTGCATCCTTTGACAAACTTAATTTCTTGTCCCACCGCGCCACTTTCACGAACTGTTACAAATACAACTAACATGCCGCACCATGACTTAATATTAATTGTATTTAATTACCTTTAATCGTGTCATTGGAAATTAAGTATCGCATTACCAAATGCGCTATTGTGATTACATTAAGTATTTTCAAGCTTCATTGTTCTCACATGCATATAGTTAGGATGCCACCTTGCATGTAGTTCACATCATTTGAGTGTTTAATGGCATTTATTCAAAAATTATATATATTTATTACCTTATTTCCAAATTTTAACTCCATTATATTATTCTATGTCAACTCAGCTCTCTGACTCTCAGAATTTTCACAAAACTCAAAACATGGGTAAGCAGCTTAAGAAGATACAAAAATCCCCATAGGTGGCAATCGAAGACCTGGAAGATAAAAGCCTAATGCCATATTTTTCTCTAATACCATCATTACAAAAACAGAAGTTGTTGCCTCTTCCTAGTATAGTATGTATAAATTGCTCGAGGACGAAATTGAAGGAATTTCAAAACAAATAGAACTAGGTGATCCCATTCTTGATACCTCTTTGCGCGACATGGAAAAGTTAGTGCTACATAAAATTGTTGCATGACCCAGAATTCTTCCATACATAGACATGATTCATTGGGTCGTAAATCATCTAGGTGTTGACACCCATTCTATATGCACTTTCGGGGCCACAATTGTGGGCTCTTTTTGTATCGATAACCTTCAGGTTATGTATAAACTTCGTAACACTGAGCTTCACTATAATGCACAATGTATACATAAATTCATTCGGAAAGAATGTGCTGAGTACAAAAGGAATATGCCTGAATTGATTAAACCCTATAAGATCAATGAACAAATATTTAAAGAAAAATATTCTAAAGAATATATTATTGCCCCTCTTAATACAACACAAGCCTTTGTAGCCTCCATGCTCTGCAGGCTTTTCGGCAAAAAAGGAGTTACACATTTTCCTTTAGAATGGGTTCCACTCATTTAGAGGCCTTCAGAGCGTTTTTCTTTCAAATGGGGAACTATCATATCCAACAATATATGCGAGCAAGTTAATGGTTTTAGAGCTAACACCCATAGATCCAATCCTCCCTTTTACATGTCAACTTACATTGTGGATGCCATGTCAAGGAGCCCTGCGTGCCTTTCCCTTTTTTGTTCCTCACATATTAATCTATAAAGAAATAGCTTACCATACAATTGACACAGGCATTTCCTACAACTTACATAAAAACTCAACAGAATTTGGCCTAGTTTTCTCACACGAATAAGTATTATACCTTAGAAAATGTTGCACACGCCAAGAAATAATTATGGGCTTTTGATGTCATTAAGCCAGCCCTAATTCCTTTAAAGTGTCATGACCCTGTATGGATTGTAAGTAATCATTGTGTTACAGTCGTTATGAGAAAGTATTTACACAAAAAATGTCCCTACAATGATATCTTTGGTAGAGTGCAGCCTTACAAGTAGGCTTGCCAGAAGGCACGAGAACTTTATGTTGATCATTATTAGAATTTTATTGTATTCAGAGAAGAAAGAAATAAATTCTTACCTTTCATTTTACAACAAGAAATTGGTGAATACCATAGTGCAGATGCCTCTTTGTCTAAAACTCCTATAGTCATCCTTAACAAATATTTAGAAGACATTGAACAAGTGTTCACAGAAGTTCTAATGACCTTTTGAAGAAGGACATTATTAAAAAAGCTTCCACCATAATCAAAATAGATTAGCAACTTAATGTATTCCTAAAAACTACAGCAAATGTTCCTCAACAAGATAGAATTTCAAAGCTCCTCCTAAGACTTCCACTCCTAATCAACATGCTCATCAATAGTTTGATATCCCTTTCCATATTGAGACTAGATTGGTAGCCTCTAAAGTCTTGTTGAAAACTTCAATTAGTATTGTTCCCACTAACAATTCACAGGAATTCCTAAAAACTACAATAGGTGTTCTTGAGTATCACAAAGTCTCTGAAACTTCTATTGAGACTTCCACTCCTAAACAACATGTTCAACAATAGTCAAATACTCTTGTCCAAACCCACACTAGCTAGGTGACCTCTGAGTTCTTGTTGAAAACTCTCATTACCATTGTTTCCAATAACAGTTCACGAGAAGAAATAACCTTTGAATTCTTGTTGAAGACTCTCATTACCATTGCTTCCAATAATAGTTCACAGGAAGAAATATTGGCTAGTTCCCTATCATCAATAAAAATCGAATATATTCCTTCCTTAGATTTCTATGTCAACCTTTAAAAGAACATTGTCATTCAAAGAAGCAAAAATAAGATAAGAGTTTAAGAAACATAAGTTCTTGCACAAGTGGTATGGGATGGTTCATAATTGAATGAAAAGCAATTAGTTCAAGAAGTAGCTCACTCTATTGGATTATACACAAACACCAATGTGTACCATGTTACGAGGCTCGTGGTGATCCTAAAGAAAGAGGATGCTAAAATCTTGGAGTTGGAACAACAATTGTTATAGAAAGGAAATTAATTTCAAGCACATTTGAAATTGTGAGAATATGAAGCTCAATAGCAACAGGTTCAAAAGATAGAGGAGTTGCAACAGAAATTGAAAAATGAGACTAATATATTACAGCATGGGAACTAGACAAGAAGTCATTGACATCAATCAACAATATCTTCATGTACGAGAATAGTTTTTTAATAAGATAATTTCAGTTCGAGCACACCAAACCCTCATACATACATTGATGAATAATATGATTAATTAAGAAACAAAGTATGAGGAGGCAGATAAGAAAGTCACTGAGCTCATTGTCTAGAAAAACAATGACAAGAGAACCACCCCCAACCTACCACAAATTACTGCAATACAAAAGAAAATAGTCTTGAAAGCATGGAAGGCTCACTTGCATAGGTATTGTCTAGAAAAACAATGACAAGAGAACCACCCCCAACCTACCACAAATTACTGCAATACAAAAGAAAATAGCCTTGAAAGCATGGAAGGCTTAGTTGCATAGGTCCAAGGAACTGATTAAAAATTTTGAACAAAGTTGTTCCCCATTGATAGAACTTGCAATGCATATTGTCAAAGAAATGGGATTAGAACCATAGATTTGAGAGGACAAACCACTAGAAGCAGAAGCACTGAAAAAGAAGGAAAAAGAAAACACATGGGAGTATCAAAGTAAAATTGCACAAATTTAGAGCATTGACCCAAACTATATATGGAGATATTTGGTCAAACCACATAGTTACTTTCTGATGACCAAATTACTTACTCAAAGAATAGTAGAAGGATTGTCATTTATTGAGGTATGTGTATTTGAGTGTCAGATCATTGTGCAACTCGATCTTCATACACAACTTGCACAACTCCCACAGATTTATTCCCAATGGCAATCATCCAATCATACTTGTTTGAATATTGCTCCAATAGGTTTAAGGCTTATTTTATCTTCAAATCAAAACAAAATTTTACTTTCCCATTTGTATATTTTTAGGTTCTTATATTTTCTTATTTTCTATGTGGATGGTTGTGATAATGTTATTTTATATCTAGATGGTTGTGATAATGTGTGACTGAAATTAGTTGCTATTGACTAATTACTTTTGTTGCAATTGAAGCATTAAGGCAAGAACATGTCTATGAATATTGTATTTGAGTGAATAATATTTTCATCCAAGAAAGTAGATTCTGCACTGTTGAAAAGTTCATGTTTTCTTAATTTATTTCCAAGCATCTGTGATAGTGTATAATTCAAATTAGCTTTTTCCGACAAGAGACACGGGAGCAGAAAGTTGAGGCACGGAAGGGTTACAGGTTGTGGTGGAAGGTTTAACCATGGAGGGGAGCAGAGGAGGGAGCTTCACTCCCTCCTACAAGGAAGCGGTAGCCAACAAGAGCAAGATACCACCAGATAGAGGCAGAGGGAAAGCGGAGGAAGGAAGGAGAAATAGGGAAGAGGAAGCAGAAGGCTCCAAATCGGAGGAGAATGAGGGCACAAAAGACAAGGAGAAAACTGACAAAAAACAGGGAACAAAAGACAAAAATCAGAAGGGACCATGTAAACCCAAGGCTGAAATCACGCCTAGAGTAGTTTTAAATAATCCAGAGCTGCAGGCATATAGGGAGCACATGCAGACGTACGCTATCATATGCAAATTTATGGGGTTATGGCCCACTGAAAAAGCTTTACAATCTTGGATCCGATACCACTGGAAGCCCAAAGGGAGCATTGATCTTCATCTGGGGTCCAAAGGTTTCTTCACTGTGGTGTTCACCAACATCGAGGACAAAGACAGAGTGTTTGAAGGCGGGCCCTACTTCTATGCTGCGGCAGGGCTCTATATGAGGCCATGGAAGATGAACTTCGTTCCGGAGAGGGAAACTTTTACCTCAGTCCCGGTTTGGGTAAGACTCTATTCTCTACCTCTGGATTATTGGCAACCAGAATCGCTAGCTGCCATAGGCAATAAGTTAGGGAGGTTTATCAAAGCGTCTGAAGCCACAAAAAGGGGAAAATATACTTCCTTTGCTAGGATCTGTGTGGAGATGGATCTATCTGGAGCTCTTCCAGATGAAGTCATCTTGGAGGTTTTTGATGAGGAATGGGTGCAGACAGTAGACTATGAACACATCCCATTCAGATGTCGTAGATGCCATGAACATGGACACCTTCTGAGAGACTGCCCTCTCAGTAAAGTAGAAAACAAAAACAACACAATGAAAGATACAGACAGCTTTCATAGAGTTGTCCATAAAGGAAAAAGTGGCAAGAAAGGGCCAAAGCAACATCAAGCGGGAGGACAAAAGGACAATCAGAATCAATACCAAGTTCTCGAAGTGGATGAAGAAACAGCGGTAGAAGATCAAGTAATGAAGGAGGGTTATGAGAAGACAGAGGAGGAAGAAGATAAGGATCTGACACAGGAAAATGAAAAGCAGAAAAGGAACATGATGAGTGATTCAGAACTAGAAATGGATCAGGAAATGAACCAGAGTGAGATGGAAATGGAGGAAAATGAGTTACAGGAGATTCTTGACAGAGAAAACCTAGATCTAGAAGGATTCCTGAATCAGGGAACTATGGGAGGGGTAGAATCACTACCACAAGAAAAGATCAATAGAATACAATAGTTATTCCTATGGAAAACGCAGGCAAAGGGTTTGAAGGAAGTAAATAACATTGAAAGACAGAGTAACGAAGGAGGGAAAGTAGTAAAAGCGACTCTGGGGCTAGCACCCAGAAATCCCGGAAGAAAAAGAGGCAGAAAAAAGTAGAACGAGCTACTGATGGAATGTGGAAAGCTCATGGTAGACTCAGGTAAGATGAAAGATCTAACCAGTTACTCTTTTACCAATCTTTAATTATGAAGTTCACAACTTGGAATATTAGAGGTCTAGGCAGTAGGAGAAAATAGAGAATGTTGAATAATAGAATGAAACAAGCAGCTCCGGACATAATTTTTGTCCAAGAAACAAAATGCTCTATACAAAAGTTAAAGCAAATCCATAGTAAATGGCTCAACAGATTTGAGTTTCTAGAAGTTAAAGCTGAAAACTCAGCAGGAGGTATCCTCACGCTCTGGAATCCCCTAAAGATTGGAATAATCGATGCGGAGGCATCAAGGAACTATTTATCAGTGGTCATACAGCCTGTAGGTGACAGGAACACCTATCTAGTCATGAATGTTTATGGCCCTCAAAGGTTGGATGACAAAATCAGGTTTTTAGATTCCTTGGTAGATCTCTGGGTCAGGTATGCAGGGTTACCTTGGGTCATAGGAGGAGACTTTAACATGATAAGATCTCTCTCGGAGAAAAAAGGGGGTACAAGAGCTCTAAACAAGGATGTCGTAGCCTTCCAAAACTTTTCAGAAGACATGAAGCTAGTTGACATTGAGACAAACAATGGCCTCTGCACTTGGAATAATAAAAGAGGAGGGAATTCCCAGGTAGCCTCTAAGTTAGATAGATTCATGATCTCGGAGGATCTCATGCTTTTAGACAAGGAAATAATTGCAGGAATTCTCCCTTTTAGTGGCTCAGATCACTGGCCGGTGCTAATGGAGATCAAGAGCATAGGCACCCCAAGAAATAGACCTTTCAGATTTGAAAACATATGGTTATCACATCCAGATTTTATCAGCAACATTGAAAACTGGTGGGCGGAAGATCTGCAGATTCAGGGATCATCAATGTTCTTGCTACACAAAAGATTAAAGCACATCAAGATGAAGCTAAAAGTTTGGAACAAGGATATTTTCGGAAATATTTTTGCAGGTAAGAAATCGGTGGAAAACAAAATTCTGGAGCTCAACCAAACTCTGATCAAGGAAGGATTTGATAAGAACAAAAATGAACAGGTAGAAAAATACCATCTAGAATGGGAAAAGTTGTGTAAACAAGAGGAAATTTTCTGGAAACAAAAATCAAGAGTGCAATGGCTAAAGGAAGGAGAACGCAACACCAAATTTTTCCATAGATCTACCATTGCTAATCGGACTCACAACAGGATCTCTTCGATCAAGAATGAGGACGGGAAGATCCAACAATCCCATGAGGAAATTGAAGCAGTGTTAGTTAAACACTTCAGTGGTATAGCCCAGGAAGACATTTTAGTAAGGGAGCCTTTCATCAAAGACTTCACCAATCACATCCCTAAGTTGGTAACCAGAGAGGACAACGATAATCTCAACAGACCTGTTACTGAAAAGGAGGTAAGCGAGGTACTCAAGGAAATGCAAAATGGCAAAGCCCCTGGTCCAGATGGATTCAATGTGGATTTTTTCAAATTTTGTTGGAACATTGTCAAAAAGGATATTGTAAGGGTAGTGGAAGATTCCAGGCTGAACAGAACTATTTTGAAAGCTCTCAACACCTCCTTCATCGCCCTTATTCCAAAACAGGATAATGCCCAAACGCCAGAGAAGTATAGACCCATCGCCTTATGCAATGTTGTTTACAAGATTATTTCCAAGGTAGTGGCCAACAGACTCAAACCCTTGCTGCCTACGATTATTTTGGGTGAACAATCTGGGTATGTGGAAGGCAAACAAATTCTTGATAACATCATTCAAGCTCACGAGGTGGTTCACTCGTTGACTAGCAAAAAAAAAGCGGGTATGATAATGCAATTGGACATAGCCAAAGCTTATGATAAAGTAAACTGGACATATATCAGGAAAGTGCTTTCTGCGTTTGGTTTTGATCACAATTGGATCAGATGGGTGATGGCCCTAGTGACTTCTGCCAGCTTCTCAATTTTAGTTAATGGCTCTCCCTCAGATATTTTTCTTCCTTCTAGAGGACTTAGGCAAGGTGATCCGCTCTCGCCTTTTCTCTTCATCCTAATGATGGAAGGGCTGGGGCGGTCCATTAAGCATGCTAAAGAAACAGGCAAAATTCAAGGACTCCAACTATCGGAGAATGGGCAGGCTCTGACCCACCAACAATTTGTAGATGACACAATGCTACAAGGAATTCCCACAGTCAAGGAAGCGCTTGCTTACAAAAAAATTATGAGCGACTTTGCAATGGCATCAGGTATGGCAGTCAATCTTTCCAAATCAAAAAAAAAATTCTTTAACACTCACATTGCCATCCAGAGAAATGTTTCCAGGATTCTAGGCTTTCAAAGAGATTCCCTCCCCTCGAAATATTTGGGAGTTCCTCTAACAGTTAAACCTTTGCATAAGAGCATTTGGGAGCCGTTAATCAGCAAGATGCAAGACAAAGTCAAAAAGTGGACAATCAGGTCTTTAAATCTGGCTAGTAGACTAGTTCTTGCAAAGGCAGTGCTCCAAGCTATCCCAGTCTTTATGCTTTCAGCTCTTCCTGCCCCAAAAGGAGTCCTACAGCAATTCAGAAATATCCAAAGAGATTTTCTTTGGGGCAAGGAGGAAACTAGGAAAAAATGGGCTTTAGTTTCTTGGGAAAAGATCTGCAACCCTAAGAACCAAGGAGGCCTAGGACTGGATGATCCAGAGATTCTCAGTAAGGCTCTGGGAGCCAAACTCTGGTGGCAGTGGGTCAAGGATCCTGAGGCTCAATGGGCAAGCATCTGGAAGGAAAAATATGCAAGCTCCTGGCACTCCTCTGAGCTAATAAGAATGACGGGAAACAGGAAGGGCTCCCCTATATGGAACAAAGCCTGGGAGAACAAAGGAGTGGTGCAAAATAACAGCTTCTGGGAAATAAGAAACGGAGATCACGCACTTTTCTGGGAGGAAAAATGGCAGCAAGAACCAAAACTTTTGACAGAGGATTTTTCAGGACTCAAGCAAGAGACAGATAACCAAGGACTAGTAAAGGTAAAGGACTTTTGGCAACAAGCTCGCAATACCAAAAAATGGAGAACATGGAAAATAATAGATGGCAGAGAGGATAGAACCCTCAACGGCAAAGCAGAGACCCTAAAAAAGATGTTGGATCAAAGGATGATTTTAGCCACTGAAGGGCAGGATCAACTAAGATGGGGTAACAACAAAGAGGGAAACTTTAATATTAAGGAAGCAAAAGGCATTCTCCTAGGGCTGGAATCACAAGCTCCGGTCAGATCCTGGCAGAAGCTATGGAGGAACAGAGGCTGGATGAAAATCAAGCTCTTTATGTGGTTGGTTCACCATAGGAAAATCTTAACCTAGGACAATATTAGAAAGAAGGGTATGATGGGACCCTCCCATTGCCAGCTCTATGAAGCACAAGATGAGACAATGGAACATCTTCTCAATAGTTGCATTTTCACCTCAAGGATATGGGATTTTTTTGCCTCCATCTTCAATCAATCCGATAGAGACAGAGACAGTATCACAAACACCATAAACAATTGGAGGGATAATTTTTCAGAGCATGAGGTTCTTAACTCTGCCTGGGCTCTCCTGCCAAGTTTCATAATATGGAATGTTTGGAAAGAAAGAAATAAAATAATTTTCAAAGAAGAAAAGAACTCTTCTCTCCGCCTGTTGGAGCAGATCTTGAAACAGCTAAAAGAGACAGTGGGCACAACAGTTAGGGATCTCCCCAAAAATCCTCCCTCAGAAACAGAGCTGAAAATACTCAGACAGTTAGACATGTAGGGGCTTACTCCTCAAGGTTTAAACAGGAAAATAATCTTAAGGGAACCGATTGAGGATTTCTGGACCCCCCCCCCCCCCCCCCTGGAAGGCTTTTTAAAGTTTAACATTGATGGAGCTTCAAAAAATAACCCTGGAATGGCTGGTTTTGGAGGAGCTCTAAGGGATGAAACAAGAAACATCATCTCCCTCTTCCACTGTCATTTAGGTAAAGCTACCAACAACATGGCGGAGCTAATGGCTTTGGAGCAATGCTTAGACTTTTTGAAACAGGACAACTGCCACAAGGTGATGATAGAAGTTGATTCAGAGTTAGTCATCAACGTAGCCAAGAAACTTAGTCATGGCACAAGACCGGAAAAAGTAACAAAACATTGGCGGTTAATAAGGGTGCTCCAAAAAATTCAAATCCATCTTCAGGGACTTCGTACTCTTAGATTCAACCATGTGCGTAGAAAGGCCAACAAATTGGCGGACATCCTAGCCAACCAAGGGGTCACCTGTAAGGACAGCAGAAATTCGATGAGATGGCGAGAAATGCCGCAAAGCCAGCTAAAAGCTCTTTGCCACACCCAGGCAGAAGAGGACAAAAGAGTGTATCAGAACAGAACTAAGGAAGCCAGGACGCAATGAGCAGTTTTTTGCAGGATTCACATGGCTGGTCAGACAGATCAACGGAAGATAGCACGACAGAGGAGGACTCTGCAGCTTTGATCATCAGTCCGCTGAAAAGCCCTGAAGGTGAGTGTTGGGTTTTCACTGTCAGGAGATTGGTTGAGAACATTAAACGTTCTTGCGGCATCATTTCCTATTCCTCTCATGGCAGGGCTGCTAAACCACCTCTCGGGCGGTTTTGGTGCGATCGCACCACTTTCAAGCCGAAGGTGGTTTTGTTTTTTGGGCAGCGATACCTTTCATCGCTCGACACGTGGATGAGGGAAGGGTCGGGAAACCACCCTCATCGCACATTAAACTTCAATCAATTTCGAGCGTGCGATATTCTGCTCCACCGTCCGATTATTTCTCGTCAGATCAACGCTCAGGAATGTGCGAGGGTTCGGTGGGGTCGGAGGGTTGACTTTATGCTTCATTTTGAAGTGTTTGTTTTCTCCAGCATAGGTTTATTCAAGAATTTTGGGAGGCAGGGTTCCTATAGCGGTTAGAGAGCGGGTCGGCACAGGGTTTTGGCCCGTAACTTATTTTATTCGGTACCCGAATGTGAGTGGTGGGAACTCTTAGGGGTTAGAGAGCTTAGAGACTTTAGAACACCTTACTATTGATGGAATTATGTAAGCATTGTAAATTATGTTTGACTTAATGAAAAAGAAGGCACGACTCTTGCTTAAGCAAAAAAAAGTATAATTCAAATTAGTTGCAATTGACTAATTATGTTTTCTTAATTTATTTCCAAACAACCATGATAGTGTATAATTCAAATTAGTTGCTATTGACTAATTAATTTTGTTCTAATTGAAGCATGGCAAAAACTTGTGCTTGAATGATATATTTGAGTGAATTATATTTTCAGTTAAAATTGTTTTCTTGCAATGCATCTTTCTTTAAATTAAATGATTAATATGAACTTAGATCAAATTTATTACTTTTAGCTTTATATTTGTATTACATAATTTTCATACCTATACTATATAAACTCTACCTATACATTATAAACAAAAATTTATAACCAGTACATTATAAACAAATTGTAGCATAATTTTTTTCTTCGTAATGACTTTCGAAACAAAATTTGGAATCATTCTATAAAAACAAAGACCAATTGTTATTTTCCTTATGACTTCAAAAAACACTCTATGATGTTAATATAAAATTTGTAAGTTATGTGAGAACAATGTGAAGGCAACGGAATGTACAATTGTAATCCTTCGATCACCTCAGTTGACGGCATTATAATGTGAAGTAATTAAACAAATGAAAAAGGAGTAAGAGCGCACTCGTAACCTTGCAATTGCCTCATTTGAGGTTTGAACTAGCCCGACTGGGCCCTTAGAAAGTTCAACATGCAATGGCATTATGAAGTGAAATAAAACGAATGAAAAAGAGTAAGAATAGAGATGTGACGTGCAATGTAAAACGTGTGTATATATATATATATGAGAAGATAGTTTGCTATATACCTAAAAAATATTTATTTATTAGTATTTCAATAGAATAAACTAATTATTGAAATTTTTCTTTGTAATTTATCTACGCCTAAAAAATCTTCTCAAAAACTTTATATAAATCACAAAAACTTAAATTCAACAATTTTCTTCTTCTAATAAACTTTATCACTTTAAAGCAAATAACAATCTCCTTTTTAAAATCTGATATTCCATGCGAGCTATTCCAAGTGCTGATTGTTCGTAATAGATGGAATATGTAAGACACTATATGCTCTTATCCGAACAAATATATGTTTTACAAATTATTTACAGTTTTTTAAAGGATATTTTAGTCCAGAAATGATAATGAAAAAGCAAATTGAAAATCCATTTAGGAATGAAATGCCCATTAAAAAAAATATCCATACCTCCATGATCTAGCTATCCAGATAGACAAATAAGTTAATAACAAGAGAAAACCATGACAGATATGAAATTTTTTTGAAGGTTAGCTTCAGTACGGACAGCGCATTATATAGTTTTCACGTTTCTTTGAAACTTATTCCTAATCTTCTTACTTATTATCATCACACTCCTCTTCTTCGTCGTCATCAAATTCGTCAGGGGAATAATCACCATCATGTTCATCATCAGAATATACATGCTCATCACCTGCCTCTGCAATTAAATATGAATAATCTACATATTCACTATTCCAAGGTTCTTCGTTCTCTTCACCATCTTCTTCATCACTGTCGCCGCCATCTTCATCTTCTTCTTCGTCACTGTCGCCGCCATCTTCATCTTCTTCTTCATCACTGTCGCCGCCATCTTCTTCTTCATCCAAGCCGTCATAAGAGCTGCTATAATCAGAAGAATCCGTTACACTCAATTCATCTGTACTCGACGATTTATCATCGTCGCCATACTCACTGCAATCTGATTCGAAAACTTCGGAATCCACCGCGTCCCCACAAGAACACAACACCCCACCATTCCCTTCATCGAAACTATACATATGCCGACCATGTTTGTCGTGGAATTCTTTGGAAACCTCGTTCATATATATATCCTGCGAACACACTGAAAATTTATAAGAACCCATACGTCTGATTTTACTGTAGTTTTAAAATATATTATGTAGTGTATATAAAATGGGAATGAATTAGTCGTTAGGGTTTCACTTTATTAGCTTAAGTTTTACTTTGTAGGTAGCACTATGGAAGAATTTTGGACGGTTTGAAAGTATTTTATGCCTTTCAAAATAAGTGTAGAGAGACAGAGTTGGAACTGGAAAACCACTCAAATTCTTTTGGGCTTCTAGTGATTCTTTATTGTTGTGAAATGTGGACCAACAGTACATCCTACTTGTAGTTAAAACAAGTGAGAAAAATTCAGAAGCTTTTGATTACAAACAAATTCAAAATTAAAAGTGCAGTTCTTTATGCTATCTTGTTATGAAACAGGGGTTGCTCCTATTGAAGCAATTGTTATGGTGCTTGTCATAATGTATTTAATGACATATTGTGCAAAAGAAAGAAGACTTTGATGCAGCAAAATAACAAATGGTTAATAAACGGGGTATTTGTTTGAACACGTGTTCGTAAACAGTAAAGAGATAAAAGCTTTTGTTATGGACAAGTTCCACAAGCCTATTTGGGATAAGGAGCTAGGGAGAAAGAAAAAGTACTATATTGAAGTGTTTAATCCAACTCATAATCATCAACAAAAAGGCTATTTGGGATAAGGAGCTAGGGAGAAAGAAAAACTACTATATTGAACTATTTAATGCAAGTCATATTCATCAACAAAAAGGTTACATAGAGCGCCAATATTCTTAGAGAGCCAAAATTCTTATTGCTCAATTAAGGACTAATTCTGGTCAACTTTGTTGTGAAACAAAGCACTAGAAAAGGCCAAAAGAAGTGTGGGGGAAAAGAGTATGTGTTTTTTGTTCTTCCGAAAAAGTAGAAACAGAAAATCACAAAAAAGCATTTCATTTTAGAATGAGAGGCCTTCAAAGACAACAGGGAAGCAGCTAGCTCTTGGGATAATCTATTAGCGATGTCTAGATCTCATAGGCTATCTTTAGTCTCGTGAACGTTAAAATAATTTTCATTCTTTCTTCTTTCTTTTTCATTCATTCTTTCTTTCTTTCTTTTTATTATAGAATATTTTCAAAATCTACAATCTAGATAAGAATGGGTTTTGGAAAAATAAGTAGGAGTATCAAAATGACATAGTGAGCTTCTAGCATCAAAAATGGTATGGTGAACTTTCAAACCGGTCAAAATTGCACATTCCAGAAATATCTCAGCTTGGGAGACTCCCAAGAAATTAATTGTTTGACCTCCCTCTTCACTATCAAATTTTGGGATAAGGTAGAAGAGATAAATTGTTTGACCTCCCTCCTAATTTTGAGCATCTTTATCTCAATGGTTGATTCACCGAATATTCAGCGATCAGATGGACACGGGCACACATAGGCACGGTCTTGACTTGTTTTACCGCGCCCATGTCCATCTTATTCGCGAATCAGCGATGGAGATAAGCTCTGGGCCTAATTTTGGAATAAAGCCAAAAAAAAAATGAATTGTTTGATTTTTACTGACTATCAAATTTTGAGATTGTTCTAGAATGTACAATGGACACTATCAGATTTTGGGATGAGGTCAGGAGAGATAAATTGTTTAACCTCCCTCATGATTTTGGGATGAATACCCGAAAAAGCAAATGTTTGACTTTTCCTAACCATCAGATTTTGAGATTGCTCTCAAATTTGCTATGGACAATGTGCCCATTCCAGCCTCGTTGTTAAGAACTGAATAATCTCATTCCAGCCTGGTCGTTATGAACGGAATAATCCCAATTTCCTTGAGAACGGAAACATATATATCTATATTAATTATTTAATTATTTTACCAGATATGTCCAAGTTACATATAATGTCATTGCTGATATCCATAGCATAGCCTTCCTATATCATTTGAGATTTGCATCTTACCAGCAAAAAGGCTTAATATATAATACATCACTATACCTATATATAACATTATATCCAGTGCGATAACCACGTATAAACAGGGTTCATGTATCCCATTTGAAAAAAAAAAAGAGAAAGATATACATATTATCCACAGGTCCCCACAGAAGTTTATCACCTAGTCACATTCTGAATGAATAAATTTTACTCTGCAAAGAAAGATTTATCACTATGAAATTGCAAAATTCCTACCTCCTTATATTCGGACGCCGTTTCCTTTCGAACAGTAATGGGCTTATCCTTCTCTTGAATGGATGTGTCATTGGCGGGGTTCCTGGTATCAGGGATTTTATATGAAGGGTTTGATAGCGCGGCAGCAGATTTTTCTGTGGGAGTTGGCAGCTTTTCAAATAATGGATTATCGCGAATATTATATAAAGCGTTTGATAACGCGGCAGCAGATTTTTCTGCGGGAATTGGCAGCTTTTCAAATAATGGATAATCGCGAATTTTATATGAAGCGTTTGATAATGCTGCAGCAATTTTTTCTGTGGGAGTTAGCAGCTTTTCAAATAATGGATTATCACGGATTTTATATGAACGGTCTAGTAACGCGGCAGCAGATTTTTCTGTGGGAGTTGGCTTCCTCTCACACCCCATTGTCTCCGAGTAATACTACCATATGGTTTCTGGATCCTTAATGGATGTGAAAGAAGCCTCGTGTTTCTGTGCATGTATTTGTATTAATACAGTGCTGCCCTGATTTGCGAGAGAAGAAAGCGGAGTCTTATATTGATATGAAAAACACATAAGTACATGGCTGTTCATGATGACTGCGAAGTTGAAGAGGCGGTGTAAACGGTGGGAGACGAACAGTGGCCACCGGCGTGCGATACCGCTTCTCGTGTCATCTTTATCCTTTTGCAGGTAGAAGAGCTCAACCTAAAACTAAGGAGATACACTTTTTTCTGCAAGATCCTTTTGCGGGTAGAAGAGCTCAACCTAAAACTAAGGAGATCCACTTTTTTGGGCGTCCGTGATCAACTTCAATATCCTCATTTTAATTAGAGATTTTTTAGAACAATAAATTTAAATTTTAAATGAGTTTAATTTTTCAAATATATATATTTTTTATTTTAATATAAGTTTTAAGAAATATATTAAATGTTTTGAAATTATTATAAATTATATATGTTTTCTATATTATTATTTTAAAAATTTATTATAACATAATTTTATTTTCGAAATTTAAATATATTTTTATCAACATATCATTGTTCAAAAACACATTTCAAAGTTAGTTTAAAAAAGTTATTAAAATATAATTTTATTTTTAAAATTTAAATATATTGATATCAGCGTATTATTGTTCAAAAATACAAAATAAATTTTTGATAATACCGTTTTTATTGTGTTTTATATTAATAAAATGTTTAATATATTTGCAGAATTCTTCTCTCTCCCATTTTCATTAGTCTAATGCTATGATGGGATTTCATCTTTTATTACTCTCGTAGTGTAATGGAATTTGAAGATTATGTGTCATAAACTCGACGAAATATAAAAAAAAAAAAAAAAACTAACATTATAATGAAATTTGAAGGTAATGAAAAAATTAAAATTATATATATATATATATATATTTTTGGAAAACATGAAAGGAAACTAAATTTTATTACTAAATTTTATTTTAAGAATTTTTCCTATTGTTTATTTTACATTTTAATATGAAAAAGATGTGATTGTTTCAGTGTTTAATCTTGAGTATGTGTCTCTTTTAAAATAAAAATAAAATATTTTATAGTTAAAAAATAATGTTATTTATAATTAAAAAAATAAAAATAATTACACATGTTTAGTTAATTTTAATTAAAAGTATTATAAAACATCAATAATCTTACTCTCACTCAACCCACTATGAAAAAGATGCAATAAACATATTTCACACTTTGAAGCATTAAAAAATATTTCTATATCAATAATAAGTAACATAATTTATCTCAACTTTAAAGTAGGATAAAGTAATTAAAAAAATTCACTTTCCAATTTGAAAACTTGTATATAACTCAATACATTAATGGTACATAATATTCTATACAACTTAATACATTAATGGTACATATTTTGAAAAAGTATCTAGTTGTAATACCCCTAGTAAATCAGTTTTAAAATGAATTTTATGACTTTATAAATTTCACATGTAGTTGATTTATATATTGTTTTACTTATTATTATTTTTGGAAATACAAGAGGAAGCAACACATGAGAGGTAGAATCAATTATGGTCCAAAAAAAAAATCCTCCACTCTTGGTTGAGGATTTTGTTGGTTGATCAAACCACCAAAAAGATAACATGACTATAGATAAATGCCATGGGTGGAAGATGTATGAAGAGGTATGTGGGAGATAAAGGCAACATGAATTAAAAGAAAACAAGGTATGAGTGGGAGATAAAGGTAGCATGAATTAAAAGGAAACAAGGTATGAGTGGGAGATAAACACTAACTAGCAGGAAAGGAGCTTAGAGCTCGAGGGAACTGCTGGAACTTTAGTTCAATGATTGGGAGCAACATGGAAACTTCTTTGTGTTTCTAAGAATTCCTAAGAATTCTAGATAAGTATATGAGTTATTTTGGAATCTAATACTAAATAGGTTATGTTCCAAGTTCAGGAATGAGAAAGTATAAAGAAGTATTATGTTATGAGCATGTATTACGGTTGTGTATAGTAATGAGGTAGAGTGGTTGTCACTACAAATGATTTTTGTGGAAAGGAAAAATGGGAAGTGATGTACAGAAGACTTAAGGTGGACATCTCAAAAGTTAAAGCCCTAGATATTCCGCTGACTGTGGAAATTTGAGTGAGGGAACCCAAACTAGGAGACTACACGGATTCCCACTGCATAGAGGAAGTGAGTCAATGGTTAATATAAAGCTAGAAAAGAAAAAGGGAGCTGATCAAATTAGATTGACCCAGAAAACAATAAATCTATATATGTATACAGTAGCCTTACAGGACTAGTATCTATAACAACGTATGTATCTATATTTATCAGGTTTTGAAAAGAAAATTACAGAGTAATAAACTATAAGCAGAACGGGCATAAAGGTTGGAGCCAAGGTTAGCATACCCATAGGCCATTAGCAAGAAAGAAAAATGCAAGCCGACATACAAAGTGCATGCAGTCCTTGCCCATGATATTAGTGGCTTTGTGGGAACCCCCTATGCAGAAACCCATGGCAGGAGTCTATAAGGTTCCCTAAACTATAGACTTATTATGCATATAAGTCCTATATATACTATTTGTGCAAGTATACTATTTGTAGTAAAAGTTGGGAATTAATTTACATTGTAATAAAAGAATAACTAAATCTTTATGCATGTAGAGAATAATTGTTAAATAAAGCATAACACATATAACAAACCAAGAAATAATAATTTTCAATTTTCATTATGAACCCATAAACTCTCCACAATAAAAATATGTAGCAAAAACAAATTAACATTCATCATAATCACTCAACAATACTCGGCCACATTAATTCACAGTCATAACCCAAAATTAAAAGACATTGAGTATTTCAGTTTTCATAAATAAGAAACCCTATACAAAAACTTTTATAACTATTTTGGCTACAGAGGTAGAGGTCGAGGCCTATTCCCTATCTTTAAACAAAACTCTTAAAATATTATATAAAACAAATGGAAACCTTAGTTGTTTAGTTGTTTAGACTTTTAGTTCCTAAAACGCTCTCATATGAGGACAAAGCTCGAGCATTAGGACAAACCACTTCAAGACCCACAAGAGGCATGAGCATCTAAATAGAAAAGAAACCAATAAACCCTCGCTAGCGAGTAAACTCTCGAGTGTGTGTCTCTTCTAAGGACTGACCTGCAAAATATAGCAATCCTTAGTTAGACACTAATGAAGAAGTTGATAAAAAGAGTAATCCAAATGAATTTTTTTTTAGAAAACACATGTATTTACCTTGAAAGAGTAAGCACATATCCTTGACAATGCCCAGAAAGGAATGAGGTTTGCAATTAGAAAGCGTGTTAAAGGAAGAGAGGAACCTCATTGTCAAAGAAAACAGAACTAGGGATTTGAAAATTAATAATAACATCGCTAGCCAGAACTTGTATACCTCGAGAAGTTGTGAGAAGGAAGGGCGAAGCTGGAACGTCACGAACAAACCTAATAGTTGTCAAGATTATGGAAAGGAAGTCCACATTTCTCTGCAAAATCAAAAAAATAACTAGAATTAAAAAAAAATAACACCAAGTTGAGCGCATGCAGGCAAAGAATCATAATCGTAGAAAAGAATAGAGAGTGGAATGAATAAATGAAAGGCTTAGTATCGACCAGGAAAGAAAGATTGCCTCTGTTGATAATTGTAAACATAATCACCTTCGAAAACCCTTTACAGTGAAACCAAATCTACGAAGGTAGCTCTGTGGGTGGAGGGTATACCTTATATTTCCAATTTTCTCCATAATTGTAGAGTTACGCTCTCAAAACAGGAAAATGAAAATGGCACAACGGATGGAAGAGCAGGGGTAGACAGTGACCCTAACGGTACCGGGTTCCGTCTCCACCATCAAACAATTCAGATTAGGTCATCACCGTCCAAAGTGCGAGTTTACATGATTAGGGTATGGTCCGGCTTGATGCCTCCTACCACGTGGCTCCATCACATGGATGAAGAACAGTGTAACCCTCCGCGTATAAGCCAAGGTGCCACGAAGACCCTCCAATCACTTAGAACCTTAATAACTCATTGTGTATATATTATGCTTTGGGGGTGGAACCATAATAAATTACATGTCATTGATGTTTTGCATGGCAGCCATCGTAGTGGTTATACAAGTTGAATTAATAATATATATATATATATCTCGCCAACAAATGTGTTGGATGTGTTATAGGACATCAACTTATCATGGTTACAATATTTAGATTAACAAAATGAATGCCTAAAGGATGAAGCACCATGTCTAATTCCAACCTGAATTACAACTAATATTTGAGAAGGAAAATTAAAACAATGCTTCATGATAAATTAATAAAATATTTAGATTAACAAAATGAATGCCTAAAGGATACATGTCCATGTGGAGTTTAGAGTTCAAGCACTATGTCTAATTCCAACATGAATTACAACCAATATTTGAGAAGGAAAATTAAAACAATGCTTCATGATAAATCAATAAAATGAGGTAGTGACTGAAATACTTCCTCTTCAAGTGATGTTAATGGAATAGCCTAGTTGCTAGTGATAAAATGATGTAAATAGTTTTTTTTTTTTTAAATATTAATTGGTTGAATTTAGGGACATGTTACATATGGTGTCAAAGCAAACAGGTTGAAATATTGTGACCTATGAGCTTGACCGTTATTCTATTTAACAACATGAATGCCCTATATGACACAGAAGATGTAAAAAATTTTGAGTTTGGATAAGTTTTCTAGTGAGGACTCCCATCATCACCTGTTGGTACCTCTGGCTGGCCCGAAACCGATTGACTTTCGAGGACAAATCGGTACACTGGCCGCATCTAATTGCCAAAATCATTTCAGCCTTCAATGAAACTCCTGAGCCACCACAGCCAAAGGTTCGTAGACCCCGTGACCCTCCACAAATCAATCACAACAGCCCATGGGCTTTTTTCGATGGCGCAGCCCAACAGCAGGGATGTGGAGGGGGTTTTCTCCTCTTCATAAACGAACAACACTTCTATAAAGCAAAGCTGGGTTTGGGAGCTGGTTCTAACAACTTCGCTGAGATCATCACCCTCCGTCATCTTCTACATTTTGCATTGAGCCACAATTGCACGCACATAAACATATATGGGGATTCAAAGATTGTCATTGATTGGTTCAATAATAATTCTGCTTGTCACTCACACACACTCAGCAACATATTGGATGAAATTAAATTACTGAAGGAACAATTTAATGACATCACTTGCCATCATATCTACAGGGAACACAACAACAGTGCCGACCAACTATCCAAGGAGGCCACGACACTTCCCAGAGGCGAGTGGATGATACAGGAGCAACGAGGAACAAATGCATATCAGTACTACCATCGCCCATACATAGATGCACAGTATCATAGGGCAACCAGCCCATGAAAAACAGAAATGAACAGATATTTTTTGAACAATTTTGTACATAGCTGATAAATATTACAACTGATAGCCCTGCGTGGCAATATGTATATATGACAGCATAGAACATCCTGCGAGATGATTTTTGCTTTTTGAATAGACAGTAATGGAATATACAGCTACCCACATGTGTGGTGGAAGAACTTACAGCATATGCAAAATGCATCTACAATATGTAATTTTTCTAATCAATGAAAGGTTACGATTTTTCCAGTGGAAAAAAAAGTTTTCCAGTGAGGACCTTCTTCAAACAATTTGGTGATTGTAGGTGCATTTTCTTTCAATTTAACTCCACATAAATTGACACATAATCAAATGATTTCCTCAAGCAACAATATATCATTTAAAAAGCATTCAACAATAAATACACCACTGAAATATACCATATGCCAAGAGAGTGAGCACTTTTTCTTTAATGAAATAATCTAGATGTACAACAACAGTAAGTTCACTAGCACGCAGTCACATACACAAATATTTCAGAGCATCAATAATTTAGATATGAACCTAGTAAATACTCCACCCAGGACAAATGTCAACAAAGGTTGGATAGCCCCTTGAAGAAGTTTGAATCTCTGTGTTTCATCTAGGAAGGCAAGCTCCAACAACCTATGCCTTACAACAGTAAGGTACCAGCTCTTTATAACTCTATGTGCCAACTCTGAAAATGTGAGACTAACGAACTTATAACAAGCTCAGAAATATTTATTTATGTTTTGTATCCAACCCAGTTATGCAACTCATCTTATTTCTGCCCAAACAGACCCAGCAAGTACAGGATGAAGGTACTCAGCCCCGCCAGCTAGGAAACACAACTGCCACTCTTAAATCATCCTCCAACCACTGCATATAATCTTATCCAATCAAGGAAATAAGTTTAGCCCCATTTCAAAAGGAAACTTCGCCTCTAGCCTGCTCACAAAATCGACCCACAAAACTATGAAAAGTCTTTGATTGGAAAGCAATGAGATTCGACCTCCCTTGAGCTTAGAATCTTCAATTTATAATGGGTATTTTTCCAGTGAGAAAAAGCTTCAATATCTAGTAATGGCTTCAATCTTAAATGAGTTAAATGATGTAGAAATTCTTTGTAGATTCAAAATGCAGATTGTAATATGCTAAAACAATTTACTTGAATCTACTCTACTCATCAGCGGAAACAATAAACAATCGATGAAATCACAAATCATATAAGAGAAAGAATTCAATCACACACAACACAATGATTTTCTAGGGAAAACTACTGCTCAAAACCCATGTTATCTGTGTATTGCATTAATCAGAAAAAATGAGAAGATTATAACACTTTGCTCAAAATTGAGTAACCTCTGCACTATCTCTATCTATCTCACTGCTTCCGTAACAAGCTCAAGCCAATACTTAGCCAATTTTGTTGCTTGTCAAGCTCTTATTTCCTTGTGCAGTTCCCTTGGGAACTAGCCTATATTTAAGTGGGAAATCCCACAAATATGAATTATGCAATCCTCATAGGCCTTCCTCTTATTGCATGCACCACCTATACAATTCGGATGATTATACAATTGATAGTACATTGTCCCTAAACTCCAATCTCAACTAGCTCTTTCTCTGATCTGACATGCATGAGTTAATTATGAGTGAATCTTCAGTTTATTGATCAATGTTGGTTACACCCCACTACTGCAGGTTACACCCCACTGATGTTGGCTACACTCTGCTGCTACTAGTTACACCCCATTGTTTCTAATCTCCCACTAATTCATCCATCTATTGGAACTAGTTTAACTGAATTCAACTCAATTAGACTAAATTAAATAATTACAACTCAAAATAAACTCAACTAGTGCTCCTAATTGTAGGAGTCACTCTACATGACTCTAGTTAGACCCTCAACTCGAATTAACTAAGCTAACTAAGTTAAATTAACTTAGTTAACTATTACAAGTTGTCATGAGATATGAAATTACTATTTAACTCCTAATTTAATTCAAGGACGGATTAAATTAGGATTTTCTTGTTGTATTTTCAACACTCCCTCTCAACAAGAAATGGATTATTTGCTACCTTGATATTGCCTCTATGAAACTCGAATTTTCATATTGACAATGCCTTTGTCAAAATATTTGCATCCTGCTCCTCTGTAGGAATGTATTCTAGCAACATGATTATCCTCTGCACACAATCTCGTAGATGGTGATACCAGATGTCGATATGCTTGGACAGACCATGAAAAACTGGATTCTCATAGAGTTTTATACAACTCTGATTGTCACAGTAAATCATTGTGAGATCCATCTATTAACCAAATAACCCAACAATGATCTTCCTCATCCATATAGCCTCACCAGTTACTTGACTAGCAACCATGTATTCTGCTTCTATTAAACTGAGTGCAATTGATCTCTACTTCCTGTTGTACCAATAAATTGTTGTTGACCCAATTCTGAAGATTCCCCCTGATGTGCTCTTCCTGTCAGATGGACTCCCTGCCCAATCTACATTTATGAAGCCTTGAAGCTTCACTCCCTTTGTTTTTTTGTACTAAAGACCAAACTGGGTGGTTCCTCTGAGGTATCTCAACACATGTTTAGTTGCCTTCCAATAAAGTTTGGTTGGCTTAACCATGGCTTGACTAAGTATAGATTTTTATTGTAGATTCAACAGCTTATTTGATATTCTAAAACACAAGACAAAAATCTACTCTACTCTTCAGCGAAAACCAAAATTGATCGATGAAAACAATAAGCAGAAAAGGAAGAATATCATTCACACATAACACAATATTTATTTGGGGAAATAAATTTCTAAAAACCCTGACTATCTATATTGCATTAACCAGAGTATCTGAGAAGAAAAATACAATGCTTGTTCAACCCGAACAATTCTTGCACTAGTACAATATAACTCTCTGCTTCACAAACCATCTCAAGCCAATACTTAGCCAATTTTGTTGCCTTCCAATCCCTACTTCCTTGCGCAATTCCTGAGAGTATTAGCCCGTATTTAATTGGGAAATCCACCCTCCATAACTTTGCAATCCATCCATAGGCCCTAAACTGATTGCATGCACCATCTGTACAACTTGGAAAAATATACAACTGATAGTACATTATCCCTTAACTCTTATATGAACTGGGCCTTCCTCTAAACTGACATGCATGAATTATTTATGAGTGAATATTTAGTTAATTAGTGTGGTACTGAAGATGCATTTGTGCCCGTCCCCACTAGTAGAACTCCTACTAGTTCCTCCAACATCGAGAACTAGTTTAACTGACTATAACTCAGTTACACTGAGTTATCTAATTACAACTCAAAGAACCCAATCTGGGCCCCTAAAATTTAGGGATCATTCTACATGAATTAGATATACTTCCAACTCAAATTTCTTAAGTCAATTTAACTTAATTAACTATTACAAGTTTCTATGAGAATAGAATTTTGATTTTATTCACAATTTAATTCAAGGACAAATTAAATTGGAATTTCTTGTTTCTATTTTTAACACTCCCTCTCAACAAGAAATGGATTATCTACTACCCCAATCCTACCTCTGTGAAACTTGAATTTGCATCTTGACAAGGCCTTTGTCAAAATATTTGCATCCTTCTCCTCTGTGGGAATGTACTCCAACAACATAATTCTCCTATGCACACAATCTCGAAGATGATGATACCGGATATCAGTATGCTTGGACCAATCATGAAAAACTGGATTCTCAGATAGTTTGATACAACTCTATTTTTCACAGTAAATCACAGTTGGGTCCATCTGCTGACCAAACAAACCAACAAAAATCTTCCTCATCTAGATAGCCTCACAAGCTACTTGACTAGCAGCCATGTACTTTGCTTCTGATGAACGGAGTGCAACTGGTCTATGTTTCCTGTTGTACCAAGAAACATCTACTGAACCAATACTAAAGATCCCACCTAATGTGCTCTTCATGTCGAATGCACTCCCTGCCCAATCTGCATCGATGAAGCCTTGAAGCTTCAGTCCCTCTATCTGTCTGTACCATAAACCATACTGAGTAGTGCCTCATAGGTATCTCAACAAATGTTTGGCTACCTTCCAATATAGCTTGTTCAGCTTAACCATCGCTTGACTAAGTTGGTTAACTGCATAACACATGTCTGGCAATGTGTTCACCGAATACATGAGTGAACCCACAAGATGTCTGTAAATAGTAGCCTCCACTACTTTACCGAAAGTATCTTCCTTCCTCCAGTTACTTGCTAGAGGAGTCTCCATGGGTTTATTTCTCTCCATGTGGAACCTTTTAAGTATCTCGTTGGCATACTTGCCCTGAGAGATAAAAATTTCCTCATCATCTTGCCATACTTCCATACACAGAAAGTAGTGCATGAGCCCCAAGCCCTTCATTTCAAACTCTCTTGCAACATCCTCTTTTCAATACTTGATTAGCTTATCATCACATTTCATAATCAAATCGTCAACATATAAAAAAATAATCAACAATTTACCTTCAACCACAATATGGTAAAGTTTCACATCTGCTTCACTTTTGGTGAAGCCCAACCCGGTGAAATAGTTATCAATCTTGGTGTACCAAGCACGGGGTGCTTGTTTCATCCCATACAACACTTGCTTTAGTCTACACACATGTGACTCTCTGTTGAAGGTCTCAAATCCTTCAAGTTGCTCAATATACACCTCTTCCTCAATCATGTTGTTGAGGAATGTTGTCTTTACATCCATCTGATGTATCTTCCATCCCATCTGCACTAACAGTGTTAGAATGGATTTGATTGATGAGTACCTTGCAACAGAAGAAAAAGTCTCACCGTAATCAATCCCCTCCTCCTGAGAAAACCCTTTGGCCAAAAACTTGGCCTTGTGTTTCTCCACACTACCATCTGCTAATTTATTTACCTTGTAAAACCATCTGGAACTCACCATTGACTTGTCCTCTAGTCTTGGGACCACATCCCAAACACCGTTCCTGATAATGGATTCATACTCCTCAACCATGGCATCAACCCAAACTGGTTGTTGCACTACTTCCTCAAAATAGGATGACTCAATCTTTACACATCCGCTCATTAGAGCCATGTAGCCAGTCTACCTCTTTGGTGACCTCCTTTGCCTACGTTGTGATGTGGGTGCTTCCACATTCTCTCTAGAATCATGCAATAACCCGTCAGCCTCTCTCGTGTGCTTTCTCCCATCTTTGGAAGACTTTGCATGAGTGGGTGCATCCACTCCTTGATCCTCTACATGTGGTTGCTCCACATCATCCTAAGGTTCCTCTTTTGGATCTAGAAGCTCCTCAACCACATGTCGTTGAAGCTCCCTCTCAAGGGAACATCTCATGGCCTTCTCTTCATTGAATTTTACATCTCTATGAACCATTGTCATCCTGTTGGTTGGCAAGTACACCGGATAGTTGTGAGGTGTATCAATGTACCCCAAAAATATCCCCAACTCATTTTTTGGCTTAATATTTTTCCATGCATCTTTGGTTACATGGCAGTAGACTAATGAACCAAAAATCCTAAAGTGTCCCACATCTGGTTTCTTCCCTAAAAAATCCTCTTCCGGTGTTCTCATCCCAAGAATTCGATGAGGGCATCTATTCTACAAATAAATAGTTGTGTTGCATGCTTCAGCCCACAAGTGTAGTGGTAGGCCCTGATTATGCAACATCGCTCATGCCGCTCCTACAATGCTTTTGTTTTTCCTTTTAGACACCCCATTATGTTGTGGGTTATGAGGTGCTATCAACTCTCACTGGATTCCTTCTGTTGCATACAATTTTTTGAACTCATTCGACACATATTCTTCACCGTTATCACTCTTGAGAGCTTTAACCTTCCTCCCAGTATCTTTCTTGACCAAGGCTTTAAATTCACAAAACTTTGCAAAAGTTTGTTTTTTCTTCTACATGAAGAAGATCCAACACTTACGATAAATATCATCAACAAACATAACATAATATGTGTGCTTGGTTGTGGATGTTGTCGAGAACGGTCCACACACATTTGAGTGAACTCGATCGAGGATTGCCTGTGTTCGACTCTATTTTTCATGAAAGGAAGATTGGCATATTTTTTACCAATGTATACCCTTTGCATGTGTCAACCTAATCTAGTGTACCCTTGGGAAGACCAGTGGAATTAGCTGCATGATATTCAAAGCGCCATGTTGCAAGTGACCCAATATTCTATGCTGCAACTCACCGATGTCTTGGCTCTGCACCTTCTCTTCTTTCGTGCTCAAGGCAGCACAATCTTCTACCTCCAACCTGTAGAGATTCTTCACTCAAACCCCTATCCTCTTCATCTATCATGTGGCTATGTGACAAATGAATGCCTTTCCCTTACTAAATATCACATCATAGCCTCTATCCTCAAACATGGAAACAGATACAAAGTTCTTCTTCAAATCGGGAACATACATAACATCTCACAAGAAAAGGGGAGAACCTAACTCCCTCTAAAAGGTAACTGTATCGAGGGTGGTAGCGTTATACCTCCCATCATCACCCATCTCAATATGCATCTAGAGATCCTTCTCCTCCAAGTTACTGAAGAGCTCTTTATTACCGATCATGCGGAAGGAATCTCAATTATCCAGGTACCACACACTACCCATCATTGATGACACCATACAAGCGATGAGGGTAAAGTCCAGTTCGAATTGTGAGGTAACAACCTCACCGGCTGCTCCTCCTGAGGGCTTCTTACCGGCCTTCTTGAGCAGAGACTTTATGGAAAAATGTCCCAGCTCGTTATAGTGAAAGCACTTGACTTTCAACATGTCCTTCTTCTTGTCGCCTTGGGAAGAATTTGATTTGGAAACATATGACTTCCCCTTCCCTTTCTTTTCTTTGCCTGTTAAGGCATAATTCTCCTCATCATCATGCTTTGATGAGGATCCGTCTTTGGTGTTCCCCGAATCTCTTCTTGTACCAAATCGGACCATAACCGCTCCCAATCTGGTAGCTTCTCCCTCCCATTATCTGAGTCCTACTAACAGTGCCAGCTCTTGGGAAGTCCTAGAAGTGCTAGGCTCACCATATCATCTTCAGCAACAATAATCCTGACACTTCCAAGATCATCCCGACAATGGGTGAACTTGATCAAGTACTTTGGAATTGAGTCACCCTTCTCCATATTGATATTTTTTAGTTTTTCCTTCAGTGCCAACTTCCTATGGTCACTTCTATTTTGAAACAGGTCCATCAATGCCTTCCACATTGCTTATGGAGTGTCCTCACCATGGAGACTTGAAACAATGTGATCTCTAACTCCTTCCAGGATAATCCTTCTTTCTTTTTCCACACACTTTCTCCATTAAGCCAGAGCTTTAGCATCATATGCGTGAGGCTTAGGAATGTCCTGATCTATGAATTCCTTGACGCCACTGTCTCCCATCATTTCCTCCATCATGTCCTTCCAAGCTATGTAATTCGAGCTTCCCTCCAGGGCATACTCAAGTCTCAAACCATAGAATGACATATTGCTGACTTTGAAGTATGAACTTGCGAATCCGATTTCACCTGCACAACAAACTCAAAATATCCTCTTCTATATTGTCTTCAGCTCTGATACCATGTAGATTTTTACTGTAGATTCAATGGCTTATGTGATATGCTAAAACACAAGACAATAATCTACTCTACTCTTTAGCGGAAACCAAAATTGATCGATGACAACAATAAGCAGAAAAGGGAGAATATCAATCGCACATAACATAATATTTCTCTGGGGAAAGAAACTATTAAAAACCTCAATTATCTATATTGCATTAACCAGAAGATCTCAAAAGAAAATACAATGCTTGTTCAACCCGAACAATTCCTAGCTCACAAACCAGGTCAAGCCAACACTTAGCCAAATATGCTACCTGTCAAGCCCCTACTTCCTTGCGTAATTCTTGAGAGAATTAGCATGTATTTAAATGGGAAATAAACTCTCCATAACTATGCAATCCATCCATATGCCCTCAACTAATTGCATGCACCATCTGTATAACTTGGAAAATTATATAATTGATAGTACATTGCCCCTAAAATCTAATCTCAACTGGGTCTTCCTTTGAATTGACATGCATGAGTTATTTATGAGTGAATATTTAGTTAAATGGTGTGGTACTGAGGATGCATTGGTGCCCGTCCCCACTACTAGACCTCCTAATAATTCCTCCAATATTTAGAACTAGTTTAATTGACTATAATTCAGTTAGATTGAGTTATCTAATTACAACACAAAAGCACTCAACTTGAGCCCCTAAAATTTAGGGATCACTCTACATGACTCTAGATAGACTTCCAAATAAAATTTCCTAAGTCAATTAAGTCAATTTAACTTAATTAACTATTACAAGTTGCTATGAGAATAGAATTTCGATTTTATTCACAATTTAATTCGAGGACAAATTAAATTAGAATTTATTGTTTATATTTTTAACACTAAGTTGGTTAACTACAAAACACATGTTCGGTCATGTGTTCACCAAATACATAAGTGAACCCACAATATGTCTATAAATAGTAGCCTCTACTACTTTACCTGAAGTAGCATCTTCCTTCCTCCAATTTCCTTCTAGAGGAGTCTCCATGGGTTTGATACTCTCCATGTGGAACTTATTCAATATCTCATTGGCATACTTGCCCTAAGAGACAAATAGTTTCCCATCTCCTTTCCATACTTCCATACCAAGAAAGTAATGCATGAACCCTAGGTCCTTCATCTCGAATTCTCTTGCAAGATCCTCTTTATAAGATTTTATCAACTCCTCATCACCTATTAGAATCAAATCATCGACATATAATACTATAATCAACAATTTACTTTCAACCACTATACGGTAAAGGTTCGCATCTGATTCACTTTTGGTGAAGCCCAACCCGGTGAAATAGTTGTCAGTCCTAGTGTACCAAGCATGGGGTGCTTGTTTTAGTCCATACAGTGCTCGCTTGAGTCTACACACATGTGACTCCCTGTTGAAGGTCTGAAATCCTTATGGTTGCTCAATATACACCTCTTCCTCAATCATACCATTGAGGAATGTCGTCTTTGCATCCATCTAATGTATCTTCCATCCCATCTACGTTGAAAGTGCTAGAATAGATATGATTGAAGAGTACCTTAATACTGGAGAAAATGTCTCATTGTAATCAATTCCCTCCACCTGAGAGAATCCTTTGGCCACAAATCTAGCCTTGTGTTTCTCCACAGTCCCATCTGCTGCTTGCTTTACCTTGTAAATCCATCTAGAACTCACCATTGACTTATCTATTGGTCTTGGGACCACTTCCCAAACATTGTTTCTGATAATGGATTCATACTCCTCAACCATGGCATCAACCCATACTATTTTCTACATTGCTTCCTCAAATGAGGATGGCTCAACCTTTACACTTTCACTCATCAAAGCCATGTAGCCATTGTACCGATATGGTGACCTCCTATGCTTGTGTTGTTATGTGGGCGCTCCCACAATATATCTAGCATCATGCATCAATCTGTCAACCTATTTGGTGCGCTTCCTTCCATCTCTGCATGAGTGGGAGCTTCAACTCTCTGCTCCTCTGCATGTGGTTGCTCCACATCATCATAAGCTTCCTCCTTTGGAGCTAAAAGCTCCTCTTATGCATGTAACTAAGGCTCCCTCTCAAGGGAACATCTCATGGCCTTCTCTTCATAGAACTTCACATCTCTATGAACCATTGTCATCTTGTTGGATGGAAGTTACACTCAATAGTTATGAGGTGTATCAGTGTACCCCACAAATATGTCCAACTTAGTTGTTGGCTCTAGATTTTTATGTGTATCTGATTTGAAATGGAGCAGATTAGTAATGTTGTGCTAATTCCCCATTCAGAATAAAACCCAAGATGCTTATCATTTGCTTATCAAGTGCTTAAGGATTCGCCATTTTTTCTTAATTAACTGGTTCCCATGAGAGCAACAGCAAAATAACAACAAAGAACATCAAAATACAACACACAACACAAAGATTTTATGAGGAGTTCACCCCTCCTGGGCTACGTCTCCTTAGTCCAGCTTCCAATTCTTGGGCCTCTCTATTATGCTCAAAATTACAACAAAAGTGTGTTTACAATGCTCAAATGCCTCTAAAACCTATCTCAATGAGTTCAGAATACTCAAAAATGGCTATCTAGCCTCTTTTTGCAACCAATTTGATGGAAAACTGAAGAAGTTATGACTTCTCCTAATTTCCCCACTATACATTCCACAAAATTCTCCTCATCTAGCATGATCCTACAAATTATCCCCAAAATCCACTAACTAGGCGAAAATCTCGCCGCGCGGCAAGCCATATTTTGTCGACTGAATCGCAAATCGCAATCGGCGAGGACCAGTGGGCTTAAGTTCTATGAACATTGTGGAGATGTGCTTTTGTGATGTGGCAGACCCAACCGGAAATTAAACTGCAGTCTATAACCTTATCGCATCCAGAATATTGTAATCGGCGGACTACCGGTGGTCGTATATATGTGGGACCTGCCCTATTGCGATATGTGATTGCAATTGCGATATTGCATCGCAACTCAAACTCGTCGAGGTTGATTCTATAATACTCCCTTTTTGCAATTTTTCAATTATGATTAATCGCATCGCAATCTAGTACCTGCCAAGGGTCGATTCTTTAACGTCAACCTTGTTGCAATGTGCGATGCCAATTATCACATCGCAACCTTGATCATGTTGGGGGTCGATTCTTTAACATGATCCACCTATGACTTGCTATTGTGATATGCGGGGGCCAATGGCGTCTTGCCACTTGGCATCTCCCCATTCGTTGAAGTGCCTACCACATCATCCAATCCTGCCATGTGTCTAAGTCAAACCTAAACTTTGACTTTCTCTAACTTTTGCATACGAGCTCGGATTTGAGTGTCGTTCACATTGTTGGAATCAAAATGACGAGATATTTGATCTGAAGATAAGTTTAAGAAAATTCTGACACTTTGATTTTTAAGCATAATTTTGAGCACTTGATCACTCCTCCTCGCTGGAAGATTTTGGACCCCAAAAGATTATATTCAGTTATTGAACAAATGAGGGTACCGTTCCCTCACCTTCCCCTCTTCAATCCATTTGGCCTTTGATGTATTTGTACCTTTGAGATCCACTCGAAGATAATCAACATTTCACCTCTTTGATGACCTCGTTCTTCTGTCAAGTATGGTGTCTTGTTGAAGCTCATTAAGAAATTCTGGAGAAAAATCTTCAATTGATGGAATTTGTACACTTTCTCCTTGATCTTCAATCAAAGGAGGTTCATACAATCTCAAATTTTCAACATTAACAATGGAATAAATTTGCATAAATGAAGGCAAATCAAGCTTGAAAGCATTATTACCAATCTTTTCCAGAATTTTAAATGGATCAAACGGATTGGTTTCATATTTTTACCTTCACCTTGAAGCCTATCCTTAATAATGTAAAGCCAAAATTCATCACCTACTTGAAACTGATGATCCACACAATGCTTATCATTCCTTTCCTTATACTTGCCTCGACTCTTTTCTAGTTGTTCTTGAACTGTTTGGTGAATCAACTAAATTTCTCAATGAATTTCTTTGCTTTGTCTATGTCACTATGTCCATCTATATCTACATCTCTCTCAAAGATGAAATCCAAAGGTGATTTAGGCAAATAACTAAGACATGCCTCAAAAGGCGAAGTTAGAGTAGAAGAGTGTTTTTCTCGGTTGTAAGCATGCTTAATATAATGCAACTGTTCATCCCACAACTTAGGATGTTTGTTGCAATATCCTCTTAGTAAATGAATAATTGTCCTTTTAACCACTTCAGTTTGACCATCTATTTTTGGATGGAAGGTTGTACTTTTCTTCAACTTGGTGTCCATCAAGTTCCATAAATTTGACCAAAAATTCCCAACAAATAAGGAATCAGGATCACTTACAATAAAAGTAGGTAATCCAAAATGAACCCATACATTTTGAAAGAAAAGTTGAGTTGTTTGTTCAGTTGTAATTTGTTTATTACAAGGCATTAATATGCACATCTTGTTGAACCTATCCACAACTACGTAAAAATAATCATTACCTTTTCTTGATATATGAAGACCTCTTACAAAATCCATAAAAACACTCTCTCATGGACGTGAAGGCACTGGAAGTGGTGTGTATAATCCTAATTTCCTATTACTAGGCTTACTGACTGCACACAATGAACAACCTCTGATAAAACTTGACACACTTTCAAGCATACGAGGCCACTAAAAATACCTTTGAAGATTTTCCATTGTTTTACCTACACCGAAATGTCCAACAATAAGAGAAGTGTGTGCTTCCCTTGTGACATTTACTCTCTCTCCCTGTGGAACACAAAGTTTTCCCAATCGATACAATAGATTATCATGTAAATGATAGTCTAATTCATCAACTTGTTGGCCTTGACTCAAGTTTCAATATACCTCTTGAAAGTCAGCATCATGTGCATATTGTTCAACATAACGTTCAGGAAAAATAGAATGATTCTTGAGTAAAATGGCTACATTAAAAACCGGTCTAGAAAGCATATCAACAACTCTATTATAAATACCTTTCTTGTACCTGATTACCAAGTGGAATTTCTATAAGAATCCCATGCAACGAAAGTGCCTTGATTGTTGCAATTGTGTTTAAGATTGCAGATATTACAAAGGTTGATGATCGGTGTGAATAATGGTTTCTTTTCCTATTAAGTAATGTTTCCATTTCTTCACACTTTGCACCAATGCATAAAGCTCTTTATCATATGTAGGATAGTTAATAACAACACCATTAAAAATCTCATAATGGAATGAAATGGGCTTACCATGTTGTAAAAGAACTGCACCCATGGCATAGTCACTTGCATCTATTTGTATTTCAAATGCTTGTTTCAAATCCAGCAATGCTAAAACTGGGGCTGAACTGATCTTTTGTTTTAAAGCATCGAATGCTTTTTTTCTATTTTCCTCCCCACTAGAAGACAATCTTCACACTGGTCAAAGCATGTAGTGAAGTTGCTATGGAAGAGAAATTGGAAATGAACTTCCTCCAGTACTTCATTGCTCCCAGAAAACTCCTTAGTTTTGTGATTGATTTGGGTATTGGCTAATTAACAATTATTGAAACTTTAGAGGGGTCAATCTTTAGCTCACCTCCTCCAACTATGTGGCCCAAATACACTAATGAAGTTTTCCCGAATTCACATTTAGACATCTTCATAAATAATTGTTCTTTTTTCAAGACATCCAACACTTTCCTCACATGCTTGACATGCTCTTCTTGTGATTTGTTGAATATCAAAATATCATCTAAATAGACAATTACAAACTCATCAAGAAAGGATCTTAAAACATCATTCATAACTCTCATGAATGTAGTTGGAGCATTGCAAAGACTGAAAGGCATAACCAGCCACTCAAACAATCCCTGTTTGGTTTTAAAAGCAGTCTTCCAAATATCCTCCTCAGTTATTCTAGCTTGATGATATCCATTTCTCAAGTCTAATTTAGTGAAATATTTTGCATTCTTCAACTAAGCTAGAAAATCATCTATTCTGGGCAGTGGGTATCGATTCTTTATCGTAATTTTATTCAAAGCTCGATAATCTACACACATGCGCCAGGTTCCATCTTTCTTGGGTACCAAAAGAATTGGTGAACGACATGGAGAAGTAGAGGGATGAATTACACCTTTATCTAATAGTTCCTGGACTTGTTGCTTAATTTCTAAACTTTCCAGAATTGACATTCGATACATACTAATATTTGGGAGTGAACAGTCTTGCTATAGCTGAATTTTGTGTTGAATTCCCCTTTTTAGTGGCAATCCCTTTGGTTCTTGAAACACATCTCCATATTGATTGACCACATCAACCAATTCGGCTTTCAGCTTCATGTCACAGCCTGCAAAGGATTCACGCTCCATGTCATTCTTTTGCTTGATCATAAGGAGCACGAGATTCTTGTTGGAATTGACCAGTCGCTTCATTTCCCTACGCTTGCTAAAGATAGATTAAGCTTTCTACGATGGGCTCTCACAATATACTCCACTCCATATTTTAACAAATGATATTTTTTCTCAAATCTATGGAAAACGGCTTTCCAGTCATACAGATACGGGCTTCCCAACACAATTCCATAAATATCCAGCGGTACTACATCTAATTCGACTTCATCAATGAAATTAGCAGTAATAGCAAACATGAAAATGCATTTCCTTATGACCTGAAGATTTCAATCCTTGGTTATCCAACCCAACATGTACAATTTATGATGAGGCATGATTTCCAGATTCAACTTCTTGACCAAGTCTGTAGAAATTAAATTTGCCTGGGGTCCACTGTTAAACAGCGTATCAATCTTGGTGTGTTTGGAAATAACTCTGATATGGAGCAGCTCAATTCTATTTTCTTCATTTGAAGCGTTTTTGAAGTTATTTGTTGCAGTGGTACTTGCCACGGCTTCCTCTTTTCTTTTTTTTGCCACGGCTTTTCCTTTAGTGACTGTGGCTGCAATCTTTGTTTCATCACTTGAGTTGGAACCCAAGTCTTGTTGTACAACAGTGTTTGTCTTTTGTTTCCTTTTATTGTTAAATTTCTTCGGTCTTAATTCAAAATGAAGCTTCTAGCAATGCACTTCATCATGGCCCTCTTTGGAACAATTATTGCACACGGGTTTCTCCCCTTCCTTCTTAACAGAAGCATTTTCTTCTGCTTTCCTTTAGGTTTCTTTCCTTTTTCACCATGCTAGAATGGCTTCTTCTTACCTTCTTCTTATACATTTTTCCCTCTTACTTCGAGGTGTGTAGCTTCAACACAAACCTCATCAAGATTCGTGGGATTAAACATAAGAATGATGTGTCGAAGATAGCTACACAAACCTCCTTTGTATTTTAGCAAAGTATCTTGTGACTGCAAGTCTACTCCTAGCATAAGAGATCTTCTCCTAAACTCCTTAGTATACTCTTGCACATTTTGACCTTCTAACTATCTGAAATTTTTCCAATTCATGATAGCTTTTTTCATATGAGCTAAAGGGTAGAATTGTCTTTTTATAGTAGCAATGAAATCAGACCAAGTAATAGAGATCTTACCATGTTTTTTGACCTAGTCTTGAGTCCTTGCTTCCCACCAAATGAGTGTTGCACCCTCCATTCTTAATGAAGCCAACTGAATTTTGATATCATCCTCTTGAAGGTTATGAATTCTACAATACACCTCCAACTGACGAATCCAGTTATCCATCTTTTCTGCATTAACTTCTCCATTGTACATTGGCAACTCAAACTTAACATCTAGTTTAAGTAGAGGTGATTTTCCATCTCCTTTTGAAGTACGTGGATTTTGAGGTGGAAGAGTTGTAGTAGTGGAAGATGATGACGAAGATGGTGAAGATGGTGATGAGGATGATGGTGGAGTGGATGGTGGCTTGTCACCATCTCCATGACCTCCTCCTCCTGGAGAACCCTCTCCTCTTGGATGCCTGGAACTTTCTCCTTGCAACCTCGAATTCCTCTCCTCATAGAGGACCTTAACCATCTCAATCATATCAAAAAAAGCCTTTCTAAATGCTCTTTCATCATCAGTCATGGTAAGTTATCCTTCATGAGACATGGTCTCTAAAGACTCAAATACAACTTCTGCAACTTGAGGATGTACTGGTGTAGACGACTTTGGCACCCTTTCTCTTCTTCCAGTTGATCTAACTACAGAGCTTTCAACCAGATTCCCTTCTCCTCTTTTGAGTTTTAACCTTATTAGCATGACACAAAACTAGCAAACAATACTCCTTATTTGCACAAGCAAATCTAGTAAGCAAAAACCAGTCCTCTTATACCAAATTGATCTAAAATGGAGCAGATTAGTAATGTTGTGCTAATTCACCATTTAGAATAAAACCCAAGATTATTATCATTTGCTTATCAATTGCTTAAGGATTCACCATTTTTTCTTAATTAACTGATTCCCATGAGAGTTTCTTATGTAAATGTTATAAACAAATTAACATAAAACATATGTTGAACAGCAACAAAATAACAACAAAGAACATCAAAATACAACACACAACACAGAGATTTTATGAGGAGTTCACCCTTCCTGGGCTACCTCTCCTTGGTCTAGCTTCCAATGCTTGGGCCTCTCTATTATGCTCAAAATTACAACAAAAGTGTGTTTATGATGCTCAAATGCCTCTAAAATATGTCTCAATGAGTTCAGAATACTCAAAAATGGCTATCTAGCCTCTTTTTGCAACCAATTTGGTGGAAAACTGAAGAAGTTATGACTTCTCCTAGTTTCCCCACTATTCGTTCCACAAAATGCTCCACATCCGACATGATCCTACTAATTAGCCCCAAAATCCGCTAACTGGGCAAAAATTGCACTGCGCAACGAACAATATTTTGTTGGCTGAATCACAAATCGCAATCGGTGAGGACCAGCGGGCTTAAGTTTTGTGAACACGGCAGCGATGTGATTTTGTGATGTGGCACACCCGACCAGACATTAAACTGTAGTCTATAACCTTATCGCACATGGAATATTACAATCGACGGAGTGTTGATAGTCGTATATATGTGGGATCTAACCTGTTGTGATATGTGATTATGATATCGCATTGCAACCTGAACTCGTCGGGGTCGATTCTGTAATACTCCCCTTCCGCAATTTTGTGATTATGATTAATCGCATCACAACCTCATACCTGCCAAGGGCCAATTCTTTAACGATGACCCTATTGCGATGTGTGATGCTGATTATCGAATCGCAACCCTGATCTTGTCGGGGGCCAATTCTTTAACACGATCCAACTGTGAATTGCAATTGCGATATGCGGGAGCCAATGGCGGCCTGCCACTTGGCACCTCCCCATTCTCTGAAGGGCATGCCACGTCATCCAATCTTGTCATGTGTCTAAGTCAAACCTAAACTTTGAATTTCTCTAACTTCTGCATACGAGCTCAGATTTGAGTGATGTTCACACCGTTGGAATCAAAATGACGAGCTCTCTGATCTAAAGCTAAGTTTAACAAAATACTGACACTTTGATTTTTAAGCATAATTTTGAGCACCTGATTAGTATCCTTGGTAACACGATAGTAGATTGATGAACTAAAGATCCTGAAGTGTGCCACATCTAGTTTCTTACCTGAAAAAGCTTCTTTTGGTGTTCAACGAGGACTTCCATTATGAAAATAAATAGATGTGTTGCATGTTTCAACCCACAAGTGAAACGGTAGGCCCTAATCATGTAACATTGCTCGTGTAGCTCCCACAATACTTTTTTTCTTTCTTTTAGCCACCCCATTATGTTGTGGTTTATGAGGCTCTATTAACTCTCGTCAAATTCCTTCTAATGCACAAAATTTCTTGAATTCATTCGACACATATTCTCCATCGTTATTTCTTTTGAGAGCTTTAACTTTGCTGCCAGTATCTTTCTTGACAAGTGTTTAAAATTGCAAAATTTATACAACGCCTGATCTTTCTTCTGCATGAAGAAAATCCAACACTTACGAGAAAAACCATCAACAAATATTACATACTACACATGCTTGGTCATGGAGGCTATTAAGAACGGTCCACACACATCTAAATGAAATCAATCAAGGATCACTTTCACTCGAATGTCTTTATCATGAAAGGAATATTTGCTATAATTCCCCAATGTACACCCTTTGCATGTGTCTCTCTACTCCAGTCTACCCTTGGGAAGTCCTGTAGAAATTTGTTGCATGATTTTCAAAGCTTCGTGATGCAAGTGACCCAATATTCTATGCCACAACTCACCGATGTCTTGGCTCTGCACCTTCTATGCTTTAGTGCTCAAAGAAGTGAAGTATTTTACATCCAATTTGTAGAGGTTCTTCACCTGATCTACTTCACCTGTCCTGAGGCTATCTGACGAAGGAAACCCTTTCCCTTGCTTAATATCACATCATAGCCACGGTCCTTCAACATGGAACCTAAAACCAAATTCATCTTCAAACCTAGAACATACATGACATCTTTTAATGTGAAAGGAGTACCAAACTCCCTCTGAAAGGTAACAATACTAATGTCATTCACGCTATACTTCCCATCATCTCCCATCTTGATGTGCATCTGAAGGTCCTTCTCCTCCAAGTCACTTAATAACTCTTTGTTGTCGGTCATATGAAATGATGCTCCATTATCCAAGAACCACACACTAGCCATCACCATTGTCACCATGCAAGCGATGAGGGTGAAATCCAGCTCGAATTGTGAAGCAAGAGCTTCACCTGCCACTCCTCCTGGGGGATTCTTACCGGCCTTCTTATGCATACACTTTTTGGCATAGTGTCCAAGCTCATGATAGTGAATAAATTTAATATTTGACAAGTCCTTCCTTTTTCCGCCCTTACTGGAATTTGATTTGGAATGGGATGACTTCCCCTTCCCTTTCTTCACCTTTCTAGCTAAGGCACGGTTTTCCTCATCATCTTTCTTGGTGAGGATCCATCTCTGGTGCTCCGCTGAATCTCTTCTTGTACCAAGTCAAACCATAATCGCTCCCACTCTGGTATCTTCTCCCTCTGATTAACTAGGTCCTGGTAATTATGTCAGCTCTTGGGAAGGCCTAGAAGTGTTAGGCTTACCATATCATCTTCAGCAATTGTACCACTGACACTTCCAATCTCATCCTGACATTGGGTGAACTTGGTCAAGTACTTTAGTATTGAGTCGCCCTTCTCCATCTTGATCTTTCTGAGCTTGTCCTTCAAATGTAGAATTGAGGCTTCTGTGATCCATCATAGTTATAAGAAGAATTTCGGCGTAAATCACATATAGAAAGACCTTTGTCGACGCGTTTTGAACTAACTAGTGTGGTTCATCGTCGGGACAAGTTGAAGAAACAGATCCAGTCTAGCATGTTAAATAGTCTAAGCAGAGACTCCAACGGCTACAAAAGATTAACGGCTAATTTTTTACTCTAACACCCAGGTCAAATTTTCATTTATTAATTTAATATTATTATTATTATTTATTATTTTATTTATGGAACCAAGTTAAATTAGGTAAAAATAAATTAATGGTTAGTTTTTTTTTTAAATTCATTTATTTCTTTAAATTATTACTTAATTATATATATATATATATATATATTAATTAAAATAATAATATTCAGTTGATAAGAAAAGGTTAGGATTAATAAAATTATATAAATAAATACCAGGTTAGTATAAAAAGTTAATTTATTTGTTTATTAAATTATTCATTAATTATTATTATTATTATTATTATTATTAATTATTTTATTTATGGAACTAAGTTAAATTAGGTACAAATAAATAAAACAAATTAATGGTTAGTTTTTTAAAATAATTCATTTATTTATTTAAATTATATATATATATATATTAAAATAATAATATTAGGTTGTTAAGAGAAAATTAGGATTAATAAAAATAAATACCATACTTATGATGGTTAGTTTAAAAAGTTTCCTATGGTCATTGTAAATGGATTTTCCTTATCATGGAGGTTCTAGATAATATGATCTCGAACTCATTCTAGGACAATCCTTCTTGACTTTGCCACACACTTTCTCCACTCTTCCAGAGCTTGAGCATCTGCTAGATTAGGAATATATTTGTCTATGAATTCCTTAAGCATGTTGCCTTCCAACACTGCCTCCATCCTATCCTTCCAAGCAATATAATTTGAACTACCCTCAAGGTCATATTCAAGTCTCAATATGTAGAACGACACCCTATTGGCTCTGAAGTATGATACTGCAAATTTGATTTCTCCTGCAAAATACAAACCCGTATTCCCCTCTTCTAAGTGATGTCAGCTCTGATACCATGTAAAAATTCCTTGTAGATTCAAACTATAGATTGTAATATGTTAAAACAATTGACTTGAATCTACTCTACTCATCAGCGGAAACAATAAACAATCGATGAAATCACGAAGCATATAAGAGAAAGAATTAAATCACACATAACACAATGATTTTCTAGGGAAATCCATAGCTAAAAATCCCTACTATCTGTATATTGCATTAATCAGAAAATATGACAAGATTACAACGCTTTGCTCAAAATTGAGCAACCTCTGCACTATCTCTATCTATCTCACTACTTGCCAGACCATCTCAAGCCAATACTTAGCCAATTATGTTGCCTGCCAAGTTCTTATTTCCTTGCAAAGTTCCCTTGGGAATTAGCCTATATTTAATTTGGAAATCCCACAATTATGAATTGTGCATTCTTCATAGGCCTTCCTCTACTTGCATGGACCACCTATACAATTTGGATGATTATACAACTAATAGTACAATGTCCCTGAATTCCAATCTCAACTGGGTCTTTCTCTTATCTAACATGCATGAGTTAATTATGAGTGAATCTTCAGTTTACTGATCATTGTTGGTTACACCCCACTATATTAAGTTACACCTCACTACAGTAAATTACACCCCACTGATGTTGGTTACACCCCACTGTTGTTGGTTACACCCCATTGTTTCTGATCTCCCACTAATTCCTCCATCAATTGGAACTAGTTTAACTGAATTTAACTCAGTTAGACTGAATTAAATAATTACAACTCAAAATAAACTCAACTAGTGCTCCTAATTGTAGGAGTCACTCTACATGACTCTTTTTATACCCTCAACTCGAATTAACTGTGTTAACTAAGTCAAATTAACTTAGTTAATTATTACAAGTTGTCATGAGATACGGAATTACAATTTAATTCAAGGACAAATTAAGTTAGGATTTTCTTGTTGCATTTTCAACAAATGAGAAATACAAAGTTAGAAAATCAACAGATAATGCCTCCTCTAGCTTAAATATTATGCAAACAATTTTCTCCATCAAATCACAATGGTGAAATATGAATGATTTTACTCCTTGAACCAGTTAGAGTGTATAATTTCAACTCTAAAACCAATGACGGTAGTTAGGGTTTCACAAACCCTAAACTCCTTCTCAAAAATTCTTCAAGAGCTCCTTTTCTCCAAAAGCAAGTGTAAGAATGAGGAGAGACCCCCTCATTTCCCTTTTCATAACTCACTTACCTTTTCCTTCCAATTAAATATTAAAAGCACTTTTCCTTTCTTTATATAATGAAGTGATTTTTATTAACTAATTAAAGTCACTTTTAACTCCAAAAAATGCTTAATCTGCCTCCATGGTCACATTGTCCATAAAAATCATGTGTTTATCATTCCACCCTATAGATATTTTCACCCCAATTCCAACGAGCTATTACACTAAGGTATTTATCCAAGTAATTAACCCCAAATAGCACCTTAAGTGTAAATAATTAAATTATGACTATTAATAACCCATTTTATAGGAATCGTCGGAATGCAATGGAACCAAGAGTGAACCATGCGGAACTAATCTTAATGATGAAATATGGCAAGTGATCCCACTCGGACCCCATAAAACTCCTTCTAACCCTTCAAGCCCACCAATAATATAATTTTTCTCCTGTGACCTGGCTAACATGAGCTTTGAAGATCCCTCCTAATCTCCTCACTAGGTAATCCAAAAATTGGGAACATTACAGTCTCCCCTCCCCAAAATTGCTTGTGCTCAAGAAATTTCATTGTATGCTCCCACTCCACAAGTTGATCCAAATTAATACTAGGATCCCAAACCATCCTCATCACCTTGAAGAATTCCTTGCTCCACTCACTCCCCAAGAAGGCATAGACACCAGAGGCCCTTTGCATACTACCAATAAGTCGAACATCTCAAAAACACAAAATCTTGACCATCTCCTTCAGAAGCTTCTCTATCGGAACACCAATCTCATGTACCTCAAGAGTGAGTTCCAGAAGGTACATCCCTACTCCTATGGAGAAGGGTCCTCATCCTCGTGAACTAACCATGACCTCCTCTTGTTGATCACCCTGCCATACTAGTGAGGAGCGCAAAAATATCAACTAATCACTAAGGAGTGAAACTCCCTCCATGAAAATGAGTCCAATGGAAGATCTAAGTGATCTCCCCTAGTAAAAACTATCTCATCCATAATGGTAGATGAACTGTCAAGCCTTGTAAATCCAGGGCCCCATGTTGATCTGAAAATGAGACTGCTAGGTTGATGTTGCGCCACTCTGGACTTGACTAACTACGCATTGTGCCCATATTGAATCCTCCTCGTCTGGAGCTTCATGCCAAAATATCTGTAAGGTCCAGATCCACCACCATGAAGCACCTCCTACCAAGGCATATCAGCGAGGTTAGAGTCTACCAGTCAACAAATAGACTCAATCTTGAGCAAAAATAGGGAAAATCCACATTGCCACATGGTGAGGGGCTCAACGATCCTCCATGTGTCGACCCCAAAATCAACTAGATCACTTGATGTTATAGCCATGCTCATCGAGAAGTGGAGTGATCTATCAACTAAGGGAAACTCTAGATTCCATAGCAAAATTGGAAGTTCACAACTTCCCAATTTTATTGTATGTCGTTGCGTAGTACTGATAGTTGTTGGAACCCATCTATGTCTCCTATATGATTCCTAAATGCACTCAACATAGATACACCATTTATCGATAATCAACATATGGTTTTCTAATTCACCCTTCTCCTACCAGATAGCATAGATAAATATATTGACACGCCCCAATACTGCCTGGTATCCAAACACCCTCCTATAAGACAGGTTTACCATCTTTTGAATCTCATGATCATACACCACCTCGGAATGTCATGCCCAAACTATGTCATGCACCTCCCTAAGTGTGAGATCAAGGGTGAAACCTATGCTATCTCATAGTAGATTGAGCCATCCTTAAGCCTATCTCTACTAACTTGCATCCTGACCATATGCCACAGCTAACAAGTCTCTCTCCTAATGAATTATGCCCTATCTAGTTGTCTCAAATGAACCTCCCATGTCTTGCTACTCGTGACGAAAGCATCGAATAATAACAACCAAATCCTCTGTGACTGCAAGTAATACAAAGGAGAGGATAAGAACCAAATTCTTTGTGATTGTAAGCAATACGAAGGAGAGATATGTGTGTGATTCCCTAGGGGTATGCCTGATGTCCCTGCCAAGAGATCTCAATGGAGGCCACACTCCAAAATATTGTTGTGCAACATCGTACATTATTGTATACAGCCATGTATCCCTGTACTACTCTGCATAACATTGTACGTCGCGATATATCTTAGTGCACCATTGGATACCACTAACTACTTTCATATAACCTTGTATCGTCTAGTATTCCACATGTGTTAATGTATCTACCACTCTATTAGTGGACCCACCATAATGTGATTCATATCTCCCCATCTGTCTTGGTAGACCTAAGTGGTATAACTCCTCACATGCTAATGGGAATGTCATTGTTGTATCAATCCTCAATGGCTCCTGCGTCTGATACATTAATGGAAGTGTATCGTCTCCATAAAATGACCTGCCTAGTTACATACTAATTGCCTCCCATCTAAGTAAGTCCTGCCCACAACCTTACACACAAACGATGTGCCAGGACATATCCCAGAGTCTACTCATAAACCGACTAGCCACTATAATTGACTAGAACTCCCCTAAATAATGTTTGCACTCCGTCATTGGTTAACCATCCCACCAACTTTGTAGTCATCCTGCACCTCTTGTATATGATGGAAAGCCCCACCTGAGTCCCAATACCAAACTAGGCTTCAAATATCCACTCCACTCATGTCAACTAAACCTGGATCCCATATGGATGTATCCTCATCTGAAATATATCTATCTCAACATCCCATGGGGTCATAATCAAGAACCTCTGGGACATACCTCCCTAGAAGTAAAATTCATTTGGGTGTTTTTCATGCTTAACTATCACAGGAGGCTCTTCTATCAATTCATGAGTGCCTCCAACATCCTCTTGTGTGATGGTTGCCATAGAAGAATGTACAAAATTCAAATCCATACAAAGATGCGCTACCTACATCTCTAATTCTTGAAGGGCCATCTAGCTACTCTTCAAGGACTCTTGGGTAGTCTCAAGCTCATGTGTAAGCCTGTCAACTTCGTCCTCTTTCCCTACTAGTGCATCATGATATATCTCATCAAGCATGAGTAGGTGATTTATGTCTAAAAGGAGGTTTAGGTAGTTTGATTTCATCTCTACCAATGCCTTCCTGAGGGTTTGAAAATCTGCAAGTGAAGGCTCTCTTTCCAAACTGTCATGTCACTACACTTCTCCAATAATAATCTGCCACCAGTTTATGTGTATCATCATAATTCCTCATGGCCACCCTAATCTTGTTTGTGTTCATCTTCATTGGGTTTTCCAATTTATGGGCATGAGTAGGCTTATGAGAAGCATTTACTTCACCAATTGATGGGCCTAGTTTCGCACCACTGACAATTTGTGTGTGATTATCTTTGCACACCTCCTGGGGATCTTCATCAACTATCGTAGTCTCATGATTTTCCTTGTACTTGTCATTTAACTCAACAATTTCAATAAGTGACGATAGACATTTTGTAGCCATTTCTGACTCTCCTTCATCTAAAACCCTTGTACCAACCCGTTGGGATGAATTTGTGCTAGCTTCATCTCCAAAGGGTATGATTTTTCCCAATCTGTCCTGGGAGGTTTGGTCATGGTCTTCACCTTTAACTACAAGGGTTGACTCTTCTTCATGAGTTAATACTTTTCTCCTATCCTTATTTGAATTGTCATTATCCTTTGGTCTCCGTTCAATCCTCGCTACCTCGTCCTTAGATAGATTTTTATCTTTTGATCAGTTATTCCTTTATTTATTTGACCCTTGATGACACCCATATTTCCATGTGTTTTACCATCTTTGCAAAGGTTTTGTCATAATCTTCAAATTTTTTGGCAAATAGTTCTTCTTGACTTGGAATCATTTTTCCCTTATTATAATATGCCCTTTAAACCCAACAGTTTTCCAAGAACATGCTTTAATACCTTTGTAAAATGCCACTTTGGAACACTTCCAATTTTTCTTTAAAAAAAATTGATTTGGATGAGTTTTCTAGTAAGGCATTTCTTCAAACAGTTTGTTGACTATCTATTGCAGGTGCATTTTCTTTCAATTTAACTCCGCATAAATTGACGTGGAAGTAAATGATTGTCCTCAAGCAATAATATATCATTTATTAAACACTCAACAATAAATACACCACTACACCATATGCCAAGAGAGTAAGCATTTTTTCTTTAATGAAATGATCCATAATTACAATAGCAATAGCAGTAAGTTCACTAGCACACAACCACGTAGACAAATATTTCAGAGCGTAAATAATTCAGATTTGAACCTAGTAATTACTCCAACCAGGCAAAAATCAACGAAATAGTGGTATCTAAAATGAAAGAAAAGGATGGACAACCCTTTGAAGAAGTTTGAATCTTTGTGTTTTCTCCAGTAAGGACAGCTCTAGCAACCTATCCCTTACAATAGTAAGGTACCATCTCTTTATAACTCCACGTAGATCTGAAAATGTGAGACTAATGGACTGATAACAAGCTCATAAATATGTCTTTATGTCCTGCATCGAACCCAACTAGGTAGCTCATCTTATTTCTTCCCAAACTAACCTAGCAAGTGAAGGATGCGGGTACTCAACCCCACCATCAAGGAAACACAACTTAAATCGTCCTCAAACCAGTGCATATAAGCTCAGCCAATCACGAAAATAAGTGCAACCCCATTTGAAAAGGAAACTCGACCTCTACCATGCTGACAAAATCGACCCACAAAACTATGAAAGGCCTTTGACTGGAAAGAAATGAGATTTAACCTCCCTTGAGCTTAAAATCTTCAATCTATAATGGGTATTCTTCCGGTGAGACAAAGCTTCAATATTTTGTCATGGTTTAAACCTGGTATAAGTTAAATGAGAAATAAAAAGTCAGAAAATCAACTCATTAAACCTCTTTTAGCTTAAATCTTATGCAAATCATTTCTCCATGAAAGCATATTGGTGAAATCTAAGTGATTTCACTCCTTGAACTAGGTAGAGTGTATAGTTTCAACATTGAAACCGGTTATGGAAGCTAGGGTTTCTCAAACCTTAAACTCCTTCTCCAAAACTCTCCAAGAGCTCCTTTTCTCCAAAATCAAGTGTAAGAAATAGGAGAGACCCCCTCATTTCTGTTTTTATAACTCACTTACATTTTCCTTCCAATTAAATATTAAAAGAACTTTTCTTCCTTTATTTTATTAAGTGACTTTTATTAACTAATTAAAGTCACTTTTAACACCGAAAAATTCTTAATCTGCCTCCATGGTCACACTGTCCATCCAAATCTCGTGTTTATCATTCTACCTTGTAAATATTTTCACCCCGATTCCAACAAGCTATTACACTAAGGTGTTTCTCCAAGTAATTAACCCCCAAATAGCACCTTAAGTGTAAATAATTAAATTATGCCTGTTAATAACCATGTTTTATGGGAATCATTGGAATTCAACAAAACCAAGAGAAAATTGTACAAAATTGATCCTGATGATGAAATATGGCGAGCGATCCCACTCAGACCATAAAACTCCTCCTAGCCGTCCAGGCCCACTAATAATATAATCTTGTTCCCTTGAGCTAACATGAGCTTTACAGATTCTTCACCATTAATATTCTTTCTATATGAAACGCGAGCGCTCCTCTCTGCGATTAGGTCAAGCCGCGTACTGAGCCGTCGCCGCCATGGGAGCTCCTGGGGGCGGAGAGACTTCTCCCCCCCTGCCAAACTCATCATCAGACGCATTCCGGAACCTGCTGTCTCAGAAAGGGAGAAAACGCCCTCCTCCTGAAGTACCGACATTTATTAAAAAACTCGAAGAAATACCTGAGATTGCTCTGCCTGAAGAACAGCCGATCAAAATAGCTCTTGCCTTGGCTGACAGAGGGCTGGTCGGGCAATTTATGGGTAGATGGCCTTCAACAAAATCGACAGATGAATGGGTCCAACGAAATTGGAGGCCTTTACTGTCGAACAGCGTGATTTGTTATGCTGTCGGTAGAGGATTCTTCATTTTCGAATTCACTACCAAGGATGATCGTGACCTGGTGTTCAGAAACGGACCGTATTTCATGGGAAACCAAGGCCTCTTCCTGAACAAATGGACCCCTGACTTCGACCCTTCAGTCGACGTACCAAAAGAGGTTCCTGTTTGGGTCCGGCTCCCCAATCTGCCAATCCACTGCTGGAGTTATCAATCCCTTCAAAAAATTGGAAACGGGCTGGGTCGATTCATAGACAAAGCTGACAATAGAGGCCAATACACCTGCGCAAGAATCTGCGTGGAAGTCGACTTGGAAGCTGGTCTGCCGGAAGCCGTTAAACTATCAGTTGGAGATTGGCATCACTACCAGAAACTGGACTACGAGCAACTGCCCTTTAAGTGCAGAATCTGTCATGAGCATGGTCACTTCCAACGAAACTGCCCTAAAGCCCCATCAAAGGATAAGGTGGAAGAAGAAGGATGGAAAGAGATAAAAAAAGGCAAAGTAGTCTCAAAGCCTGCTGCTCAGACAAAAACTGGTACAATGGGGAAATCCCAGCCCATCTCTCAGACCAAACCAATCACAAAAGAAGGCCCCCCATCAGTTGAAAAGGGGATTGTAACAGAGAGTCTCGAAGAAACGGAAGACCAACCGAATAAGCTGAAAGAAAACGAAGAAAACCCAACCGATCCTTCAGCTGCTGCTGATCAAAGGGGAAACGAAGGTACTGAGGAGCATATTAGCCTAGCTTCTGACTCGGGTGAAGAATCAGAAGAGAGAGACACAGAATCAGATGGCTCTCAAATCACCCCTATCAAGTCGGCTAGGGGTCGGAAATCTAAGAAGAAACAGAGAGAGGAGAAAACTTATCTGGACGTCCTGCAAGGATCCCAGAAAACCCTCAAAGGAATGATGAACACCAGATCCGGACGAAAGCAGAGCAGAGCTCCAAAAGGAGCCACCACCTCCCAAATCAGTAAATAATGAAGTACGTCTCCTGGAACTGCAGAGGGTTAGGCAGCAAACTGAAAGAAGAAGCCCTGAAAGATATTGTCAGGATCCATTCGCCTGAAATCCTACTCATCCAGGAGACAAAGATGGAGGATAATCTGCTCCTCCAAACTAGTAAGACATTCTGGCGCAAAGGCCCCGGAAGTGCTGTCAGTGCTAAGGGCGCCTCTGGCGGGCTTGCCTCCTTCTGGGACAACTCCAAATATGAGTTGATTCAAGAAGAAAACTGCTCTCATTGGATCTTCACACAGCTCCTTCACAAAGACTCTGGTCAACAAGTAAGTATGTTCAATATTTATGCTCCGGTCCTTCCAACGGAGAAAAAACTTTGCTGGAACTCGATTCAGTCCTTTCTATTATTGCACAATCTAGAAAATATCATTATTGCAGGTGATCTGAATGTCACTTTAGCCATTGATGAGAAAAAGGGGGGTTCCCCAGTAAGGGACCCAGCTAGAGAATGGGTGGAAGACATTATGCTAGACTGGGATCTTGAGGATATCAAGCCCACTGCAGGGAAATATACCTGGACTAACAAAAGATTAGGGCCTAACCACATAGCTGCTCGCCTGGACAGATTCCTTGTCCAATCCTCTTTCCTCACTTGTGGTCTCTCAGCCTCTTCTAAAATCCTCCCAAACTGCACCTCTGATCATAAACCTATTAGCCTCGAGCTCTCCCTGGATGAAAACCTTGGGCCAATACCATTCAGATTCAGTCCTATGTGGATCCAGCAAGATGGGTTTCATGAAGTGGTTTCAGAAGCTTGGAATCGGCAGATTTTGGGATCCCCATTCTATGTATGGGAAGAAAAATTGAGGGGCCTTAAAAGAAGACTCAAGGAGTGGGCCAAAACTCTGAAAACACCCGCTGCTAAGAGAAAAGAATCCTTAGAGAACCTTGCTGCCCACCAAACTGCAATGGAGAACTCTGTTGTTTCTCACAGTCTGATGCAAAGAGAAATCGAGCTGCAAAAAACTCTCCATAGAGCCAGCAGGGATGAAGAGGAATATTGGAGACAAAAATCCAGAAACTTATGGTTACAAGCCGGCGACAAAAATACCAGTTTTTTCCATAAGCAAGCCGAAGCTCGCAAGCAATTCAAATCTATTTCAGAAATTCGGTCCCAAGATGCCATGGTCAAAGATCCTGAAGGCATCAAAAGAGCTGCCTTCACCTTCTTCAAAGAGCTTTATACGGCTCCTGATAACCCTCCTTTAGACTCCCAAGCCTATCCCTTCGATCTAATTCCTCATTGTGTTCAAGACTCTGTTAACTCTATGCTTACCGCTCCGATCAGCATGGATGAGCTCAAGAAGGCTTTGGACTGCATGGAGCCGGATAAAGCTCCTGGGCCAGATGGGTTCAATGCCAGATTTTTTCAGACATGCTGGCCGATAATTAATAAAGATCTTTTGAGAATGGTCAGGAAGTCGCAATCTTGCTCCAAGATTGGAGGCAGCACCAACTCGGCCTTCCTTGCCCTGATTCCGAAGGAGAAAGGAGCTTCTGAGTTTGGTAGATTCCGGCCCATTTCATTGTGTAATACAAGCTATAAGCTGATCACCAAAATAATCGCCAATCGTCTCAAGAATGTGTTGCCGGACATCATTCCGGAAAATCAAGGTGGCTTCATCAAAGGGAGAAAGATTCTGGACAATATTGTGCTGGTGCAAGAAGCAGTTCATTCAAGTTGCCAACGAAAAGAGAAAGGAATGGTGATAAAGCTCGATCTGGCAAACGCCTTTGACAGGGTGAAACATGATTTCCTCTATGTTGTTATGAAGAATCTGGGCTTCTCTACAATCTTCATTAATTGGGTGAAAGCCTGCATTGCCTCCCCTTGGATTGCGCCGCTGGTTAATGGCCGATCAACAAAGTTCTTCAATGCCTCAAGGGGCTTAAGACAAGGTTGCCCGCTCTCCCCGCTCCTCTACGCTATTCAAGCCTCGGTGCTCAGCTTTCAACTGGACTGCTGTCAACAAACCCAATCTCTGCCAGGACTCAGAATGGTTCCCAATGTTAAAGATATTAACCATGCCCAATTCGCCGATGATACTCTTCTGCTTGGAGGAGCGAGCATAAATTCTGCAAGATCCTTTAAGAAGGAGTTGGACATCTACAAGGAGGTCTCGGGCAGCAAGATAAATTATCTAAAAAGCACTATCTACAGCTGGAACTGCTCGGTCAAGGAACTTGCTGATATAGCCAGGCTACTAGAGATGAAAGGAATTCAGACCTGGGAGTTTTTTAAATATCTGGGGATTCCAATCTTCAAAACCATTCCTAAAGTGGCCCACTGGATGCCAATGCTTGACAAAATAAAACTCAGAATTCAAGCTTGGGGAGCCACTTGGCTGAATAATGCGGGGAAGGTTATCCTGATGAAATCAGTCCTCACAAGTATGCCTCTTTATCAGCATTCCATTCTGCTTGCTCCCAAAACCTTCCTCAGTAAATTGGACAGTCTGCTGAGAAGATTTCTCTGGGAAGGGGGGAAAAACAATGAAAAAAGACTACATTTGGTTAGATGGGACACTATTAAAAAGCCAACTCTGGAAGGAGGTCTTCATTTAAGAGATCTGGGTGCCCAGAATCTCTCCCTGGGCTCCAAAATTCTATGGAGTATTGTTGCTGGGAAGGCTAGCTGGAGTAAGAAAGTGCTGTGGAAGAAATACTTCAATGGACAGTGGCTGAGATGCTTGGACCAGCCTCCAAAAACCAGTAAAGGCTCTCCGATTTTCAAACTCTGCCTCTCAGCTATGGAGCAATTCAGTCACAATCTATACTGGATACCAGGTAATGGGAAAAAAATCAGAATTTGGGATGACCCAATCCTAGGTGATCAACCTCTGAACCATGTTGAAGGTCTGACAAACATTAAAATATGGCTTCAGTCCAACAATCTGAATACCCTGTGGGACATCTCAACCTGGACGGAGGATCCTGGAAGACGTTGGGCTAGTTGGAATCTGGGAGAGGTTCCCCAACAGCTACAGGTTGAAGCCTTGCTTCTGTTAGATAAGCTTCAAGGGAAATCTCCAATCAAAGCATCAGCCAAAGACAAAAGAGGGTGGGGCTCCCTCTCTGGCAATTTCACAGTTGCTGAAGGTTACAAAAGCAGGACAGCGATCCCTAATGTTCCCCCTGATCCTGCTCAATGGAGATTTATCTGGGCCTTCCCTTCGCTGCCCAAAATCGACTTCTTCTGCTGGACATTAGCTCATAACAGCATTCTCACTAGAGATAACCTGAGAAAACGTGGAATGGAAGGACCTTCCAGATGTCCACTGTGTGTGTCAGAGGAAGAGTCTGCTAATCATCTGTTATTGCTCTGCCCCTTTGCCCGTGATGTCTGGAGGGGGGTCCTGAGAACAGGGGCTGACAAAGTTGAGATCCCTGGTAATATTCACACCCTGCTTCACAACTGGGCCTCATTATCTCCGTTCGATCTTTCTAAAAAATGCCTCCTCAAGACAGCCTGGATGTGGATCCCTAAATTCACCTGCTGGAAGCTGTGGTTGGAGAGGAACAATAGAATTTTCAGGGATGAAAAATGTACTCCGGGCAAAATTATAACTAAAATCCAAGCTTTATTGGGAGAAACACTGGATACCAAACAGGCAATAAAAAATGAAGCAACTTTGGACAGCGAGGAGGAGCTATGGCTCAAAGATCTGGTTCCAAACTACGATCCCAAGCCCTTGTCAATTGCAGTCCCCCATACGAATTGGGAAATCCGCCTGGAAGAACAGATGTTTATCATATGGCGCTCTGCCTTGGAGGAACACTGCCTCTTCTTCGACGGGGCCTCTAAGGGTAACCCCGGAGCTGCGGGCGGAGGTGGGGTTCTATTGAATCCGGATGGTTCCACTGAGCTTCGATATCAATGGGGGCTAGGCATCGAATCCAATAACAGAGCTGAGGCTTTGGCACTGTGGCAAGGGCTCAATCTGGCCATCAAAAGGAACATTCTGACCCTGTCAGTCTTTGGAGACTCTAGGCTGATCATTCAGGCGCTGAACCTCAACACAATCCCCTCTCAGATCCACTTAGCCTCCATTTTCAAGAAAATCAGGCTTACTCTGCCCCTGTTCCAGAAAATATCCTTTTTCCACATTCTGAGGCACCTGAACGATCAAGCGGACCTTGAAGCCAATCTGGGCTCTACCAGAAGCAGAAGATCCCTGTTAGTCAACTCTGACGAGGATTACTGCACCATTCCTTAATCCCCTGTTTGTCGATATGTTCTCAATTTGACCTCATTCCCAAATCTGTTCACCCTCTTGCAGTCAGTGTTCCCGGTCTCAAATTGGTCAATAAGCCACCATCTACCTAGAAATGGGAAGTTCGACTCACAGGGAATTAAAATGTCTGAAGCAGATCAATCAGATTGCCAAAGTCTGCCTCTCTGCAAAGAATACGAGGATGAAGGCTCTATTCTCAAAACAGCCTGTTGGATTCATGCTCCTGACTGCGCCTATCCGCCGATACTCTGCCCTCTGCTCGGATGTTAAAGCGACGAGCTCATGAATAGCTGTATGAATCTATCTCGCTCCATTCCCCTCAAACAGTTGTGGTGATTATTGGACGGGGAAGCTGATGGACCTGCACGCCCTACCTTTAGATGGAAGGAGGTTCTATGAAAGTTTAAGGCGGACTCTGTCTTAATGGAGGAATGCCTCCACTTCTTGCCTGAGCAAGGAACGCAAAGCTAGGCGTTTTACAACTTTGTCTTCAGGCAATCCGGGGATTAATCTCAACTGGAATTGGTTCAAAACGAGATCCACTTCTATGTATTAGGAATTTCAATTCAGAGACTGATGTATTGCTCAAGCACGCGGCAGCTGGTTTGCCGCCTTAAATCCAATAACCGTTATAGTCTTAAAAAAAACATGAGCTTTACAGATCCCTCCTAATCTCATGACTAGGAAATCCAAAAATTGGGGACATTATAGAAGAAGAGGGAGTAAAGAAAAGGAGAAGTGATGGCAGAGCCTCAAGGAGAAACACACATAGGTGAAGATTGGATCTAGGTACATTTGCGGGAACAAATGTCAATGCCTACAATGGAATTGATGAATATAGTTAGAGATTTGAGAGCATAGCTAGTACAGGACATGAAAATTTGTTAAAAGTTAGCATGGAACAAAAAAAACTCATTAAAAAAATAACAAATAAATCAAATTCTAAGACTGTGAAAACAGTAATGGAGGAATACGACATAGGAGAGACTTCCAAGTGGAAGAATTTTGATTATGTGGCTAAGAGTAAGGAAGTTAAATCTGAGGATGAAGAGGAACACAATTCAACAAAATTGCAGTTGAATCAAGGGAAGAGACCAAGAATAGAAATACAAGGGGAATTCAAGAAAACTAGACCCCCAACCTGCAATGGAGAGTCTGAAGAAGCAATAGAAGCATGACTGCTTAATATCAATCAGTATTTTCAAGTCTATGATTACTATAGTAAATTAAAAGCTAAATTAATTACGTATAGTTACAGGGAAAAGCTTCCATGTGGTGGAAGGAAGATAGAACAATGCACAATTTAGAAAATAATAATGATAATTTGGAGGAATTTCAAAGACTTAAGGAAAAATATATGATTAAACGTTATTATGATGATAAGGCCAAAGAATTTCATGATTTGAAACTTGGACAAATGTCAATGGATGATTTGGTGACAAAATTTACTCATCTTCTAAGATATGTGTCGTATATATCTAAAAAAAAAGCTAAAGTAAAATGTTTTATTAATTGCCTTCCTCTTTCGTTTAAAGAGAGAATTGAATACAATAACCCCAAAATGATGGATGAGGTCATTCGAAAAGCAAGAATCTGCTATCAGCGGGCTAAAAATATAAATGGAAATATGAAATTATGGTCCAATAAAAAGAAAGAAATATTTGCACAGGGCGGAAAGGAAGGAAATTCTAGTCTTTTTAATAATTTTGGTCATAGTAACTAGGGTCGGAATTATATCAAAAATTTTAATCAAACACAACAAACACAGACTCAAAATCATAGTCAAATTGATTCTAAACAGACATACTTAAACAAGAAAGGATTTAGTGGGAAGGAAAGGGAACCGTTCAAATGTTGGGGTTGTGGAGAACCCCATCTTCTTCAGAATTGCCCCTATATTACAAAGTCTATATGAAATTTACAGAATATTCAAGAGGCCTCCATAGTCAACAATGTGGCCAGGAATATTCCTCAAATTAACACAACATTGGAAGAGTGTTAAGCGGAACATCGATCCGCCATGGTGGAGAGAGTACATATAATTTTAAACCAACTTGTTTCTATTTTGATAAGCCTTGGTGCCAGTTTGAGTTACATTAGTCCCCAAATTTTAGAAAAATATAAATTAAACTCAGAAAAGTACAAACACTCATGGCTTGTCCAGTTAACTACTGGCATAAAGAGGAAAGCCACTAATTGGGTGTGTTGTAGCTTATATTGTGTTTTAAGCTTATTTATCAGTTTTATCACAATGCACGGTCTAAAATCACTGTAGGGGTTCAGCCTCAATGAAGCTCCCTTATTTTCTTTACATCCGCAAAGTCTAGAAGAAATGAAGTATTTTGTTTATTGTATATCGAAATCACAAAGGAAATAATTGTTAAAGAATCAGCCCCAGTATACCCATGCGATCAAGTTAGATCATAACATAAATGGTTATATGGAGCCATAACCAAAATATATATGTGTGTGTGTGTGTGTGTGTGTGTGTGTGTGTGTGTGTTAAGTGATGCGGTTAATTGCGATCACAAAAATGCAGCAGGTAGTTATGTTATTACCACAAGAATCACCGATTCCCGATTGCGATGAGCAGTTATATGAAATCACCCCTGGCCGGACCTAAAATATTATATAACGCATTTATTTCTATAGATATATATGTATGTATATGTGTGTGTGTGTGTTAAGTGATGTGGTTAATCGCAATCACAAAAATGCAGTAGGTAGTTATGTTATTACCACAAGAATCACCGATTCCCGATTGCGATGAGCAGTTATATGAAATCACCCCTGGCCGGACCCGAAATATTATATATCGCATTTATTTCTTCCGCAAGTCCGTAGAGCAATGGATGTTGGTTCCGCCGATTGCGATATGCGATTGCCGGACCCGAAAACATATATATCGTGTCTTATAGTTTTGGCGGATCCGTCGTATCACAGAATGCCTCACGTACATATATATGGGTTCCCCGATTGCAATATGCGATGGCCAGACCCGATATTTTATATATTGTGTTTAATACTTCCAGCGCGTCCGTCTTATCGCGGATTGTAAAGGTTTGTATTGATATACCATTTAAAAGCGTCGATTGCGATTTGCGATAGGAAGCCAATGGAGCATTGAGCAGGCAGATCCGATGGAATTATGAAGCAGATCTAATTCTTTTTTAGTTCCACGATAAACCAAAGGTTTGCGTTAATTTTGTTGTATAAAGGAAAAATCAGAATTAAAGTCGAATCTGAAGAAAAGGCAATTGGTCGAGTTTCTTTGTGTTTTGGCCAATTGAAATGCACCCGATACATGCGTAAGCCCAGGTTTACACAAGTCAAACACAGTTCATTATGGCTAAAACGGATTAAGCATTATTAAAGCATCCATAGAGGAACTTAAGAGTCGATTAACAAAGTCAAAAAGCCAATAGTCATTGTCATCTTCTAAGTTCAGTTATTTCCTGTTATTTCATGTTCTATGAGGTGTATTTTACCCTCTGTGTAATTTTTTGTAATAGTTTTTACTTCAGATAGTCTGGGAAACAGTTTAGTAGTTTGACAGTTTCAAAGATCAGAAACTGTTTCACAATGTATAAGAAGAGGAAAATTTATAGAGAAAGGGGTTCGAATTCTGGAGAACCTGGAGACTAAGCCACAGTATTCCTAATATATTTGTTGATTAATGAAAGAATCAGAAGTTTCCATGAATTGTTGGGTATAATTTTGTAACTTCTCTATCATGTGTCATCTTATTTTTTCTTCTTTCAAGTATAGTAATGAAGCTGCAGGTCTTTATTTGCTTATGTAGATAAAGTTAAAATTCCTTAAAAGAGCGCTCCTATACTTGAAGTTTTCACCTTCCTTTCTAAGTTATAGATAATAGTTTCTGTGTAAGGCAGCATATTATCTTTAACTTCTCCAAGGGTCGTAGATAACAGTTTCTGTGTCAAGCAGCATATTGTCTATGATTCAGTTCTCATTTTCATAATTCTTCTAAGTGACGGATAATAGGTTATGTGTTAAGCAACATATTATCTTTAACTTCTCCTTCAAGCTTTCTTCATTCATCATTTATATCTAGCAACAAATGGCATTCTGAGATTTTTGGGTCACATATGTATTAAGGGTTAAATACCAAGTTTTCCAGGTCCTTCATTTAAGAATACAATAAACAATAAAGTGACAAATAAGCAACAACAAACAATAATCATTAATGTCTTAAGCACAATTTATCCACAGCCAGGAAATTGGTTTCTTAAGGTACAACATTAATTAGCGCCACTACCAGCGAGAGAAGACAAGAACACTTTTCTGTGGGGTTTTCACTATTTTCCTCTGGTTGTTCAGTGAGGAGGAAATACTTGGCTGTTTCGAATAAAAGAAATAAAAGGCGACTCCATAATAACAGAGACCACAGCCTGCAAAATAATTGAATAAGAACACTTTTCCATAGGTTTATTAAGTTTGAATATGATCCTTGAGAGTGACAAGTTTCAGCAGTTGGTTGTGCATTCACACCTGTGATTTTCTCTTACAACATTAATTGGAGACTCTACTGCACTTTGAAGTTTTCTTTTCTAGATTTTAATGGCTCTCCCTGCATTCTTAGTCCATAAATTTGATCCATTTGATTTTACTGGGATCGCTGGCTATCCTCATGATATGCTTGCATTTTCTGCGTGGAATGAGTATCTTCCAAAATTTAGTAGAAAGGAATATGAAGATCCATCTCAGCGCCTCCAAGAGTTTCATGAATGCATGGAGCAGCAGGGCATCATTCATGAAGATGTGAAGATGAAGTTGTTTTTGTTTTCTTTGGACCTAGAAGCTAGGCTTTGGTTCAAGTCTCTGCCTCTTTCAAGCATTTCATCTTTGAAAGATTTCCATTCAGTATTCAATTCTTTTTGTAGAACTTATTATCCACACAAGTTTCTTTTTGAAGGTTGTTGTGAATATTATGATGCTAAAGAAAGTTTAAAAGCTCATGATAATCCTATTGAAGAAACTAATGATCTTGTTGATAATATATTAAGCATTACGAGAGGTTATAGCCATATTAATTATGAGCAGGTCTTTAAAAGCAAAGAACTATCATTTTCTCAAAATGATGCGGAGAATTCTTTAATAATCTCCCAAGCAGAGAATTGGTTGAGCCAGCTCCAAGAAAATCAAGAGAGTATTCAGATAGAGGAAAGTTCAAACATGCATCAAGAATTTCTACTCAGCAGTCGAGAAGAGGAAGAAATAATTAAGTTACAAATAAATCCCCAGAGATCTTATCTTGATAAATTTGATGGTCCCCCTATCTATAACGAAAATGGTTTAAATGGGGAGCAGGATGAAGCTCTTCAAGTTCATCAGTTGGGTGTTGAACCTACAGGAAGAAACCAGCAAGTGAGATATGTTGGACAACAATATATTGAGCCAATTATCATAGCAAAAGAGGCTATCTCATGTAAAAAGAAAGCTGATAAAGAGATTGTATATCATTGCATTGAAGAACACAATGATGCCCATGGATCAGAGGTAAACAATCTATTTGAAGTTGACCATATGTCATATAGTGATGTGAAAAAAATTATTTTTCTTCTTGAGGTTATAATTACAAATTATTTTCAATCAAAGCTTAGAGATGAAAAGTGGAGACATAAAAGGGACATAGATCATTTTCTTAAAGATGTTGTTGATTGTTTTGTTGAGCATATTATCCCAACAGAAGGTTTATTCGAGCAAGAACCTTCATACATAGAGAATTTATTTTTTGGAGTTGATCAAGACCATATTTTTTCTTATACTTTTGAAGATCCTGTGGCAGATTACATGGAGGAATTTATCAACAGTCTACACATCCTACCTTGTGGATATATTCCTAACTTTTGTTGTGAGCTGCCCTTATGCATAATTTATTTTTTGTTCAGGATGAATTGTATTTTCAAGATTAACTGGCAGAATGGTTCTAGATCAGGCACTCAAATGCTAACCTGGTACCATTGGAAGATTGACTTCACCTGATGGAGATCAGTCATGCACATAGGTGGGAACCTGTACATAAATAAGCTCAGGTGTTGAGCATTTGGTTTTCAGTTGCAGTTCTTTAGTTCAATTTCAGTGGATAAATAAGGATGACTGTCCCAGTTGGAAACCTGTTTGCAAAGGTCTCAAACTTCAAGAATGTCAGTTTTCAGTTTATTAAATTTCAGGGTTTTCACAGTTTTGGACTCCATGCCCAATGGATAAGGCACTGATCTGTGGTTCTTAGTGCTTCTGTGGCAAAAGCACTATCCCCAGTTGGAGCCAGATGTTGTAGCTTATATTGTGTTTTAAGCTTATTTATCAGTTTTATCACAATGCGCAGTCTAAAATCACTGCAGGGGTTCAACCTCAATGAAGCTCCCTTATTTTCTTTACATCCGCAAAGTCTAAAAGAAATGAAATATTTTGTTTATTGTATATCGAAATCACAAATGAAATAATTGTTAAAGAATCGACCCCGGTATACCCATGCAATCAAGTTAAATCATAACATAAATGGTTATATGGAGCCATAACCAAAATATGTGTGTGTGTGTGTTAAGTGATGTTGTTAATCGCAATCGCAAAAATGCAGTGGGAAGTTATGTTATTACCACAGGAATCACCGATTCCCAATTGCAATGAGCAGTTATATGAAATCACCCTTGGCCGGACCTGAAATATTATATATCACGTTTATTGCTTTCGCGGGTCCGTAGAGCAATGGATGTTGGTTCCACCAATTGGATATGCAATGGCCGGACCCGAAAACATATATATCGTGTCTTATAGTTTCGGTGGATCCACCGTATCGCAGAACGCCTCACATACATATATATGGGTTCCCCGATTGCGATATGCGATGGCCGGACCCGATATTTTATATATTGTGTTTAGTACTTCCAATGCGTTCGTCTTTTCGCGGATTGTAAAGCATTGTATTGATATACCATTTAAAAGCATCGAATGCGATTGGCGATAGGAAGCCAATGGAGCATTGAGCAGGCGGATCCGACGGAATTATGAAGAAGATCTAATTCTTTTTTCGTTCCGTGATAAACCAAAGGTTTGCGTTAATTTTGTTGTATAAAGGAAAAATTAGCATTAAAGCCGAATCTGAAGAAAAGGCAATTGGTCGAGTTTCTTGGTGTTTTGGCCAATTGAAATGCGCCCGATACATGCGTAAGCCCAGGTTTACACAAGTCAAACACAGTTCATTACGGCTAAAGCGGATTAAGCATTATTCAAGCATCCATAGAGGAACTTAAGATCCGATTAACAGAGCCGAAAAGCCAACAGTCATTGTCGTCTTCTAAGTTCAATTATTTCCTATTATTTCATGTTCTATGAGGTGCATTTTACCCTCTGTGTAATTTTTCATAATAGTTTTTACTTCAGATAGTTAGGGAAACAGTTTAGTAGTTTGACAATTTCAAAGATCAGCAACTGTTTCACAATGTATAAGAAGAAGAAAATTTACAGAGAAAGGGATTCGAATTCTGGAGAACCTGGAGACTAAGCCACTATATTCCTAATATAGTTGTTGATTAATGAAAGAATCAGAAGTTTCCATGAATTGTTGGGTATAATTTTGTAACTTCTCTGTTAAGCTGCAGATATTTATTTGCTTATGTAGATAAAGTTAAAATTCCTTAAAAGAGCGCTCCTATACTTGAATTTTTCACCTTCCTTTCTAAGTTATAGATAATAGTTTTTGTGTAAGGCAGCATATTATATTTAACTTCTCCAAGGGTCGCAGATAATAGTTTCTGTGTCAAGCAGCATATTGTCTATGATTCAATTCTCATTTTCATAATTCTTCTAAGTGACTAATAATAGGTTCTGTGTCAAGCAGCATATTATCTTTAATTTCTCCTTCAATCTTTCTTGATTCATCATTTATATCTAGCAACAAATGGCATTCTGAGATTTTCGGGTCACATATGTATTAAGGGTTAAAGACCAAGTTTTCCAGGTCCTTCATTTAAGAATACAATGAACAATAAAGTGACAACAAACAATAATCATTAATGTCTTAAGCACAATTTCTCCACACCCAGGAAATTGGTTTCTTAAGGTGCAACAGGGTGAATGCATGTCTTGTTGATTTAAATGGAAATAAAACCACTATGAATCTGAATATTCTTCCATTAGGCTCATATGATATATTGGTGTGGATGGATTGGCTAGAGGGTCATAGAGTGATTGTTAATTGTCTGGATAAAATTATTACTTGTACCTTGGATAATGGAGAAATTCGGATTGTAAAAGGTATAACTAGACCCATTTTAGTTCAACAAATATCTTCCTTACAGCCAAAAAGGGTTGCAAGAAAATATTGTTAGTTATTTTTCATTCTAGTGGAATACCATTCACCTGAAATAAAACCTATATCCTTGGATAATTTGGAAGTCATTCAGGATTAACAAGATGTTTTCCATATGAAATTCTTGGTTTTCCACCTAAAAGAGAAATAGACTTTTCTATAGATTTAATAGTAAGAGCTACACCAATATCTAAGGCATCTTACTGTATGAGTGTGTCAAAATTAATGGAGTTAAAATGCAGCTTCTTGAGTTATTAAATAAAGGGTTTATCAGACTGAGTGTTTCATTGTTGGGTGCACCAGTGTTATTTGTTAAAAAGAAAGATGGAACATTTAAAATATGCATTTATTACTGACAGTTGAATAAATTAACAATTAATAATAAGTACCCACTGCCTAGGATCGACGATTTATTTGACCAAGTGAGGGGAGCAGTTATTTTCTCTAAACTATATCTAAGGTCAGGATATCACCAACTAAGGACTACATAAGAAGATATTCCTAAAACAACTTTCTAAAACCGATATGGGCACTATGAATTTACAGTGCTTTCGTTTGGACTTACGAAGGCACAAACTACATTTATGTGTTTGATGAATGGTGTTTTTAGCAAGTTTCTAGATAGATTTGTGCTAATATTTATAGATGATATATTGATTTATTCGAAGACACCGGAGGAGCATAGATCGTAGTTAGAAATAGTGTTGCAGACTCTACAATAACATCATCCAAATGCTAAGTTCAACAAGTGTGAATTTTATCAAGATAAAATACAATATTTAGGATATGCGATATCTAAGGATGGAATAGCGGTAGATCCCAAAACATAAAAGTCATTCTTAACTGGATAATCTCTAAGGATGTGGCAAATATTAGATCATTCATGGGTATCACCGGATGTTATTGCAAATTTATAGAGGGGTTTTCCAAATTGGCTTACCCCATAACCTCTCTACAGAAGAAGAGGGTTAAATTTGAGTGGACTCAAAAATCTCAAGAGAGTTTTAAACAGTTAAAGAATCTGTTGATTGTTGCAATTGTGTTGAAAATAGAAAATCATAATAAAGACTTTATAATTTGTACTAACGTGTGTTTGGAAGGTTTAGGAGGAGTATTCATGTTAGAGAATTATGTGATAACTTATGAATCTTGAAAATTAAAGGATCGTGAAATAAATTATGCATTTTATGACCAAGGAACAGTTGCATCCATTCATACACTTAATATGTGGAGGCACTACTTAAGTGGTAAGAAGTTTACTTTAATTACTAATCATTTGAGTTTAAAATATTTTTTTAGCCAACCTGACATGAATGTCAGGAAAGCCAAATGGATCGCTTTCTTGAGTGAATATGACTTTGACATTAAGCATATAAAAGGGAAGGCAAACAAAGTGGCAGATGCACTAAGTTGAAGTCTGAAGTAGATTTGTGAGGTAACAGTAAGTAGTGTTGAAAAAAAAATTATAGAACAAATTAAGACAATAGAATTAGAAGATAAAGATCATCATCAGATTTGTGAAAGATTGAAAAATAGAACTGATTATGGAGAACAATTAGAATATGCAATTAATGAAAATGGTTTACTAACATTTAGAACCAAAATCTATGTTCTTGATGTGGCTAGACTTAAACAATTGATACTAGATGAGCACCATAAAAGACCCTTCTCAACCCACCCTGGTTATCAGAAAATCATTACAACTCTTAGAAATTATTTTTCCTAGCCTGGTATGAGAAGGAAATAGCTGAGTACTTAACAAAATTCTAAGAATGTTAGTAGGTAAAGGTGGAGCACCAACACCCAATAGGAATGTTGAACCCCCTACCTATAACGGAATGGAAGTGGGAGGCAATTTCATTATATTTTATTACTGGTTTCCCAAAAACTAGAAAAAAACAAAAACAAAAAAACAAAACAAAAAACAAAAAATAACATGATTCGATTATGGTTGTTGTGGACAAATTATTGAAGGCTACTCATTTTATACTTGTTAAGTCTACCTATAAAACTGCATAGGTGGCAAAAATTTTCATGCAATAAATCTTCAAACTACATGGTATACTGAAGACTGTCATATCTGACATGGATGCAAAATTCACTTCCAATTTTTGGAAGTCATTGTTTACCATAATGGGCACACAATTTAACTTCAACATTGTATATCACCCACAAACATATGGGAAAGCCGAAAGGATAAATCAAATCTTTAAAGACATGTTAGGAATCTACATAATGAACCAACCTACTGAATGGGAGGATCATCTGCATTTAGTTGAGTTTGCCTATAACAATAGTTATCAGGCATCACTCAAGATGAGCCCTTTCAAGATTATTTATGGAAGGAAGTGGCCACACCCCTTATGTTGGAGTCATCCTAAAGATAGGATTATGTTATGACCAAAAATTTTATAAGAAACAGAATGGATGGTGAAGAAAATAAAACAGAACCTAAAAGCAGTGCAGGATAGAAAAATGTTTACGCAAATTTGAAGAGGACACAAAAAGAATTTCAAGTGGGGGAACATGTATATGTTAAAGTTCAACAATAAAAGAGTACTTTAAAATTGGGAAACTATGCTAAAATAGCCCCTCAGTAATTTGGATCATTTGAAATACTAGCCAGGGTAGGGTTGGTGGTCTACTAGTTAGCATTGCCGGCCCACATTAAGGTTCATAATGTATTTCGTGTGTCCCTTTTGAAAAAGTATATTCATGATCCTGGTCATGTTATCAATTGGAATGTTTTACACGTAGAACTAGAAAGAATGTTCGAGGTTGAGCCTCTACAAATTTTGGACCAGAGAGAAACTGCACTCTAGAATCAAGCCATCACCTATGTTAAAGTGCAATGGAAACACTTTGGGCCTGAAGAAACAACCTAGGAAATGGACGATGAAATGAAAAGGCTTTTCCTATGTTGTTTTAAAGGAAATGAAAGTGTGAAAACATTGAGGACGGTGTTCCCTTTTAAGGGGAGGGGAGATATAATACCCCTGATGAATTAGTTTTAATATGACTTTTATGATTTTATAAATTTGACATGTGGTTGAAAATCCAAACTGTGAAAAGTAAATATTTTATAAGAATGTAAATATTTATTTTTGTTAATAAAATTAAATTGTTTTACTTATTATCTTTTTTTGAAATACAAGAGAATCCACCACGTGAGAGGTTAGATTCCTAACTGCAGGAAATGGTTAGAATTAGTTATGGTCCATGAAGGGACAAGAAAAACACAGAAGAGAAAAAAAATCCTCCATTCTTCGCCACAGAGAATTCTGTTAGCTTATCAGATCACCAAGAAGATGACAAGACTATAAATAAATTTCATGGGTGGAAGATGTATGAAGAGGAGTATGGGAGATAAAGGTTATCTAAATTAAAAGAAAACAAGGTGTCAATGGGAGATAAAGACTAGACAGGTACTTGGAACTAGCAGGACATTGCTTGGGCTGAGGAGGTATAATGTTGTGAAAGATTTCTTATTTTTTTCTTGGCAAGAAAGGAGCCCAGAGCTCAGGGGGAAATACTAGAACTGTAGTTCAACAGTTGGGAGAAATGTGGTAGCTTCTATTGGTATTCCATGATTTCTAGATAAGTATATGAGTTATTTTGGAATCTAGTACTAAATAGGTTAAGTTTCAAGTTCATGAATGAGAAAGTATAATGAAGTATTATGTTATGAACATTTATTACAAGTGTGTATAGTAATGATTTAGAGTGGTTTTCACTACTAATGATTTCTATTGAAAATATATATATATATATATATATATATATATATATATATATATATATATATATATATTTCTTTGTCTATTGATCGTTGTAGGAAAATTGGGAAGTGATGTACATAAGACTTAAGGTGGACATATGAAAATTTAAAACCCTAGATATTCCTTTTACTATGGAAATTCAAGTGAGGGAACACAAACTAGGAGCTCAACACTGATCCCCACTACACAGAGGAAGTGAGTTAGTGGCTAATCTAAAGCTAGGAAAGAAAAAGGCACTCGGGCAAATTAGATTTTAACCCAAAAAACAATAAATATATATATGTATATAAATGGCCTTATAGGGCTAGTATCCATAACATTATATGTATGTATATTTATCAGGATTTGAAAAGAAAATTGTAGAGTAGTAAACTATAAGTAGAATGGGCATAAAGTTTGGAGCCAAGGTTAGCATGTCCACAGGCCATTGGAGAGAACCAAAAATCCAAGTTGACCTACAAAGTGCATGCAGTCCTTGCCCATGATATTAGTGGCTCTATGGGAACCCTATGCGCCCATGATATTCTGGCTACAAAGATGAAGCCATGTGCCCTGTTAAAAAAAACTCTTAAAATACTATACAAAAAAAATGGAAACCCTTAGTTGTTCAGACTTTTAGTTCCTAAAATCCTCTCATAGAGAAATTAGCTCGGCGGGATAGAGCTTGAGCATTCAAACAAATTACTTCAATACCTATGAGAGGCATGAAGCTAGAAGGAATGATTACTTGGACAGAAAAGAAGCCAGTAAACCCTTGCTAGCACGTAAACTCTCAAGTGCTCCTCTTCTATTGAAACTCTAAGAAAGAATTAAGGATTAACCTGCAAAATATAGCAATCCTTGTTAAACACTAAAGCCATGAAGAAGTTGGTAAAAGAGTAATCCAAATGAAGTTCTGTAGAAAACACATGTATTTACCTCGAAAGAGTAATCAGGATTTTTTCAACATAATCATCATGTCTGGTGAATGGAACCCGGGTGGGGAGGTTATCATTAAACCCTCCCAACCACCCAAGCTATACATCATTGACTACAAATATCTTCAATGTTTCCGAGACAAGAATGAGGTTTGCGCTTAGTAAGTGTGTTAAAGGAAGAGAGGAACCTCATTGTTGAATAAAACAGAAATAGGATTTTAAAAAATAATAATAACATCACTAAATAGAGCTTGTATACATCAAGAAGATGTGAGAAGGAAGGGTGAAGTTCGAATGTCACTACTAAACCTGGCATTTATTGTCGATATTGTGGAAAGGAAGTCCAGATTTCTCTGCAAAATCAAAAAAATAACTAGAATTAAAAAAATAAACCCACGTCGAGTGCATGCAGGAAAAGAATCAACCTAGAATGAAAGCTTGCCTCTGTTAACAGTGATATACATAATCGCCTTCGAAAAACCTTTACATTGAAACCAAATCTACGGAGGTAGCTCTGCAGGCGAAGGGTATCCCTTATTGTTATAGTTTCTTAAATAGTTGCAAAGATTTGGTCTCGGAATAGGAAAACGCAAATGACACAACCGATGAAATGAAATGAAATGATATTTTAAGGTCCACGAGACTAAAAATAGTCTATGAGACCACTAGTTCCTTGTTGTTCGCTTTTTGCAATTCAATCCTTTTCTTATTCAAATTGATAATGAGCTGACCCAACCTTCCAATAATCCCCTCGCTAAAAATACAATGCCAAGAAACTGATGTTGACATGTTCTCATAACTTTCTCTGATGTCTTTGAATGCATCACATTCCAAAATGAAATTTTTTTCTGATTCCACAGCCCCAGACATGCAAAATGTACACACTCGTTCTTCCCAAACTTCTTTAGGCCTTTTCCACCTTCTTGTTTCACGTCGAAGTTGATGTGAGTTGGTCCTTAATTGAGTAATAAGAACCTTTTCCCTCCACGAAATGCTAGCTCCAATGAACTCTTTTTGTTATAGATCACATGTAGGGTTGAATTCCTCAATGTAATAATTCTTCTTTCTACCCAACTCTTTTCCCCATGCCTTTTTACGAAACTTATCCATAACAAAATCCTTTAGCTCCTTGTTATTTGTGGGACAAGCATTGAGATAGATATTCCAATGGAAGAGTAAGGGGTAGATATTTACCCTAACAGTATCGGTTTCCATCTCCACTATTTAACAATTCAGATTAGATCGCTACCGTTTGAAGTGTGGGTTCACGTTATTAAGGTATGGCTCAACTTGAGACCTCCTACCATGTGGCCCCATCACATGGATGAGGAACAGTGTAACCCTCCATGTATAAGCCAAGGTGCCATGAAGATCCTCTAATCAATTAGAACCTTAATAAATCAATGTATATATATGATGCTTTGGGGTGGAACCATAATAAATTACATGTCGTTAACATTTTTCATGGAGCGGTAGAGTTTTATAAAGCCACCATAGTGGTTAGGCAAGTTGAATTAAAAAAATAATGATAACCATCAAATGTGTTAAACTTAGACTGGTTATAGGACATCAACTTATCATGGTCACAATCTTTAGGTTAACAAAAAGAATGCCTCATGGATACATGTGCATGTGGAAATAGTTTAGAGAGTCCAAGCACCATGTCTAGTTCCAAGATGAATTACAAACAATCTTTTAGGAAAAACAAAAATGAAACAATGCTTCATGATACACCAATAAAATGAGATGGTAACTAAAATGCTTCCTCTTCAAGTGATGTCAATAGAAAAGCCTAATTGCTCGTGGTAAAATAATGTATATAATTTTATTTAATATATATATGACTATTAATTAGAAAAAATTAGGGACATGTTACACTAGTACTTCATTTCCTATAACCTTTTCCATTATTTATTTCGTATTCCCTCTCATTATGTTAAATTATACATCAATTTATATTTTTAAGATATATTTTTTATTTTAATATATCATTTTATATAACTGTGTAACTTTATCATATTTTTTACATTATTTATATATTAAAAATAATCACATTATATTATATTTCTATAAATCTTAAAAACACATTCAAAATAACAATCCTTAACCAAACTTTTTTAATTATTTATTTCTCATTCTGTTTAAATTATACATCAACTTATATTTTTAATATATACATTTTATTTTTACAATTTAATATATACTAAATTTGGCTCGTGGTGAGCCACTTGCTTGGTGAAGAAGCTAGCTTGCTTTGACTACTTGGTAGAGTTGTATGTTTTGCTAGTGAGTATCCTTCATATTGGTATGCATAATCTGATCCGTTGTAGCTTTTTCAATGCAGTGAAGGTTGATTTCTTTGGAGGCCAATTGCTCAGTTGCCTCTGAAGTGTCCAACAAAAGTGGAAAATATGGTCAAAGCATCTCCACATTAAATATTAGGTGCAAGTCAAGGAAAGGGGGAATACTCAATTCAAAATCATTTTCACCCATAGTCCTTGTGAGTTCGTAAGGCCCATATTAGAGTGTATGAGCTTCCTAATGGGGCTTGTGAGGCTCTCTCTCTATAAAAGAAACCACACCTTATCGCCAACCTAAAACTTGTGTCGAACCTGATGTTATTCATGTCATTGCTGACACTTGGAATTAGCTTTCTACATGATATCATGAACCTATTGTTGGAGGTGTTGGATCCATTCAAAGAATTTAACTGCTCTATCTATCTCGACTATATCATGGAAGTATGTTACCAATGAAGATGTGATGGGCAAAGCTACATCAATTGGACCAATGGTTGGAACCTAAGCACACCTAAAAATAAATGCGGCCAATAGAGCTATGGAAGGATCTATTATAACTATGTTGAACATATAAAAAGTATTTGTCCCATGTACGTGGATGCTCGGAGTTGTACATGCACAAGATATGCACAATCATCTTGTTGACCACTTCTATATTTCTATTTGTTTAAGGATGAAAGGCTATCAATTTTTCCAACTTGGTATCCATTAGAGACCATAGGCTGGATCAAAAGGTATCGAGGAATCTATTGTCCCTATCTGAAATAATGGTCTAATGCAACCAAAATGAACTCAAACACACTCAAAGAAGAGTTTGGTAGTGGCTTTACCTATGATACTCTTCTGGCATAGTGCCAAAATGGACATTTTAGAAAATTAATTGACAACCACAAACACACAATAATTACCATGCCTGGTGGAGGGTAAATCTAACATGTAATCCATGGAGACTGACTCTTGGGGATTGTATGGGGTAGGTAGAGGAGTGTACAACCACTACTTCTTGATGGATGGTTTAGTAATGACACAAGCCATGCAATATATAATATAATGATGGATGTCTTGTTGAAGCTCTGGCTATTATAAATACTTCTAAAGTACTGAAACTATTTTCTCCATACCAAAGTGCCCTGCCACCTGTTTATGATGTGCTTCCGAAATTAGTTTGGTACGCTTGCTTGAAGAAACACAAAGGTGGCCCAAGTAACACAAGAGCACATCCTAGAGACGAAAGTCTTGAACTTGTTTACTTGCAATCAACACCTAGTATGTAGCAACGAAGTCAGAGTCATTGTTATACAATTATGGCCACCCAGAGGTCTCATTCCCATAAAAGTTAAGAATTGTTGTGAGCACCACAACTAGGGCTCAATTAAGACAATTTAAAACATGGTTGGTGCTATCATTTTTGTACTTAATGTTCAATTGGAATTTTTGTTGGTATGTAGACCATTTATAATGGTAGCTATTATTTAAATTTACTTGTGTATGCATGAACTTTAGAGGTTTTTATTAGTGTAGATGATTGTCCCCTTACCTAGAATGTAATGCTTCCATTTTCGACATGCTTGCATGATGGAGTATATCTCCATATCACAAGTGAGTCTCTAAATGATATCATGAAATTGAATGTCCTTGATGAGTGAGAACTGCATTGATAGCATAATTGGAGGCATTTATCTTAATATACAGCAGATGTAGCAGATCTAGCAAGGTGAGGATTGATGGAGAGTAGAGATGGTGTTGCAAATCCTTTAATGCTTTATATTATGATTCAAACTAGGAAAAAAATTATTTCTTGGTCACTTGAATTAAGGGATAAGCGATATGATAGAACCTCAACACAAACATTTAGTAGAAGTTAGAAAGTCCCAAGAAGTTATAGATCTTTTTTAGGGTCATCGGGTTTTTCCAACCTCAAATGACTTGGATATTGGCTAGGTCAGCATTCACCCCATGGGCATCCATGATGTATCCAAAATACTAAATTCATTACATGCCAAATGAATGTTTCTCCATATTAGCATATAACTTGTGTTGTCACAGGGTGTTGAGGACCTATTGAATTTTGTGAATAGTCACAAGATATCATCCATCATCCTCGTGAATTTTGCTAGAGAATTATTCAAGTCAAAAGGCATGACCAACCACTTAAAAAGGCCTTCTTTATATTTGAAGGTTGTCTTCCATATGTCTACTCATTCAATTGGAAGTTGGTGGTAACCTCACTTCATAGCAATCTTACTAAAGAACTTAGAACCCTTAAGCTGATCAAAAATATTGTTAATCCAAGGGGTCATATATCTATTCTTGACATTGGTTTTATTCAAGGATCTATAATCAATACATAGTCTCCATGTCCCATCCTTCTTCTGCACCAACACAATTGTGGCTCTTACAAGGAAAGGAGCTCGATTGAATATGGCCCTTTTGGATGAGCTCATGACTACAATGTTTAATTTCCTCATTCTCCAAGAGAGGGTGTCTATATATTAGGTCATTAGGTAATGGAGCACCCTGTATCAAGTCAATTGAGTGTTTGACCTAGAAATGCATAGGAACCCCCCAAGTGAAGTGAAAATATCTCTATATGCTTATATAATATTGTCCACATGATTCCTTTGTGTAGAGAGGCCTCATGTTGACATTATGGTGGTCGTAGTGACATTCCTATCACCATCTGACTAAACCATGAAGAGGAAAAACTTTGCAGTCTAAGGGATTACCTTTTGGTATTGTTTTACTAAGATCAATGAAGTTGCAGTGGTTTGAACTACCTCTGGTAGCCTATAGAGATAACCCTTTAGAGTAAAAATGACACTATGGGGATGACACTCATAAACAACATGATGTTTCCACATATAAGGTTTTCCTAAAAAAACATCACAAACTTCGAGTGGGGAAACATCACAAAGTATCTCATCTAGGAAGGGCTTCATGTTGTAGGATATGCGACACTATTGGTTGATGTGTAATGTCTCATCCATCGCTCAGCCAACTAATGGTGTATGGTTGGGGGTGTGGCACTATCAGTTGCTTCAATCTCTTGATGACCTCGGGTGAGATCAGACACTTTTGCTCTCACTTATAATAATGAAATGTAGCGGGGTCCCCTTCACCCACATATGTGAATGGAATAGACATTCCCCCTTGTCATGCTCCTCTAACTCATATAGTTTGATCTTTGCAATAATGATGGTAGCATTGAGTTCTACATTAACAATGTACTTTCTTTTATCCTATTCGAAATCAAAATTTGAGTTAGAGTCCATTTATTTTTCTTTACTCTAAAGAAACAATGATTTTTTTAGTGATATTACTTAGTTTTGTGCTAGGTTATTTTCGAAACTCACACCACTTTCTAGTGCCCTTTTTGACTTTCCATTACCCTTCTTTACCTTACTTGAGCTAATTTTCTTGAAGTTGTCTCTCCATTATTTGTCGCTTGTTCTATGAGTTAGGGCTACATTTTTTAGTGTTCTATTATAATGGATTTACGGACCTAAACTCTTGCTTATACCTCTAATTCAATGTATGCTCAATTTTGACGGCATATTGATAAGTGACTCCCAATGAGGAGATGTCTAAGAAATCCATCTCTATTTGGATGTACTTGTGTAGGTCACTATGATAATTCAAAACTAGGTGCCACTCGAAGTCTTTTGTACCTAGATTTGAGTGCAAGGTATGGAAAATATTAGTGTACTTTGGCACCATTCGGTCTCATGTATCGCAAAGTTGTACATCTCATGTACTTGTTATCATGTTTCCCTACAGGGTATAATTCCTCCTGAAAGGTATCAAAAAAGTGACCCAAGTGGGTCTTGCCTTGAATATAATATACTCATCTTTGTCGTGTCTCTTCCAGTAACATTCCCACCAATATTTGACATACGAAAGGGCTTTCAGGAGTGAAAGGTGATCTATTGATTGTTGAAAATTCTTTGGACAGAGTAATAGACCTCTAATCGATTTAACCATTTCTCCAAAGCATTTGTATATATTTTGCCTTCAAATAAGAGGATTTTAAAGTTAACTTCTACTTTGAAACATGTCACACCTCCATAATTACTCTTGTTTAAGGTGCCTCGACTATTGTTAGTAGTCATCTAAGGATCTAGGCGAAATTGTCCATCATCTCATTCCTATGTCATGTGAGTGCTTCCTTGAGAAAAAACTGATATGATCTATGATATCATTATCTTGATTTTCTTCTACCATTCAAGTTCAATTGGGTTGGCAAGAGGATTCATTCCCTGGAGAACGTGGCTTCAGACCCAAGTCTCTATACCTTGACCTTGTTAGAGACATGCAACGAAATTGTCCATCATCTCATTCCTATGTCATGTGAGTGCTTCCTTGAGAAAAAACTTGATATGATCTTTGATTTTTTTATCTCGCTTTTCTTCTACCATTCAAGGCCAATTGGGTTGGCAAGAGCATTCATTCCCAATAGAAATTGGCTTTAGACCTAACTCTTTATAGCTTGACCTTGTCAGGTACATGCACCAAGAAACAACAAGTGACGCGTTGATCGAAGACCACTAATTTGGGTAGTATAAGGAACAAAATGGAAGGCATGAAATGAAATGAAACATACAAAGAGAAATATAGCAAAGAGCACATTAATATAGAGAAAACCCAAATTCTATTAATAAACAGAATAACTTAATAATGTAGAACATAAACTTGCTAGAATGGTTGTAAAGATATTTGAAGAGAGCAAGATGGTGGCTACAAGCATTTGAAAAAAGCTATTACAAAAGGTTGAAAGAATGGAATTTTAACATAAAGAAAGAACCATGTAGGTCCAAATCCCTAACCCTAGAAGATGATGTGTTTAAAATTTTGTGGGCCCTGAGATGGTTAGTTGGTACATCGACTTCCCGGGGGATGTAACTTTTCATGCAATATTTGTTTGGGGTGCACAGTAGCTTATTGGAAAGAACCATCTCATTGTTACAACTTTTTTTTGGGACCACGACATTCCATGGCAACCCATGGCCCCATGAATGACCAAAAAACATTGTGTAGGGCCTTAAAAAGGCCCTAGAATTTTTGAACCCAAAAACCACTGAAAACTTCGAAGAAGATAGAGCATTATTGAGTTAATGGAAGAGGTGGGTGGCCACCAATATTCATTGAACCAAGAGGTGTATGTATACTCATCTAGGGGAGAAATGGTGAGGCACGTCCTCCCCATTTATTGCATGGTGTGATTGTGGCCTTTCCACCTACCCACCTATAGCTTCCCTTATCATCCCATTTGGGGAATAGTCAATCCACTTATTGAAGAGGTAGTTCTATTTTAAAAGTTATAAATTTATGAAAGAGGTAGCAATCATAAATATTGGAGATTTTTTTATGTTTAAAAAAAATCAATTTAATGATCAATACACTTTCCTAGCCCTAATTCATAAAGAAAGAAAGAAAAATTCCACCTCTTTTAACAGTTTTCGCCCAATTTTTCTCTGCAATGCTTCCTATAAAATGCTAATAAAAATATTTGCAAATCATCTTAAAGTCATCTTCTCTAATCTCATCTTAAAAAATTAAGGTGGATTTTTGCAGAACAGACAAATACTAGAAAACATTGTCCTTGTGCAGGAAGTGATCCACCGCAATCAATCAAGAAATGAAAGAGGATTTATCCTGAAATTAGATATGGCTAATGCATCTGATTGGGTATGCCATTCTTTTCTTTTTTTTCTACTTCACAAATTTGGGTTTTCTGATGCTTTTGTAAACTTCATTAAATCTTGTATAAGTAGCCCATGGAATGCACCCTTAGTAAATGGAAAGACATGTGAATTATTCCAAGCCTCAAGAAGCATTTGTCAAGGACGTCTTCTTTCCCCATTTCTTTATATCATCCTAGCAGATGCTTTGAGCATAAAGTTAGAATACGAAAGATGCATTGCAAGAATCTTGGGTATCTTCTTTTGCAAAGGGATCAAAGAGATCAACCACTCTCAATTTGCAAACGACACTCTTCTTTTGGGAGGTACCTCATTGATTATAGCTTGAAGGTTCAAAAACACCCTTGATATCTTCCTTTCAGTGTTCAAAGGATTAATAAATAAAGGGAAAAGTTGTTTATATGGGTGGAATATCGATCTAAATATCTTAAGCCAATTGTCTTAGATTTTTGGTTACTCCTTCAAGGTCTACTGGACATCCTTCAAATACCTCGAGATTCCCATTTTCAAAAGCACCCCAAATCATATGAATGGTTGGGAATCATAGACAAAGTTAAAAGAAAAAATAAATCAATGGGGTTCTAATGGCTCAACTTGGCAGGAAGAGTTATTCTCATAAAATCAGTTCTATCCTCCCTTCCCATTTACCAATTCACCATGATGCAAGTGCGAGTAGGTATCCTAAAGCAGCTGGAATTATTATTAAGAAAGTTCTTTTGGAAAGGAGAGAAAATTGAAACCAAAATGTTTTGCCTAATCAAATGGGCAAAGGTGACAACCAGCTATGAAAAAGGAGGCCTTGGAATTAGAAGACCTAGTCTTCTAAACAAAGTAATGGTGGTAAAGATTGTCTAGAGATTCATCACAGGTAACTCAACATGGTGGAAACAAGTGCCAGAAGGGAAGTATCTAAACTTCTCCAGAAAAAAAAGTCCTAGAGAAAGAAATCCCAACACATCCCATCTCTTCTATTTGGAAATTGTGCAAAAACTCTATGTTGCTTCTAAAAGATTTATTTTTTAAAAATCCTAGGAAACGAGAAAGACATCGAAATTTGGGAAGATAAAATTTGTACGAATCCTCCCCTCAACTCCTTCATTTTCCTAGAGGCTCTTCATCAATGGTGCACCTCGAAAGGAATAACTCATCTCAATAAAATATGTGAATGGGATCATGACAACTCTCTGTGGAAAGGGTGGAAAGCCCCCCTCTCCCCCCAAATCTGTTGGATTCCTGGAAATTTCTCACTACAAAATTAAGATGGTCTACCCCTATCAGTATAAATCTCTTAAACTGTTTAGGGTTGGGAATTACTTCTAAATTGTACACAGTTCAAGAAGAATATGGCCTTTTATTAGAGTAAATCAACAGGAACCTGCCTTGGTCTTCTAAAAAATTTATGGAAAAATGACCGCATACCCAAAATCAAAGTCTTCATGTAGACAACACTCCATTGAAATATCTTAACAGTCAAAAACCTAAAAAAAGGGGTAATCATAGGACCTTTGTGATGCTGCTCATGCCTTGCTTCTGAAAATAATATTCATCATTACTTTTGGGTTGCTCTTTTGTCAAAAGGTTGTTGGCCTACCCTTATTCACCCACTCCCTCTTACTTTGCAATTTGACTCGTCCCTCCCAGATTTCTTAAGAACTCGGAACTCTTCATATCCATATCCTCCCAAGAATAAATCTCTTCTAAAATATTTTGGAAGTGCCTCCCCTCATTCCTTTGTTGGAATATATGGCTAGCAAGGAATAGATATATTTTCAAAAATAAAATCCCCAATGGAAGGAAAACTATGGAAAATACCTGGAGTTTAGCAACAGAAGCAATATTATTAAAAGGGTCAAATAAGCTAGATACATCAATTCTTTCTGCAGATGAGAAAAGGTAGTTTGTTACAGTGCTGGCAAATATCCCAATCATTGCCCCTCTGTTATGAAACCAGCTCACAAAAAGATAGAAAAGATAGACCAACGCCTTAGAAATAAGCATCTTCGAGGGGGCAACCTCCTTTACATTACACAAATGAACAATTCTTAGATGATACAAATGACAAGACCTCCTTTCTATATATAGGAGTCTAAGGGGTCATAATATACTCAGAGCCAACATAACAATAATAATGTAAGGGCACAATAATAACAATAGTGGGCTTCTATGGGGCACAATAATAACAATATGGGGACTACATGGGCACAACAATATAATAAGGGGTTTGTACTAATAACAATAAGGGGTTACACTAGTAGTATAGGGAACCTAACATGCCCCTCTCCTTCAACAGTTGTTGTCCTCAACACTTGAGTAGTTCTTGATGCTTCTGTATAAAATTCTTGTCCTCCAATGTGGAATCTTCAGCGGGTAATTTCTTCCACTTGATGAGATACTCTGAAATTGATCGATTTCGTAGCTGTCGGGTTCTTGTTTCTGTGACTGCTCCAGGTTCTAATATGATTTTTCCTTCCTATTCAAGTTCTCGCAATATTGTTTGAATTGGGATCTTCTACAACTTTTGAATGAGGGGCCACACTTCTTCATCCTTCTTCCATTCGTCCCTTGCTTCATTTATCCAATCTGATTGGATAATAGAAATAACACAAAACAATACTTCCACATCCTCATCCTTTCTTGAGAGTGCATCTGACACAAAATTCTACCTCCCTATTCCATAGATGATGTCAAAGTCATAACCCAACATATTTGCGACCAATTTTTTTTGTTCTTCTAAAGATAATATTTGTTCTAAAAAGTATTTAAGACTATCATGACCCATTTTTACCTTGAAGTGTCTTCCCATTGGGTAAGGTCAACATTTCTTAAGTGCATGTAGTATTGCCAACATTTCCTTCTCATAAATAGCTTGCTTGAGATGTAGCCATAAAAATACCCGATCACCTACATGAAAACATTTTTCACTGCGATATTGATCTACCTATTGTTTCATTCGATTTTGCACCAAAGTGGTGTTATCATTTAAAAGTTGGAGAACTTTTTGTTGATGCTCAATGTGATATTTCACTGCTTGAACCTTTTTCTTCTTGATATGTCCTTCTATCTTTAGAGTTTGAGGAGTGGTAATTTCTTCCAATGCTTTACAAGATATGGTCAGATTCATTTCTTGATGCTCGATGTGATCTTTCACTTCTTGAACATTTTTCTTCTTGATATGTCCTTCTATCTTGATAGTTTGAGGAGTGGTAATTCCAGCCAATGCATTACAAGATATGGTTGGATTAATTTCTTCTTTCTCGATGTGATCTTTCCCTTCTTGAACCTTTTTCTTCTTGATATGTCCTTCTATCTTGAGAGTTTGATGGGTGGTAATTATTGCCAATGCTTTACAAGATATGGTCGGATTCATTTCTTCTTTCTCTGGGGTTGGTTCCTGGTGCATATCATCTTCTTTTGATTTTTCTTGATCCTTTTCTTCCTCCTTTTCATAATCTATGTAAAATAATTTCTTCTCGGCACACTTATGACCTTTAGTGCATTTTCTATCACAATTGTAACAAAGCCCTTTTTCTCTTTTTCTTCTATCGTTGTGGTGTCACCCTTGTAGGTTGTGGAAGGCTAGGAGAAACAACACTTCCATGTTTATAGTTGTGAGGGGTAGAATTCCTTGTTTCCATAATTTTGCTTTCCACTTTTCTTGCCAACCTAAATGCCTTCTCCAATGAATCAGGTTCCCAAAGACGAACCTCATGTTGAATGTTATCCTTTAAAGTCCCTATGGAGACATCAATCCTTTGCTTCTATGGAATATCATTTTCCCTTATATTCAATTTTTGAAAGTCCTCAATGTGCTTTGCCATTGAACACTTTTGTTTGAGATTTATCAATTGGCTAAAGAAGGTGTTTCTCTTTGCATCATCATAATGCGCCATCATTTCCTCCATGAAAATTGACCACGTGACAAGTGGTTTACGAGAACAAATCCCTTTATACCATAAAAATTGATTCGGTTCTAAGTAATTAGATGCAATACATACCTTTAGTAACAGTGGTACACCATGTAGATCAAAATATTTCTCCATCTGTAGTATCGAATTTACCGGATCCTTGCCATCAAACTTTCTCATCTTGCTTTTTCTTGATTTTAGGAGCTCGATCTTGAAATGACTATAATTCAGTAATTTCAGATCTTCCAATTCTGAAATCACAACAACCTGCAGTAGTCCTCTACGTCCTCTTTCCAATGCCACCAGTGTGATCTAAATTGGATTCTCCAAGAAAGAGTTATGCACAATCTCCCAAGATGACCTAATTATACACCTTTTCAAAATAGCAAACTTGTATGACGTGCTACATGTCACTATTTTGACCTTTGGATCTGAAAAATATACACAAAAGACTACAATCCGTCCTATTTCCGTAACTTCTTACGAAATTTCAATCTGATGCTCAGAGAGAAAGTTATGATGATTTTCCCAAGGTCACATGTTTAAGATGTAATTCGGGAATCTGCAAAAACCCTAACTTCCTCAGATCATATATCCGAAAATATAGCGAGACAAGATCTGAAATTCAGACCCGAGGTTCACACTGATTTATTCTCAAATGGGTTTCTGTTTTATCTACTGAAACTTCGTAGCAAAAGAGTTATAGCGAAAATCCCACGATGACCTGTTTTAGTTGAAATTTTGGAGCTTGCAAAACCCTAACTTCCTCATATCATATCTCCGAAAATATAGCGAGACAAGCTCTGAAATTCGGACCTAATGGTTAGCACGAGTTTGTCTCAAATGGGTTTTTTTCACTTCTAAAACGTCGTAGAAAGAAAGTTATAGCGAAAAATCCACGATGACCTATTTGGAGTAGTGAAACCCTAGAATCCAAAGCTCTGATACCAAATGTTATGGAACTAGCTCACAAAAAGATAGAAAAGATAGATCAACGCCTTAGAAATAAGTCTCTTCGAGGGGGCAACCTCCTTTACATTACACAAATGAATAATTCTTAGATGATACAAATGACAAGGCCTCCTTTCTATTTATAGGAGTCTAAGGGGTCATAATATAACCAGAGCCGACATAACAATAATAATGTAAAGGCATAATAATAACAATAGTGGGCTTCTATTGGGCATAATAATAACAATATGGGGACTACATGGGCACAATAATATAATAAGGTGGTTGTACTAATAACAATGAGGGGTTACACTAGTATTATAGGGACCTAACACCCTCCATAAAACCCTCTGTCAATTCCAGCTCATTGAAAGTTAGAATGGATCTGCAGTGCTTCGAGCAATGGAAAAAGGAGAAACAAAAGCACATATTATTTTTCAATGGAGCCTCCAAGAAAAATTTGGGCATCACGGGTGTGGGGGGTTCTTTTGGACCCTGAAGAAAAAGAATAAGCAACTTTCAAATGGAGATTGGGCAAAGACACTAACAACAAAGCAGAGAAACTTTATTTAACTTTATTTTCTCATGGGATTCAGGATCATCAAAGAAATAAAAATCAACTTAGTTATCATTATAGGTGACTGAACTATCTTAATTAATCAGATGATAAGAAATAAGGATTTCAGCAATGTTGCTCTATCTCGGATCTCCAAACACATCTAATCAACTCTCAAAAGCAAGGCTCAAGCCCAATTCCTTCATGTCTTGAGAAAGAATAATCATTGGGTGGATCAGCTTGCAAACAACACGTGCTCAAGGCTACAAGGTGAAGCAACCATTAATGATATCCTTTTGGAAAATCCCCATTCCTTAATTTTTCCAAATGGTAGAAAAAGGCAATCGCAGCCCTGAGGAAGTAGCTCCAGAGTATCAACCTAAATTAGATCAGATTTCCAAGAAACACAAACATCTAGGATTGTGAGGCCACCCTGTTGAAGTTTCAGCATTGCAAATGACCCCGAGAAAACAGGCAATTCACATCCTAGTTTTCCAGCAAAGAAGTGCAAACTGGAATAGACTTTCACTTTTTTGAATTTGTTGAATTATGCACTGTAAATTTATGTTGTTAGTAGGACAATTCATCTGCCAGTATAGTAGAATATACCATATTGTAAATTGTTGTTGTTAGTAGGAAAATTCATCTGTTAAGTTATGGTATGTTCTATGCTTATAATAGTTTACTTCTTTTTCTTATTATAATCCACAAATTAGCAATCACATGTACATGAATTAAAGTGCAGATAGAACATTAAACGATCGACAGAAAACAAGCCAAGACAAGAGACACAAGATGTGGCGGCCGCTAGCCAGGGACAAACCCCACAATGTGTGGGAAAACCCTTTGATCAAATCTTCTTCTATCTTCAATAATTCATCAGAGAGAAATAGTACAATAAATCTGATTTATGTCAGTAGTAGCAAACCCTAGATCAGCAGCATCAGCGTTAGCGGCTTCATCATCAAACTAGGGCAGATGATATCTCACAAACCGACCGTCGGATCGACTTGATTCCACCACCAAAAGTTGTGGCTTTTAGAGGAGGTTCAGATGAACCTATAGCGCAGTTCAGATGAGGAGATATTCTAGTCCACGTAAGTCAAACTTCACTTCTGCAGTTGCAGCTTCAGTTTCAGTAGCTTGCTTCAAACTAGGGCAGTCGATATCTTGCAAACCATCCGTCGGATTGACTTGATTCCACCACCAAAAGTTGCGGCTTTCAGAGGAGGTTCAGATGAACCTATAGTGCAGTTCAGATGAGGAGATCTTCTAGTCCACGCAGGTCAAACTTTACTTCTGTAGTTGCAGCTTCAGTTTCAGCAGCTTCCTTCAAACTAAGGCAGTCGATATCTTGCAAACCGTCTGGCGGATTGACTTGATTCCACCACCAAAAATTGCTGCTTTTAGAGGAGGTTCAGATGAACCTACAATGCAGTTCATATGAGGAGATCTTCTAGTCCACGCAGGTCAAACTTTACTTCTACAGTTGCAGCTTCCAGCTTCACATGTGTGAGGGAGAGACCCTTTTCTGCGTAGTAGAGAAGAGACTATTTTCTGCACAATAGAGAGAGAGAGAGATGTGAAGAGATGAGTGAGTCCAAATGAGGACAATTCCTCCTATATTTATACACAACGTTGGTGTTTGAATAGATGCGACTGTTGGGCTTCTGAGCCTACATGAGTTGTAGGTCGGGTTGATAATAATTCCATAATCAAAATAAATTCATATCTCCATGAATACTTATCGGAATCGGATGATCTTTATATCAATCCTACACCTCTCAATGACAGGAATCTAATAAAAATATTATCAGCCATGAATAAGATGACCCACATGAAGTTTTGCCCTAGTTGCCAATTTTAACACTCCCTCTCAACTAGGGAGAACTTCATCTGCAATCTGTCTATCGGTCGTTACTATTCATCCATCAAATGCATTGCCTTGTACAGCCTGACCCTTGCCTTGCTCTGCTCTATTCTGCATGTTCTGCTTTGTCTTTTTTTGCCCTGTACTGATCTGTATGGCTCTGCTCTGTTATGCATTGCTCTGCTTTGTTCTGTTATGCTCTGCTTTTGTCCAAATTATGAAGAAGAAGAAATGATCAAGGATGTATCATACTGACTCAAAGTCAGTCTCAGAGTATGTACCACTGGTCGTAGACCAGTCTCAACCAACCCAAAGTCAGCGTCATAGTGAGTACAACTCCACTGGACCCAGACCAGTATCATCCTCCACTAACTCAAAGTCAGTCTCAGAGTGCGTACCACTGGTCCCAGACCAGTCTCAACCAACCCGAAGTTAGCTTCATAATAAGTACCATTCCTACCACTGGTCCCAGACCAGTATCGCAATCTCGGAGAGTGTACCACTAGTCCTAGACCAGTCTCAAATGACCCGAAGTCAGCGTCATAGTATGTACCACTCTCACTGGTCCCAGACCAGTACTGCACTGACACGAAGTCAGTCTCAGAGTATGTACCACTGGTCCCAGACCAGTCTCAACCGACCCGAAGTCAGTGTCATAGTATGGTACAACTCCTACCACTGGTCCCAGACCAGTATCATTGATCCCAGATCAATGGAGGTCATCCTAGCGTAGGGAGTACGGTAGATACAACGATGCGTCCATCGGTACTACTATGGTCCCTAACTTCATTTCCCTGCTCATTGATCAGATGAGAGGTAATTCCCATGAGTCCTAGACTACATGGGTAGGATGCCTCGATAGGAGAACTAATCAATCCTGTCCTCACAGGAGAACACATCAATCCTACTACAATCGCCATGGAGAACACATCAATCTAGGCCGTCATGGAGAACACATCAATCCAGGCCTCACAGGAGAACACATCAATCCTGCTATAGTCGCCATGGAGAACACATCAATCCAGGCCTCACAGGAGAACACATCAATCCTGCTACAATCGCCATGGAGAACACATCAATCTGGGCCTCACAGGAAAACACATCAATCCTGCTACAATTCCACGAGGTGTACATGTATACCATCTGGGGATAGTGAATTATCCTGTGGTCATATGCTGCTCCAAGAAGTACCCCGCACCCCCCTGGAGCTCCCAGAGCTCAATGCATCATACATAACCCTCATCGGAGGGTCTTTGAACAACTCCAATTTGTTCTTAGAAAGTCAGAAATTTTACTTTCCCAAGGGGTTTTGTTAGAATGTCGGCGACCTGTTCATCTGTACCGATATGTTGGAGCCTTATAGCTCCTCGTTGCACCATTTCTTGAATATAGTGGTATCTGATATCGATATGCTTGGAGCGATCATGAAATATGGGATTCTCTAACAAACAAATCCCACTCTGGTTGTCACAAAGGATCACGGTGGTATCCAATGTAAATCCAAACAGCTCACTGAAGAGCTTTCGCAACCAAACTGCCTCACAGGAGGCCATGCTAGTAGCAATATACTCTGCTTAGGCGGTGCTCAAGGCCACCGACTTCTGCTTCTTGCTCATCCAAGATATCGAAGCAGATCCCAAGGAGAAAAAACATCCAGAAGTGCTCTTACGATCCTCCACATTGCTTGCCCAATCAGCATCTGTGTATCCAAATAATCTCACATCTCCGCAGTGTATCTTAACCCATAAGTGATAGTGCCACGAAGATATCTCAACAGATTCTTAGCACCAATCCAATGTATGTGGTGGGGTTCAACCATATGTTGACTCAACGTGTTGACTGCGAAGCATATATCTGGACGGGAGTTCACTAAGAACATTAATGCTCCGATGAGTTGCCGATACTTGGTAGCATTTCGTAAAACAAGTCCAGCAGCACTACCGCTTAACTTCTTGAAGTCAAGCTCCATCGGGTAGTTACAGGCTTGCAGTCCACCATACTAAATCTTTACAATATCTTCACCACATATTTTCCTTGAGATAGGAAAATTTCCCTTGGCTTCTGCCACACTTCAAGTCCTTGGTTCTTCATTTCAATTTCAGAAGCCAACTCCCTCTTACATTTGAGAATGAGAGGGTCTGCACCTGTTAGGAAGAGGTCATCCACATACAACATCAGTATGAGAGGTTTATCATCTTCAACCTTAAAGTAAAGGTTAGGATCGGCTTCACTCCTAGTGAATCCCAGCTTCATCAAGTAGTTGTCGATCCTCTCCTACCATGCTCAGGGTGCTTGCTTCAGCCCATAGAGAGCCTTCTTCAACCTGCATACATGAGATTTTCAATCATAAATCTCAAATCCTTCGGGTTGCTCCACATAGACCTCTTCTTTGATTGAGCCGTGCAAGAACGCGGTCTTGACATCTATCTGATGTAGGTTCCATATTTGTGAAGTGGCAAGGGATATGATCGAGCAGATGGTCGTACATCTGGAAACAGGTGTAAATATCTCATCATAGTCTATACCTTCCTTCTGGGAGAAACCACGAGCAACAAAACGAGCCTTATACTTTTCCGTACTTCCATATGTTGCATGCTTTATCTTGTAAAGCCATTTGGAAGTAACAATTGTCTTGTCCTGGGGTCTAGGAACTACTTCCCAGACATCATTCTTCATAATAGACTCATATTCTTCGGTCATAGCATCCTTCCATACTTGATGCTTAACAGCATCTGAAAATGATGAAGGCTCATTTTGTATGATCGTGCTCATGATGGTCAGGTATCCCTGATACCAATTAGGTTTCTTACTTTCACGAAAGGTTCCTCAGGGTGCAACATGTCCTTCAACATCATCAAGTAGCCCCCTAAGCCATGAAGGCCTCTTCCTAGAAGAGGAAGGCTCATGTGGAGGAGGATCAATCGGATCCATGGGTTCTTCTACATCAGGCATTGATTCATCATCCTTTTCTTTCGGTTCCCTGGTGTCGGCTTCTTGAGAGCTCCTCAAAGTCAGAAGATTGTCCACCATGTTGAGAGCCATATCTTTGTCAAAGGTGACATCATGACTAATCACGACTTCCCTTTGACCGGCTACATAGATTCTATAGTCTTTAGTATTTTCACCATAGCCCACGAAAATTCCCTTCTTTCCAGATGCACCCAATTTATTTCTTTTCTCTTTCGGCACATGAAAATATACAGGGCTTCCAAAAATTCTAAAATGAGAAATATCAGGTTCCTTACCGGTGAACTTTTCTTCAGGAGTCTTGGAACCCAATGCTTGATGAGGGCATCGATTTTGTACATATACTGCAGTGTTTGCAGCTTTAGCCCATAAAAACTTTGGAAGTCTTTGATCATGTAGCATGGCCCGAACAGCTTCCATAATCATGCGGTTATTCATTTCCGCCACACCATTCTGCTCAGGAGTATGTGGTGTAGTAGTCTCCCTCTTAATTCCAGCCTTAGATATGCCTGAGTGAACCAGTTGTAATATATCGGAGGTCTTGCTTTGGCTTGAGGGGAATGGTCCCCTTTTGAGCTTTCCTTCGGCACATTCTGGACATGCACCTTCCTTCTCTACTCGGAATTCGGGCAGTCCTGTCACCATTTGTCTTACACCAAGTAGAGCTTTATAATGAAGGGGGGCAAACCTCCGATGCCAAAGTTCGGACTGAAGAGATGTTTCATAAGACATGACACCTGGCGGACTTCCACCGACCTGATATAAAGAATGAACTCGAAACCCAAGAGTGAAAGCATCTTTAACATTATTTTTCCATATACGTACCTTGCCATCGCTAAAGGTTACCTTGTAGCCTTTGTCTTCCATTTGCCGAGATGGATACCAGGTTCTTTTTGAGATCAGGTACATATAATACATCTTGTAAGTGGATCATATTACCTTGATACAATTTGAGAGAAACATTGCCTACACCTTTCACGGGGTATTTCATGTCATCTCCAAGGACAATTTCCATGTTAGTTTCTTTCTCTACCAGATTATGGAGTACTTCTTTGTAACTAGTAAAGTGTCTTGAGGCACCACTATCAATGAGCCAAATTCCCATTGAGTCCGAAGGAGCGGAGGTAGATAGAGCAGCTGGTAGATAATATTCAGCCTGCTTATTATCCACAGTGTTAGATTCATACCTGGAATTTCTAGCCTTCTTGAATGGTTGCCCTCTTCCTTGATTTCCAGCATTCCTTTTACCTTTGCTATTGAATTTTCCATTCCTTCGATTACCATGAGAGGGATTTTGATCATCGTCACGGTGAGAGTCCTTTCTATCAGGGCATTCCCTTGCATAGTGACCTGCTTTATTGCAAATGTAACATTGTCCTTTTCTTCCACCCTTAGGTCCAACGTTTCTTTTTCGATTTGGACCCAGAATTATTTCTTTTCTTAGCATGAGAAGAAAAAGCAGCAGGAGGACCTTTAGGCAAGGGAATTTCTTGCTCTTATACCCTTGTTTCTTCTTGAATGCATCTAGCCATTAATTCCTTGAAACCAGGAATTACATTATTGTTCAGAAGAGTAGTCTTGAACATGTACCATTCGAATGGTAATCCTCCAAGAGTCGTGAGTGCCATTTCTTTGTCAGTAATAGTCTCCCCAATAGATAGGAGATCGTTCTTGATCTCGGTGATTCTTAAGAAGTATGCTTGCATACTCTCATCTTTACCCTTCTTGATTTCCCTCAGCTTATTTCTAAGAAACAAAACTTGATTTGCATCATTAACTTTAAATAAACTTACTAGTCTATCGTAGATTTCCTTGGAGGTGTCCAGTTCAGAGATGTAGGCCACCAAGTGCTTGTCGATAAAGTCCTGGATGATCTTTTTCGCTTTAACTTCTATGTTCTTCCATTTGTTCCTGGCAGAAAGAGGTGCATTTGATGGAGGCTCAGTAATATTGCCTCTCACATGATCCAACACTTCTTGATCCTCAAGGGTTAGATCGATAGACATCTTCCATCCGTGATAGTCAGCTTTCTCACGGAGCTTGTCTTCGGTAGGTAAGAGTGTTGAGGACCCCATCGTTCTTTTAGGATAGCCTTGCCAATCTTCTCTTCGGTGATTGCTCTTGCTCTTGCTTGGGCTTTTTCTTCACCTCAGCTCTAATACCATGTTAAGTTATGGTATGTTTTATGCTTATAACAGTTTACTTCTTTTTCTTATTATATTCCACATATTAGCAATCACATGTACATAAAGTAAAGTACAGATAGAACATTAAACGATCGACAGAAAACAAGCCAAGACAAGAGACACAAGATGTGGCGACTAGCCAAGGACAAACCCCACAATGTGTGGGGAAACCCTTTGATCAAATCTTCTTTTATCTTCAATAATTCAGAAAAGAGAAATAATATAATAAATCTGATTTATATCAGCAGTAGCAAACCCTAGATCAGCAGCATCAGCATTAGCGGCTTCATCATCAAACTAGGGCAGACAATATCTCACAAACGACTGTCGGATCAGCTTGATTCCACCACCAAAAGTTGTGGCTTTTAGAGGAGGTTCAGATGAACCTACAGCGTAGTTCAGATGAGGAGATCTTCTAGTCCACGCAGGTCAAACTTCACTTCTGCAATTGCAGCTTCAGTTTCAGCATCTTCCTTCAAACTAGGGCAGTCGATATCTTGCAAACCGTCCATCAGATTGACTTGATTCCACCACCAAAAGTTGCGGCTTTCAGAGGAGGTTCAGATGAACCTACAATGCAGTTCAGATGAGGAGATCTTCTAGTCCACACAAGTCAAAATTTACTTCTGCAGTTGCAGCGTCAGTTTCAGCAGCTTCCTTCAAACTAGGGCAGTGGATATCTTGCAAACCGTCCGTCGGATTGACTTGATTCCACCACCAAAAGTTGCGGATTTCAGAGGAGGTTCAGATGAACCTACAGCACAGTTCAGATGAGGATATATTCTAGTCCACGCAGGTCAAACTTTACTTCTGCAGTTGCAGCTTCCAGCTTCACATGTGTGAGGGAGAGACCCTTTTCTGCGCAGTAGAGAAGAGACTCTTTTCTGCGCAGTAAAGAGAGAGAGAGATGTGATGAGATGAGTGAGTCCAAATAAGGAAAATTTCTCCTATATTTATACACAACGTTGGTGTTTGAATAGATGCCACTGTTGAGCTTCTGAGCTTACATGAGTTGTAGGTCGGCTTGATAATAATTCCATAATCAAAATAAATCCATATCTCCATGAATATTTATCGGAATCGGATGATCTTTATATCAATCCTACACCTCTCGACGAGAGGAATCTAATAAAAATGTTATCATCCATGAATAAAATGACCCACATGAAATTTTTCCCTAGTTGCCAATTTTAACATCATCTGACAGTATAGTAAAATATACCATATTGCAAATCACATAAACAGAATTATCTATCTCTCTCGCATTATAATCCCGATTCCACTGGACATCTTATACCTTTGTATTCGCTCTCCTCCAGTTGTGTTTGAGAGCCATTTTTCAAATTCAATATAAACAATCGTTACTTAAAAAAAACTTATTTGAAGAGGTAATTCCATTAAAAAATTATAAATTTAGGAAAGGGATAAACGAAAACAAAAGGTCAACCTAGTAATCTTCAAAATCTTGAATATTATAAACTTGTCCTATTTTGAATTGATAAAAACCAAATTGTACTCCATTCTTTAAAAAATAAGTTTTAAGTTAGTTTCATTTATTTTTTATTTGGATTAACAATTAGCTATAAAGCATTTATTTTTTATTTGGATTAACAATTAGCTATAAAGTTATTTAAATTTGAAGAAAACTTTCATTTATTTTTTATGTGGATTAACAATTAGCTATAAAGTTATTTAAATTTGAAAAGAAAACTTTCTTCCTTGATACGTTATTTTATGAAATCCAATAATGGAAATTTTGATTTTGATAATCAAACTCTATCAAATTTGAATAATAGAGTGGGGGAATGTTTGGATTGCACGGTGAAAAAAGGAGGGAGAAATGCTTAGGATTGGTATTAGGGATAATATATAAAATAAATTTTGGGTTAAAAAATATTAAAATTTTTATTAAAAGAAATATTTTCAATTAATGTTATGGTATTGTTAATTTTGTCCTTAAAGATTTTATTGGTGACTTCTAATTTATTAGAGGTTTATATTTTGTTTTTAATATCAATTTTAAGTTGCATCCTAAAACTAGATACTTAAGTAGTTCTAGGGGGAAAAACATCATCAAGTAATATAACTACATGTCAATGGCTCGTACAAGTATGTTTTTGAATGCTTAAGGATAACACTGTTCATTGATATCTAAAGTAGAACTTTGAAAATTTAACTCCCATATGTAATTATTGCATTATCTTTAATTAGGAAAAACCCTAGCCTAAGAAATTATTAAGAAAAAAAATTGTAACAGCCATGGGTTAAAGTTTCATGTAATAAAGGATAATAAAGACAAAAGAAGACCAAGGTCATGGGACACATATTCCAAGCTTAATGTTGGGTAAACACTATAGTGGGCATCAATTGTGATTAAAAATTGGTTGTGGAAATTAGCAAAGGCAAAGAGACAATAATTGGTATATATTTATGCAAAATAAAGGAAAATGGAAGAAAAGGAAGGTGAAAAGACACAAATTTGCATGCTAAGGAAATTAGAAGAAAAATTAAGGAAAATGAAGAAAATAAAAACAACAATAATAAAAGGCATCAGAGAACCAGTTCACAGCTTTTGTCAGTTTTGGTTATGGAATTAGATTCAAAGAGACAAAGAGTTCCAAGAGGACAAGAAAGGACAAGCAAAGGAAGGAAAAGGAAAGCAAGGAGAAGGTTGGATCAACAGCTTTAGTAGGAAGATTTTGTAGATAACAAGTTGCATGTGTGATTTCCTAGCTGAGGTGTGAATGCATGGTACACGCATTTGTTTATTTGGTTCATTTGTTGTCATTGGCATGGGTTTTTCCTAGTTTGACAGTGGTTTCAGTGGTGCCTTGCCATTTCTTGGATATCCATGGTGTGATGAGATTATTTTCTTGGTTGAGCTTTGGATTGACGGAAATTTTTGGAACCAGGTGAGTTGGTCTCAGCCTGGTTTGAGGCATCCAAGCTTGGTTTGGTTTTGCGATCTCGAGACCAATTTAGGTTAGACCATGGTAGTTTAAGGGTGGAGGTGGTTTAACCTTTGGATTCCCTTGGTTGTTTGTCTTGGTTTATCCCATGAGATCCCACATTCATGCTTGGAATATGGCACAGGGTTGATTCGCTAAAAGAAAGATTTGATTCAACTCAATATATGGTCGAGTGGTACGTGGAAGTCCTTGACTTTGTTGGCTTTTGCATATGTTAATAAGATTTATTTTCCTATTGAGATCTATGAGCACTGGAACTTGTTATTATGTTGATTTGATGGTTGTTATATCATGGTTATATGTTGGTTATAAGCATGGTTCTATGATGTGCTCAAGCTATGGCTCTTGTTATGATTTGATAAGTAATTGATTGGTTGATGAATGCATGGGCTAATTAGTGTTGTTGCAACTACTTGAGAGGGCATTATACCTTCTCAGTGATTTCTAGATGAAATTCAGATATTTATACTCAGATATGAATTCATGACATGTAGCTTACATGTTTACCATATGTTTGACAAAATGTCTAGTGTGTTCTAAGTAGTTTAAGTGAACTTCTAGTTTCAAGTTGGAATGTTTGGCATTGCCGTCATGTACATTATGGTTTTGGAAAGTTACAGGATGTTTTGGGTAGTGGTTAGGAGGTTAGCCTAGAAAAGTGGCTTGAATCACGAAACCGTTGGCTCAAAACAGGGGAAATTAGGCCATAATTGCATGGAAGCAGACCTATGTGTGCGGTTAGAGGCCTATAACCACGCTCTTTCCTTGTTTGCCATGTGTTTTGGGTGTTAGGTCAGTGAAAATGGGGTCAGGCTCAGGGATTAACCACCTGGGGAGGTTTGCATTTGTTGACACCTAATCCTTGTGATTGGGTGAATTTATGTAAATAGATAAATTAGAAATATGAATAGTCATCGAGACATGAACTGAACAGTCTCTCCCTCATGTATATAATGAAGACCTACCTGATGGAATAAAACACATGAATCATTTTTTCCTTAGGGAGTTACTGTCTGGCCTGACATGGTATCAGAGCCAAAGGTCTCGAGTTCGAATCACACCTGGCTCGCGCTGGGGGGGAGATTGTTGGGCATTGGATAATCCAGCACTCCTCATGTGTTTTGTGACATGGACTAACCACCTCTCGAGGATCCGTTAACTCTGGCAATGCGTCCGTTTACTAACACCTGTGGGTTTTGGTGTAACGGCAATCGTAATCCCAACAAGTGGTATCAGAGCCAGCTCCATTTTTGGCATAGTCTTGTAACTCCCTTCTTCTAGTTTCATGTAGTCTGACCACTGCTGGGCTCTCTGTCCCTTTGTCCCCTCCACAGTCACTACCACTGTCTAAACGCTGCGCATAGACCAGTCCGCCGTGTCCGCCCTCTAACGATTCTTCTCGGTGGTCTAGCTGGTATTGCTGGAAATTTAGTGGTAATTTTTTACTATTTTGAGTCTGGCGCCTTAGACCATTCGGCCTATTCAAAGGAACCGGAGCATTCTTTCCTGATTCAGTTGTTTCAAGTTTCTTCGAACAAACCAGACCACTGTTGGGTTCTGGTTTGGTTACTCCTCTCCTTTCAAGAGGGTTCGAAGTATTTAATGTGTTGCGCTGAGTACTATTTTTCCTTTGGAATCATTCAAAGAAGACGGAGCACCTCTGAACTGAACATCATGCGTTGATTCCGTAGGTGTAGATTCCATGCACACGGGAGCACAGCAATCTGTCCAACGGAGCTTGCTGGATCCAACAGCGACAACAGAGGCATAAGTTTTTGGAAGGTTGGGAGCATTGGTTCTTGATACGGGACGTCCAGAAGACTGTGGGAATTTTATAACGGATCAACCATCATTGTAGAAGCTCATCACCTCGTCCTCAGCAGAAAAGGAGGCAACGGTTCGAATGCTTCCAACAGCATCGCGGGCATCAGAGTGGCGCAGCTGGTGCGGTGAGCCATTGACTGTTTGAATAATGTTGCATTGAACTATTGTTTTTCCATATAAAATAATTCAAGTTCTCGCCAGCGTGGACGACTCTGTGACGTGGGCACAATTTTTTTTTTTAAGTTTTGTGGCATGGGAGGAGGTCAAGCGTGAAAATCTAAGGAAGTGGTAAAAAAACAAAAAGGAAAAACAGTATATATATTTATGTGCCATGGTGTTTCGTTTTATTGTAATTGAGAATTTGTATAAACTTCTAATACTATGCTCCACTGGCGCACTGGCTTTGAAAATTAAGGCCTATGGTTTGTTCTAGTTTAATCATTTTGTAAAGATCTCAGAGCAAATCCTCCTGTAGTATTGTGCTTCTTGAAGTTCTGATAAATATTGCATCTATTTTGCTATCAAAAAAAATAAAAAATTACCAACAAAAGTAAAATTTTACAGTATATTGGCAGAAGTATTTTTCTATTAGCAGAAGTAATTTTTTTTACAGAATGCATTCAATCATATCCATGGTGGGAATAGTTCTCACTGGGAAGGAGAACTATCCTGAATGGTCCCGGATGATAAAACACACCCTCATTTTCAATGAGTTGTGGAAAGGAGTGTGTGTCAGAGACAGAGACAATGAACCAGTACAGCCTACCTCAGACAAAGAGCTCGTCATTTGGGAAAACAAGAATAGCAAAGCTTATGCATTAATCGCAGCATCTGTAAATGAAGAGGTGAGTCACCATATTTCGTCATATTCAACTGCCTTTGAAGCCTTACAAAATCTTAAAGAACTCTATGACTCACATTCTGCACTTGAAGTTTTTCAACTCATGATTAAAATCTTCACTCTTGAACTGCAAAATAATGATCCTCTTGCTCTTGCATCTGAAGTAAAGTCTATAATGCATGATATCAAATCCACTAAGGTTGAATTGGATATTCCTCTTATTGCTTTTCTCAAGGCACTTTATCCTACTTACTCCAATTTTCTTGAGTCATTGGAAGCAAATGGAAATCTCAAAGATATAACCTTTGACTCTCTTGTGAAAAAGTTTGCTGAAAGAGAGAAAGCTTTTGGAAAGAAGACAACCCTTGAATCTTCTGAAGAGGTTGTGTGCCTTGCTCACAAAGAAAAGCATCCTACTCAATATTCTTCAAGAGGAAGAGGTGGTCGAAGAGGAAGAGGAAGATATTTCAGAGCTAGGGGGGGACGACATTCTCAAGGAGAAAAAGAATATTTGCACTGCATTCGCTACAAAAGAAATGGATCACATGATTCCTCTACATGCAAGCTACCATGGGACAAAATTGAGCAGAAAAGAAACCAACAGAAAGGTAAAATTGATGATACAGACAAAGGTAAAGCACCTGAATCCGCTCACTATGTTGTGGCACAATGTAACATTGGAGTAAACGAAGATTTATTTAATGCTTCACTTGCTTCTTGGAAAAATGATTGGTTGCTTGATTCAGGAGCAACCTGCCACATGACTCATAGAAAAGATTTTTTTGAAGATTTCACTGACAATGTTGATGGAGCAGTATACTTTGCAGATCAATCAAAAATCAAGCCATCAAGGCTTGGCACAATCAGGCTTAAACTGCCTGGTCTTCCAGACTTTCTTCTGCATCATGTTCTACAGCTCAAGAGAAACTTGTTGTCCTTGGTCCACATCTGCCAGCAAGGTCACTCCATTCATATGTTTGATGGCAAGCTTGAGGTAAGAAAAGCATCTGACCACTCACTTGTCATGAGGGGAATAGAAGAAGAAAGGCTTATCAAGCTGCAAGGAACCTCTGCTCATGCACAACATTTCTCATACAATTCTCATCATGAAGAAGGTACACTTCCATCAAGTTTATTATGGCATGCTAGATTTGGACATTTGAACTATGACAGTCTCCGCTTATTGAAGAAGAATGGTGTTGCTAGTTTGCCTACAATTCCTAGAAAACTTAAGCAATGTGATGCTTGCATTCTAAGAAAGCATAGCAAACAGTCTTTTCATGATTCACATTCAAGAGCACATAGAAAACTTGAACTTATTCATTCAGATTTATGTGGTCCAATGCTTGTTCCTTCTGCAAATGGAAATAAATATATCATGACATTTATTGATGACTACACCAAAATGTGTTGGGTTTATTTATTGAAGAACAAATCTGATGTTTTTCAAACATTCAAGAATTTTCATAAATGGATTGAAAATGATGCACAATCTCATATTGGGTCTATTCGCACTGATAATGGAAAAGAATACACATCAAATGAATTTGAAAACTATCTTCGCCAACATGGGATCAAACATCAAACAACTGTGCCTTATAATCCCCAATAGAATGGTGTAGCTGAAAGAATGAATAGAACAATCTTAAATATGGTATGATCCATGCTCTTCTTCAAAAATGTAAAGATAATGTTTTGGGTTGATGTTGTTCTATGTGTTGCATATAAAAAGAATAGATGTCCATCTAATGCTATTAGAAACAAGACTCCTTATGAAATGTGGTATAGACATGTTCCTTCGGTAAAGCATCTCAGGGTCTTTGGTTCCACCTGTTATGCTTTGATACCAAAGGTACATAGAAACAAACTTGGTGCTAGAAGTCGTAAGTGTATCTTCCTGGGGTATTCAAACACCTCCAAAGCATACTGCCTTTATGATGAAGTAAATAAGAAGTTTGTTGTATCTAGAGATGTAATTTTCCTTGAATCATCCAAAACTGACAATATTGTTGAGCGGCAACTTGATCGCTTGGATAGATTCGCAAAAGCAAAATCATTTCAAGAATTTGATAATCATATTCCACATCTTGAAGGAGGGATTCCGATACTAGATCAACATGTGGAATCTTCTTCTGAAGAACACTCTCCCCTACATGAAACTCCAACAACGGATGATGCTTTAAGTGATGTAATTGATAGAATTGGGAGACTCAATCTTGATTCAGTGCCAACTCAATCAACGAAGCAGCCTGGACCATCTGAGAAAGGTCCCCCAAAGTGGCTGACAAAGACACTTGAAAGTGTTCATCCTGATGAAGTTGGAAAGACAGGAACCAGAAATTCAAACCGGCAAAATGGAGGTGATGTAGATGACTCTAATTCACCTGTTGATATGGATGTTTCTTATGATTGTGAATTGAACTTGTCTACAGATTTTGAACCAACTTCCTTCAAAGAAGCTGCTTCTCATGATGAATGGAAAGAAGCAATGCAAAAGGAGTATGATGCCCTCATAAATAACGGCACTTGGAAGCTGGTTGATCCTCCATTAGGAACCAAACCAATTGGCTGCAAGTGGGTCTACAAGAACAAGTATAAAGCTGATGGCTCACTTGACAAGCACAAAGCTAGGCTTGTGGAAAAAGGTTTTGCACAAAAGGAAGGGGTCGATTATGAGGAGACTTTTTCTGCCACAGCAAAATGGGCTACCATCTGGACACTCTTTGCACTAACAGCTCAGAACGGTTGGAAAGTCCATCAAATGGATGTAAAAACTGCTTTCTTGAATGGAGATCTAAAAGAGAATGTTTTTATGTCCCAACCTGAAGGATTTTCCATGAAGGGACATGAACATAAAGTATGCAAACTTGTGAAATCCTTGTATGGCCTCAAACAAGCACGGCGAGCCTGGTATCAAAAACTAACTGAGCATCTTCTGAAACTCAATTTCAAACATTTTGATCTTGATGATGCAACTTTATTTATCAAGAAAGTTGGCAAAACAGTTGTATATCTTGTGGTATATGTAGATGATCTTTTGATGACAAGGAACAATGAAAGCTACATTGCATCCATAAAGAAGGAATTGGGGAAAAGTTTTGAAATCACTGATTTGGGCTATGTTCGTTACTATCTTGGCATTGAAGTAACCCAATATCCAAATTCCATATTTCTTTCTCAAAAGAAATACATTGGAGATTTGTTGAACAGGTTTGGCATGACAGAGTGCAATCCTCTTACTACTCCAATGGAACAAAACTTAAAGCTCACATCTATTGAAGGAAAAGAATTTGAGGATGCAACAAAGTATAGACAGCTTGTAAGAAGTCTCAACTACCTAACTACTACCAAACCAGACATTTCGTTTGTTGTTGGAATCCTTTCCAGGTTTATGCAAAAGCCTTGTGAGGGACATTGGTCTGCTGCAAAAAGAGTTATAAGGTACTTGAAGGAAACTCAAGACTTTAGAATCAAGTATACACAGGTGGACGACTTCAGCTTGATTGGATACTCTGATTCAGACTTCGATGGAGACAAAGAAACTGGGGTATCAACTTCAGGATATGCTATGAGTCTTGGATCAGGAGCTGTCTCCTGGAGATCATGCAAACAATCAATTCCAGTAGATTCCACAACAGAAGCAGAATATGTGGCAGCAGCTGAAGCAACAAAAGAAATTGTGTGGCTTAGGAAAATTCTTGAAGATTTGCAGGTAAAACAAGTACAATCAACTCCACTCATGATTGAAAATACCTTTGCAATAAAGTTGGCCAAGAACCCAAAATTCCATGATCGAACGAAGCACATCAATAATAAATATCATCTGATTCGACATCATGTTGAGGCCAAAACAATACATCTTCGTCATTGTTCCACAAATGTGCAAATTACAGACATCTTCATCAAAGCACTTGGAAGAGAAAAGCTTGAACGATTCAGAATGATGCTTGGACTCACCAACATCCCTTCAGATTAAGGGGGGAATGTTGACACCTAATCCTTGTGATTGGGTGAATTTATGTAAATAGATAAATTAGAAATATGAACAGTCATCGGGAGATGAACTGAACAGTCTCTCCCTCATGTATATAATGAAGACCTACCTGATGGAATAAAAGACACAAATCGTTTTTGCCTTATGGAGTTACTGCCTGGCCTAACAGCATCCTTCTGAGTGGTATGTGGTCTTTGAGGGTTGTCAGTATAATTGTCAGTTGTTGGCCCCACTTCCATAACTATAACTTGGAGGTCGGGTCATGTCATAATAGCACTCAGATTCACATTTACCCGGAGGGATTGTAGAAGCGGGTAAATGTGGGGAGGGGTGGTTACAAATTGGTATCAAAGGTTCTAGGTTCAAACACTTGGACTAGATGGGCCGGAGGTGATTGTTATGCATGCATGTCGGTTGTATGCATGCATTGTGATGGCTATAGTTTTTATGTATATCGTCGATGTTACAATTTGAGTTATTATGCATGATGATTGAGATGATGTCGATAGGTTGATAGGTTGGTGTCATTATATATATACATGTATATCGTGTTAATATGGAATAATTTGTGTAGACAAGATAGCCTCCCCTGAACTTCCCTCATGTATGTTTGATTACGTTTATATTTGATTTATCTGATGTGGTATGCTTGCAGGAAGAAGAAGCTCAGAGATGATGAGAAGAATGGTGGATTACAGTTCACGTGAATCTATTTATAGATTAGTTGAGAAGTAAGAGAAGAGTACTCTCTTGACATAGCAGATACCTTGAGAAGTCTGAAGGCCGAAATCAAAGTTGCAAGGTAGATAATGAGTGATAATTCAGTCATAAGAAAGGCTTTCCAAGACTCAGGAAAAGCAAGTTGAGGTCAATGCAGTTATCCTTTAGATTTTATCAAATTTGTAGAGACAAGGACATCCAAGGATCATTTATGGACAAGAGGAAAGGACTAATGAGGCATTTGGTAGCAGGTCTCCATCACGGCACAGGTTGGACAAGGAGGACATGGTCAGAGGTGGCAGATGGATGGATACACCTAACATGAAAGGTAGTGGTTATGGTTTCTATTATAGTTTTGGTTCAGATAGACATCATGGTCATCATCACTATCATCCTTATAGGAGGAGTGAGAGGGGGTACTTGCCAGATGAGTTCAAGAAAGCCAAGCTTCCTACATTTGATGGAGAGATAAAGAAATAGAAAGATGCAGTAGCATGGTTGCTTGGGATGAAGAATTTCTTTGAATTGCATGATTATACAGAGAATATGAAAGTCATGATAGTTATTTACAGTCTCAAGGAAAAGGAAGATATATGGTGGGAAGATGTGAACCATGTCAGAGGAATCAAGATAGAGGAGTTGAGTTGGCATGAGTTTAAGATACTCTTCATAGAGAAGTACTTATCTGAGAGATATTATGATGGAAAGGCTAAGGAGTTCTATGAGTTGAAGATGGGGTCTATGATAGATGAAGAGTACATGACTAAGTTTCTAGTGTTTTTGAGGTATGTGCCTCACCTCAAGGATGAGAATACGAAGGCTCAAGGATTCATTAGTGGACTACCATTAGCATTTAAGGATCATATTGAGAATGATGAGCCTCAGTCATTGAAGGAAGTTATCAAGAATTTGAAGCATTGTTATGAGCAGTCAAAGAAAAAGATTGAGCCTAAGTACGATTGGAAGGGTAATGACAAAACCAAAGGAAAATGGCCTCTGAAGCGGGAAATACCTCAAGATGCAGGTGAGAAAGAAAATGTGGCTCCTTACAAGAAGTTCAATGCAGCTAAGAAGGGACATGGATCTCAGCTTGGAGAGCAACAGAATAAAGGTAGTGGCAGGGAATCATTGCAGTTTTGAATTTGTGGCAAAGATCATCGCAAGAAATATTATTTTTTTTATCAGGGTGGTAGACTTCAGATCTACAGTGCTCAGGAGCCGAAAACCATTAGGGATTCTAGGCAGTGAACTCCTTGGATTTATGCATCATTTGATAAGAAACAGATAGATCACTAGGCATACATTACTGAGATGGAAGGTAAGCTCAATGATCCAGTTGTTCCCATTTTAATTTATCCTAGATATAATTATATTTATGTTAATCCTGACCTGGTGGATAAGTGTGGATTGAGTAAAGAAGCATGCAAAGTCTTGGTTGGTGAAGTTGGCTATAGGGACCAAGAAAAGATTTCACCATTGGGTGAGAGCTTGTGCATTGAAGGAAGTTATCTAGAAGTTGAAGTATTGTTATGAGCAGTCAAAGAAAAAGACTGAGCCTAAGTGCGATTTGAAGGGTAATGACAAAACCATAGGAAAATGGCCTCTGAAGCGGGAAATACCTCAAGATGCAGGTGCGAAATAAAATGTGTCTCCTTACAAGAAGTTCAATGCAGCTGAGTAGGGACATGGATCTCAACCTGGAGAGCAAAAGAATAAAGGTAGTGGCAGGGAATCATTGCATTTTTGGATTTTTGGAAAAGATCATCGCAAGAAATATTATTTGTTGTATCAGGGTGGTAGACTTCAAATCTACAGTGCTCGGGAGCCACAAATGGTTAGGGATGTTGGGCAGATAATTCCTTAGATTTATGCATCATTTGATAACAAACAGACGGATCACCAGGCATCCATTATTGAGATGGAAGGTAAGCCCAGTGATCCGAGTAGTTTCCATTTTAATGTATCCTAGCTCCAATTATATTTATGTTAATCCTGACCTGGTGGATAAGTGTGAATTGAGTAAAGAAGTGCATGCAGATTCTTGGTTGGTGCAGTTGGTGCAATTGGCTACAGGGACCAAGAAAAGAGTTCACCATTGTGTGAGAGCTTGTGCATTTGATTTAAATGGTATTCCTACATCAGCACATGTAAATGGGCTTCCATTGGGTTCATACAACATACTTTTGGGCATGGATTGGTTGTACCTTCATAGGACTAAGGTATATTGTTATGAGAAGTCTATTGAATGCTTGGTTGATGATGGAGAAAAGATAATATTATAAGGAAAGAAGAAGCCTACATAAGTATGGATGGTTACAGATATGCAGGCAAAGCGCAATTTCAGGAAAGGGTGTGTATTATTTGCAGTGCATGTCTCTAGTGATAAAGGGAAGGATGTTGAGGGTGCTGAAGTTATAAAGAAGTATATGGTTTTGCAACAGTTTCAGGATGTGTTTCTTATAGATATTTCAGAGTTGCCTCCCCATAGGGAAGTGGACTTTTCTATTGAGTTGGTACCAAGAGCAAGACCAGCATCAATGGCACCTTACAAGATGAGAACTATAGAGATTGTAGAATTGAAGTTGCAACTTAATGAAATGCTTGATAAATGATACATTAGGCCAAGTGTGTCGCCTTGGGGTGCACCAGTGTTGTTTGTAAAGAATAAGGATGGTACTCTCAAGTTGTGCATAGATTACAGGAAGTTGAACAAGGTGACTATCAAGAACAGGTATCCTTTGTCACAGATTGATTATTGTTTGATCAGTTGGAGGGAGCAACAGTGTTCTCACATATTGAATTGAGATCAAGATATCATTAAGTACGCATCAAAGAAGAGGACATCTACAAGAAAACATTTCGTACTAGGCATGGGCATTATGAGTTAGTAGTGGTTTCATTTGGTCTTACTAATGCTCCATCTACTTTCATGTGTTTGATGAATATTGTGTTGTGTCCTTATTTGGACAAGTTTGTGATAGTTTTCGTTGATGATATATTGATATATTCTAAGAATGAGGAAGAGCATGTAGAGAATCTGGCAGAAGTGTTAACATTGTTGAGAGAGCATCGGTTGTATGCCAATCTTAGAAAGTGTAATTTCTTTTAGACTAAAGTTCATTACTTGGGACATGTTGTTTCCAAGGTAGGTATAACAGTGGACCTGGAAAAGATTAGAGCTTTCATGGAATGGCCAGCTCCTAGGAATGTGGATGAGGTCTGATCATTCATGGGACTAGCACGTTATTACAGGAGTTTCATCTAAAAATTCTCACGAATTACCTATCCTATTACATCTTTGTAGAGAAAATTAAAGAAGTTCGAATGGACTGAGCAGTGTGTAGCTAGTTTTAAGCAGTTGAAGCATTTGCTTACAAATGCTCTAGCCTTGAAGATTGCAGATCCCAATAAAGAATTTGTGGTATGTACAGATGCTTAGAAGAGAGGAATTGGTGAAGTCCTAATGTAGGAGGGATAGGTGGTATGCTATGAATCAAGAAAGTCAAATGAGCATGAGCATAACTATGTGACTCGTGATCTTGAGTTAGCAGTTATCATTCATGCCTTGAATATGTGGAGGCATTATATTCTTGGCAGGAGGTTCATTCTGATGATTGATCATTGGGGACTGAGGAACTTGTTTGACCAACCCAATTTGAATGACCGGCAAGCTAGATGGTTGGCTACTCTCAGTGAGTTTGATTTCGAGATCAGGTACATTAAGGGTAAGGAGAATCGGGTTGCAGATGCTCTCATTAGGAGGTGCAGGCAAATCATATTTTATTTGTGATCTCTTGTGGGACATATTAACAGGAGTGGATCTTGCAGGCAGGGAAGCATGATGATAGGTACCATTAGCTGAAGCAGACGTTGCAATAGTAGGGTGGAGGTGATATGGATGAGGCATATCATCTCACTGTAGATTTGTTAGATTTAGGAACATGATTTATGTTTCAGATAATAGTGTCTAAAGAAGCTTATCTTGAGGGAATTTCATGTTAAGTCGTATTCAGGTCACCTGGGATATCATAAGACACTGACAACAGTTAAAAAATTATATCATTGGTTTAACTTGAAGAAAGAGGTGGTTGAATTTGTTGCTAGATTTTCATACTGTCAGCAGGTAAAAGCAGAGTGTAAGCATCCATCTGGTCCACTATAGCCAATTCTGATTCCAGAGTGGAAATGGGAGGTCATTTCCATGGAATTCATTACAGGTTTGTTGAGGACGTCGAAGTAGCATGATTCCATCATGGTTGTGGTTGACAGGTTGAGTAAAGTAGGCCACTTCATTTCAGTTAAGTCTACGAATTCAACTAGTGAGGTAACTCATATTTTTATTAGGGAAATAGTGAGATTGCATTGGGTTCCCAAGAATATCATATCAGATAGAGATGCCAAGTTCACTTCCAGGTTTTGGAAGGACTTGTTTGTAAGTTTGGGGATAGGGTTAGTTTTCAATACATCTTATCATTTGCAGATAGATGGATAGACAGAGAGGTTCAACAATATTCTTGAGGACATGTTGAGGATGTGTGTCATTCACTAGTAGAGGAAGTGGGAAGTGTATCGTCAACCGGTTGAGTTTGCATATAATAATTGGTATCAGGAGTCCTTGAAGATTAGTCTATTTGAGGTTCTTTATGGTAAAAGTTGTAATTCTCCTATCAGCTAGAGTGATTCAGTGAAAAGGGTGTTGATTGAACTGGATATGTTGGTTGAGATGGAATAGGAAATTGATATTATTAAGAGGAATTTGAAGGAAGTACATGAGAGGCAGAAGAGTTATGCAGATTAGCACAGAGCATTCAAGGAGTTTCAGGTTGCGAAGCATGTGTACTTGTGCATCAAGCCCAAGAGGAGCTCCTTAAGGATTAGATCATGTGCCAAGTTGGCACCTTGGTATTATGGGCCTTTTGAGATCCTTGAGAGGATTGGACCAGTGGCCTACATACTTGCACTACCGCCAACAATGAAATTCCATGATGTTTTCCTTGTTTGTCCATGATGTTGATCACATGATTGATTTGTTTGTATTGCAGGTGGAACTAGAGGGAGAATTCCAGCCATAACCACAATTCATATTACAAGGGAAACATCCCATGCTCCAGAACTGAGCAATAGAGCAAGTTAAGGTGTAGTAGAAGCACTTTGGGCCCGATGAAGCTACAAGGGAGATTGTCAATCAGATGTGGGCTTTGTATCCTTCATTATTTGCTTGTTCAAGAAAATTATTTTTTGGTATATGCATATATATGTATGGTTGTAAATATCGTAATGAGATAGGTTATAAAGCTCCAATAAGCGGTATGTTTGTTGTGTGTTTCAACAGGATGTCATTGTAAATATTGTATCAAGATATGTTATAAAGCTCCATAGGCAACATGTTTTGTTTTCAGTGGTTTGCTAGTCATAGATGCATAGAACACCGAGGACGGTGTTCCCCCAAGGGGGAGGGGTTTGTAACATCCCCGGGTTAAAGTTCCATGTAATAAAGGATAATAAATGCAAAATAAGACCAAGGTCATGGGACACTTATTCCAACCTAAATGTTGGGTAAACACTAGAGGGAATCACTTATGATTAATTAATGGCCATGGAAATTGGTAAAGGAAAAGAGGTAATAATTGGCATTTATTTATGAAAAATAAAGGGAAATAGGACAAAAGGAAGATGAAGAGACACAAATTTACATAAGAAGGAAATTAGAGGGAAAATGAATAAAATAGAGACATTAATAATAAAAAGGCATCAGAGAACCAACTCACAACTTTTGTCAGTTTTGGATTTGGAAATAGTTTCATAGAGAGAGAGAGCGCTCCAAGAGGACAAACAACGACAAGAAAGAGGAAGGAAATGGAAAGCAAGGAGAAGGTTGGATCAACAACTTCAGCAAGAAGATTTTGCAGGTAACAGGTTACATGTGTGATTTCCTAGCTGAGGTTTGAATGCATGGTATATGCATATGTTTATTTGGTTAATTTTTTGTCATTGGCATGGTCTTTTCCTGGTTTGACAATGGTTTCAGCCTTGCATTGCCATTTCCTAGATAACCATGGTGTGATGGGATTCATTTCTTGGTTGAGCTTTGGATTACTGGAAAGTTTTGGTACTGTTGGAAAATCAGAAAGGCATAAATATTTTCTTATACTTGATAATTATTGGTGATGTTCTTGATTTCTTATTAAATTTCCTTTATATCTTCTTTATTTTAGTTCATCAAGAAATTACCAAAGTAATAGCACATAAATTAATGGACACTAGATCTAGGCACACAGTAAGGGAAAAACCCCTCTCTAGGGTAAAACCCAATCAGTGATTCTTCCTTCAATGGATTTCCTAAGATAATCCAAGACTTTATACCTTGACGCAAACTTTCCTCCACACTAAGTCAGCCTTCTTCTTCCTTTGCAGGTGATCCTATTTGACCTAGCAGCAACAACAGAAGTAGCAACACTATGCAACTCTTTCTTGGACCCAATAACTTCGATCTTCACTTAGGAACTTCAATCTTGGCCCAATACAACTTCCTAAGGCAGAAGTACCCAACAAGAGCAACTTCGACCTATACTTGTTCTAGCAGCAACAACATGCGGCAATTGGAAGCAGCATCAACAAGAGAACTTCGATATTCCAACCTAGGGCACAAGGGAGAGAAAGAGATGCACCAAAGTTTCGATTTTCCTTTCTTCCTTCTCCTTGAGAAAACTCACACTTCTTTAGCCCTCTTTCTTCACTTCACACTTCTTCCCAGCTTCCACAAGTATTTGTCAAGCTCCCCTCTAAGCAATCACTACTCATCGGGGTTTTCTATTCATATTTGGTTCGAGATCTCAAGTTTTATTTAGATCTCCAAGTGAGTATTCCCTCAAGAATTCAACACCAACTTTTTCAAGGCAAGTAGTTGGATGATGTTGATCCTCTCTTAGATTACAATATTGGTAAAGATGTAATTGTTTTCATGCTTCTTTTCCTATGATGGGGCACAACAGGTAAGCCTTGCTCCTCTTAGAAATTTTCTTATAAATATGTTGTCCATACTTGAGCCCCCCTTAAGGTAGATCAAGCCCAAACGGCTCTTGGGCCATTTTTTGGGCAAAATTTTGAGGAATTTCCTTCCCTAGAAATATCTCACTTAGATCTGAAGGATCTTCATAAAGCGTATTCAAACGTAGCCCTAATTTTCCGATTTGATGGCTTTTAACCCCACACAACTAATCTCTACCAATGGATACATATCGTATGGACTAAGGATTGCAAGTTTATTTTCTACTCAAGAGGCTTCTTCATTGTGTTATTTGGGGAACCAAAATATTATAAAAAAGTTTTATCTAAATGGCCCTGGTTTTGGGGCAATGTTGGATTGTTTTTAACCCCTTAGTTACCAAATTTTGACCCATCCAAAATTGTCATTACAAAGATGCCAATATGGGTCAATGTTCTTGATATGCCAGCTCACTTGTGGCACTACACAGTATTTCATAGCATTGGAGACACTCTGGGTTGTTATATTATTATTGATGCCTCTCATGGGAAGTTTGTTGGATACACCAATGGCAGAATTTGCATAGAAGTGGATATCATTGAAGGGATTCTAGATCAAACCAATTTGAAAATTAGTGATTTCCGTTGGACCCAAACTTCTGATTAGGAGAATACTACTTTTCATAGCCCTTATGTCATCAAACATGCCACTTACAGAATTCCTGCCCAGTGTTCAATTCAAAATAGAAGTGGTATATCCACAATTCCAAATCTAAATGTTGGAGGCCCTATAACCCTCCGCCTATGTATTGCAAGGCCTCCTCTACATGGGACAAGGATGATGAAGAAGTTGATGTTGAAATCCATCTAAGGGACAAGGTCCAAGGCTCAACGGCTCTTAGCATGGACCATGCACCTTCAATGAGCACATATATATTAAATAGTAATACTTCTCCAGGTATATTGAAATTAGATCATGAGTCGGCTTCTTTGGAATCTAATAAGGGATCTCCCTTAGTGCATAACGATAATTTGCATATCACTTTGATCAAACCGTCGTTGGAAGGTTAGGTCAAGGTTTTGAAAAAGAAAGGAAAAAAGTTCTCCTTGAGGATGAGCCCTGATTTGGGTGATTCATTTCTCTAGTTGTTTCTTCTATCCCTTTACATCTTCTTTGCTACTCTTAGTAGCATTAATATATGCTTATATATGGTTAGTATAGGGAAAATTGTGCTAGAAAATAAGGCATGATGGCAAATGATGTAATTTTGTTTATGTTTGATCAATATAATTTTTAGACTTACGAAAAATAATGATGAACATAACCCTAAAACTAGGGTTTCACCATAAATTCAATACATAGCACATCACGTAAATAGAAATCCATATATATGAAACACGAATACTTTGAGAAAAAATATTGAAATACAGCAACTGGAAATTACTCTTCTAACTAGTTAATTACTAAGCAGTTTATTTGCTAGAGAAAGCAATGAATATTTCAGGTTCCAATTTCTTCACAAATAAAAATTATGCTATGGAAATAAAATATGCGGAATTAAGTAATATAGAGCAATCACACACACACACAGTGACATAGTTATTTTTGGACAATTATCTCCCGAAAAAACCAATGTGGGAAAATCAATGCAGCAGATGAGGGTTTTATTATTATGCAACAACAGAAATTTTGAGTACAATAAAATGGATGTCAAATTAGCGATCCCCTCTGAGAAATAAAGAAAAAACACTGAGGAAATTTTACCCTCCTCCATAAGCAACCCTGGCCCCAACTGGCCACAAAAAACTACTCTCGGAAATCCCAACGTCAGCCTTCTAAGCAGACCCTATGCAAGCCAAACTAGCACTCCTCTGGAACTACTTCTGAATCAGTCATTCTGCCTGTAGTTGTTGTTGGAAGTCACTAGTCAGTCCTTCTAGAAATATTCTTAGCCTCCATCACTTGAAACCTCCTCCTGCTCAGCAAAATCGAACTGCCTCTTTGAGGCTCCTGCGTGGCCTCTTGGAGAAATAATATGGCCTCCTCTCCTAACTCTTTTGGAACTAGAAACTTCTACAGAAAATCTGCTACTCTGCCCCTCTTCCACCTGCTACTCGGTCACTGGATTGATCTCACTATTGAATCACCTACTACTAGAAAATCGAACTGCCTTGATAATTGAGTATATGCAACTGGTGTGTTCTCCATCTACCCATCGACCTCCTCTTATAATCACCATTGAGACTTCAACGACCACGATTAAATCTTAATCGAAGGTTGAGATCATCTCTACATCGATCCATGTGATTTTATAAAGAATTCTTACCTTAATTAATTCTTATTAATTAATTGATTTCCTTAAGTTAGACTTGGGCATTTTTAATTATTGATCAATTAATTTAATTGAGTTGTCTCTAGGTGGAATTTCCATAAAAGATTTCTAGGTTTTGTAGAACTCATGTGTTTTAGCCTCTCCACAAAGTTTGAGACTAGAAAACCATTTGATGCTAAAAAAACTAACACTCCGTCTTAGTGAGGGAGGTGTTCTAATGTTGCACTACTACAACACCATGTCTTTGTATCATCCTCCCATACACAATATTGATGTCTGACAAATGTAGTTTCCTACTACTATCCATCAACCATTGTGTTAACTTTATTCATATGCCATTATTTGTAGCCGAACATTGTTGCATCTATGTTGTTGCCGACACTACACTGTACTGCCAACTCTGCATCTGCACAGCAACCCAACTAACACTCCCTCTCATTGTTGTTGTCGCTACTACAACTACTGCAACTGAGAAGTATTCAACTGCTACTGAAAAGGGTCCTCCATTATGCCCATCTATTCTCAGAAATATACGAACTTATCTCTTCCTAGTGATTTTTTGAGTATATCTACAACCTACTTTTTTGTGGGAACATACTGTAGTTGGACTGCACCAGGCTTCACATAATCTTTGATGAAATAACATTGAATATGTATGTGTTTCAACCTGTCATGAAACACTAGATTTTCAAAGAGCTTGATGCAACATTGATTGTCGCAGTAAACATTGGTTGCCTCCATCCTCTTCCTAAACAAGCTCACCAATAGTTTTCGAAGCCATATAGCTTCACACATGGTTATGCTAGCTGCCATATACTCTGCTTCTATAGAGCTCAGTGCTACTAACTTTTGGTTCCTGCTATACCAAAACCATCCATGATGCAACACTAAAACAGTACCCAGAGGTACTTTTCCTATCCATTGAATTGTCTGCCCAAACTACATATGTGAATCCATATAGTCTGACATCATCCCCTCGGGTATATTTTAACCCATACTCTATTGTGTCACGCAAATCCCTCAGAATGTGCCTCATTGTTGTCCAAATCGCTCTCTTTAGTTCCACTATAAACTGACTAAGAGTGTTGATTGCTAAGCAGATTTATAACATAGAGTTGACGAGATACATTAGAGAAGCGATAAGAAGTCTATACAAGGTGGGTCAACATCCTTGTCCTTTGATGCATCTATCTTCTTCCAGTTTGTGATCATGGGCGTAGACATGGGTCTACAATCCTGCTTCCTGAATCTCTTCATAATCTTTGTAGCATATCTCCCTTGACCAAGGAAGATTTCCCCGTCCTTCTGCCACACTTCCAAGCCTAGGAAATAGTGCATCAACCCCAAATCCTTCATATCAAACTCTTCTACTAGGTTCCTCTTACAGTCCTCTATGAGCCCTCATGACACTGTCAGGAAGAGTTCATCCACATACAATACTAGGATGAGTGTCTCATCCGCTACCATCAAGTAGTAAAGATTGGGATTTGTGTCACTCTTGATGAATCCCATCTACTGCAAGTAGTTGTCAATTTGACCATACCATGCCCTAGTCTCTTGCTTGAGCTTGTATAGAGCTTTCTTCAACCTGCACACATGTGTGCACCTCTCATGTGTCTCAAAGCCCTCTAACTATTTTAATCCCATCTGTGCTAATAGGCATATAACTAACTAGATAGAAGTGTATATGTAAATTGGGTTGAAGGTCTCCTTGTAATCTATACCTTCCTTCTACACATACCCCTTTGCCATGAACCTAACCTTGTACTTCTCCACATTGTCATATGCAACGTACTTGATCTTGCAGATCCATCGAGAGCTCACAACTAACATACCCTCAGGCCTCGGCATTACCTCCCAAACATCATTAGTTGTCATAGAAATATACTCTTCTACCATGGAATCTATCCACACCAGATGTTATGTGACCTCCTGGTAGCTGGAAGGTTCCACAACCTATGCCATCAATGATTGGAACCTGTCTGACTGTCTGTGTTCTCTCTTATTAATCCTAGGAGCTCCAATAAACTCCTTTACATCTCTCAATGTCTGACGAACTTCCCTGCCGGTTCAACCACTAGTGGTGGGAGGCTCAACCAACTCCTCAACCTGCCTTTGCTGTGAACTCACTGGATCTCCTTCACCTGAGGATATGTTGGTACTTGTAATAATACTATATCCCTTTGATTGTCCTTTCAGTGGTCCTAGTGGTGGCCCCTGTTGTTGGACCAATGGAGCTTACATTGGTTTATTCTAATCACCTTCAGGAATCTCGCAAGATCTCTTGAAAGACCTGTCCTCCATGAACTTTACATCCCATATCACTAAAATATTCCTAATTCTATGAATATAGATCCTATATGCCTTTGAGTTTTTATTATGCCCAACAATGAACCCCTTCTCTGTAGTCTGATCCTATTTGGTGTGCTTCTCATTTGGCACATGGCAGTAAGTTATGTCGTCAAAGATCCTGAAGTGAGTATCTTCTAGCTTCTTCCCTGAGAAGACCTCTTCTTGTGTTATCTTCCCCAATACCCTATGAGGAACCCTATTTTGAATATGCATTGTTGTGTTACATGTCTCTACCCACAAGAACTTGGGAAAATCATAGTCATATAGCATCGCTTTTATAGCCCCAACTATAGCTCTATTTTTCCGCTCCGCTACCCCATTATGCAGTGGATTGTATGGAGCTATCCACTCCCTTATGATTCCTTTCTTCACACAGAAATATGTGAAGTCATTTTTTCCCCAGGAAAAAAACATAATTTTCATTAAATAAGTTTAGGAAAATGACATGTTTCGAACCAGCATGTATGAAATGCTTTCACTACTGAACAGAAACAGTCCAAGATCATAAACAATATTTACATAACAGCCTGATCAAACAATAAAAATAGAGGCTGCAGAAGCCATAAGTCCAAAAAACGGGCTAGCTCAAAAACTAGAAACTGCAAAAAGAAAAAAAAGAATGATCCTCATGATTATTCTGAGAGGTTTTCCTCCCCTTCTATGAACGGGCGATGAAAGATCTGGAAGAAATCCCCTTCCCTGTACTCTTGAATCAACCAGTGACCTCTAATCAACTGCGCGACCTCTTTGGATAGAAGATCAGCGACTTCATTCCTTTCCCTGTATATATGAGAGCAGACAAAAAAATCAAACAGATATTTTAAAGATAAAGCATCCTCTAACAAATCCCTGAGTGTGTGCAAGTGACAAAGATAGACCCCATTTATCCAATTAAGTTGAGAGTCCTCGAAAATCCGAATCCTGTGGCAATTTTGTTCCCTAGCGAAAAAAGAGGAGGTGTCTAAGGCTATTTAACTCTACAAAGTTGTTTGTGCCTCTCCCTAAACCCACTTTAATTTTGAAACAAATAGAGTCATTTAAATGAAGGACTACCCCCCCCTCCACATCCTTCTGCTTGCACCAAGCCATCGAAATAAGCCCAAGGAAAGCTTTTGTCTATAACTTCAGGGCTAATGACCCTAATATTTTGCCGAACCGGTTCCTCGGGAATCAAATTGTAAATAGCCAACATGTGATTGCAAGAGATAGCCCATTGAATTGGTGACTCCAGAAAAATCAGGTGATTTCTAAACAGCCAAATACCCCAACAAACGATGAGGGGAAAATTTCTGACTTTCTGGGATGCCACAACCGACCACCACCATTGCCAGGCATCATTTATATTTTGGCCTTCCCATTGGATATCAATATTGAGAGATGTTGTAATTAAAGACCAAATCTCATCCAAAACTGGGCAATGGAGAAAAAGGTGTTCTATATCCCCAACTTCTGCTTTACAAAGGCAGCATTTGGAGGGGCCCTGCACCACACGCTTTCTCAAGTTTGGTTCAGTAAGAACTTTATTAACAAGGATGCACCGCATGAAGAGACGAGACTTGTGGGGGGCTTTCAATTTCCATAAATCACTCCACCACCAACAACCCTCGCCCAAGACCTGAGCCTCCATGATCACAGTGAAGCCATATTTTCGGGTGTACCCACTAGTTGGGGCCTTTGCTCAAATGAGCTCATCTTCCCTATCAAAAATTCTGATGTTGGCTTCCTCCAAGGCCCCCACAAACCAAAACCAGACCCTACTCCATCTTTCCTCCAATCCCAAGCTCTCGAAATCCAACCATTGTAGCCTCGGCCAATCAAGGTGACCCACTGCCTAAATGTGTGCTAACAGAGTGAATCCCGCCTTCGTCAAGTCCTAGCACATTTCCCTTGGAAGGATGTGCGCGTTCCCACTACCAGCCCAAGCATCCGTGCCAATTCTAACATGTACCCCATCGCCAATCCTCCAGGCCAAACCATCCTTTATAATGTTAAAGGACTGAGCTATGGCTTTCCAAATGATTGAGGCACCCGAAATATTTTGACAGTGGCTTCTAATCCATTCAATAATAGATAGGGGGAAGATGTACTTGTTGTAAACCACCTCCTTCCAGAGGTTGTCTGAGTTTATAATTTGCCACACCATCTTTGCCCCCAACACTTTTGCAAAAAACTGGGGTTCCTTCAGTCCCCACCCACCCCACCCTTTTGGTTTTGCGATCTTGTCCCAGTTGACCCATGCAAAGTTGCACCCCACAAATTTGCTAAATCGTGTGAAGAATTCCTTTTGGGATCCAGGTTAGGGACAACCAATATACCGGGATAGCCTCCAGCACAGATTTAATACCAACCATGACCAGACAGCAATACAGTATCCATTCGGCTTCAGCCTGAATCCTAAATACTTGAGACCAGAATCCAGCTCCTGCCTGATGAAAGAAAAATGTTGGGTAGCAAATCTTTGCTCATTTTGCAGACATGAATTGAAAATGATAGTTGATTTGTCATAATTTGGCTCCATACCTGTCGCTTTACAAAACAGAGATAGGATGGACTTGAAACAAGAGGAGTCACAGTATGAGCCATTTAAGAAAATAAGTACATCATCTACAAACAAAAGATGTGAGAGGACAATCCTGTCTGTGACCGAGACCCCTCCCAAGTCTCCAGTTGAGCGAGCATTTTTTAACAACCTACTTAAACCTTCCATTATTAGAAGAAAAAACAAAGGGGAAAGAGGGCAGCCCTGTCTTAGCCCTCTTTCAGCATGGAAGAACCCCGATGTCGCCCCATTTATGAGGACACTAAATGAAACTAAGGTGAAACAACACATAATCCAATTGATAAAAGGATGAGGGAAACCAATGTGAGTAATGAGTTGAATGTAGGACCAACTCATGCAATCAAAATCTTTCGACGGGTCAATCTTGAGGATAACAACCTTTTTGGAAAGGGATTTGATCGAGTGAAGGCCTTCTTGAGTAGTACCAATGGCTTCATGGATCTGGTGGTGATGGAGGAAGGAAAATTGTTCCTTTGAAATCATCCTGGATAGAATAGGCTTAATACGAAGGGCTATGATTTTTGAAATGATCTTGTAGACACAATTGTAGAGGGAAATGGGCCTAAAATCATCAAAAGTAAGGGGCTTGTCCACCTTTAGGATGAGGGCCAGGAAAGTTGAGTTGAAACCTTCAAACATCCTTCCTGAAGTTCTCCAATCCTCAATGGCCAACATAGGGTCCTATCAAATGAGGTCAAGGAATAAAATATAGAATTCCATCGGCTAACCATCCGCCCTAGGCTCTGATCCTTGTTGAAGCATTTCAAAGCAGCTTCCAATTCCCCCATTAAAATCGACAAGTTTAAAGCCTCCAGTTCATCCTCCTCAACAAACCTAAGCATGACCTCCACGACCCGGAGAATCTCAGCGATGGAGGTCCCCCTCGAGTCCTTGTAAATGTTAGAGAATGATGAACACCCATGTGAGCAAGTTGTATGAAAGAACTGGCCTCCCTACCTGAAATATCCTTTAGCTCCCAGATCGTATTAATAGATTTTCTACCTCTGGTGAACTACTGAAAAATTTTTGTGTTCTCGTCACCCGCCTTTAACCATAGTGCTCTACTTTTTAACCGCCAAGTTTCCTCCTTCTGACTTAGCAGCTTGATCTTCTCTCTCTCCAATTTAATTAATTGGTGCTTTTCTTTAAGGGATGCATAGCTGATTAGCCCCAAAACTTCAACTGCTTGAGAATCCCTTCAATTCTTTTTAACTCCTCTCCATCCCTTTTATGCTTTGACTTAGCCCATCTGATTATTTGCTCTTTTAAGCGGGCTAGGTTGTTTGCTATAACCACCGTTGGTGAGGGACCAATATCCAGGCTGCAGTGAATCCAATTTTTTCTAACGATATCATGGAATTCAACCTCATCCAGCCAAGTTGCATTGAATTTGAATGGCGAGCTTGGTTTGACATTATAATCCTCAATTTCTAAGAAAATCGGTGAATGATCAGAGTAGCCCCCCGAACCCACCCATTGTTGAATTCGGTCTAAATGGTTCAGCAGGGGAGCCTTGATTAGGAATCGATCCAACCTTCTAGCCAATGCATCCACCCTCGTCCTGCGATTCCTCCATGTCAGCAAGATTCATGCCATGTCAATGTTTATCAGGTTATGATCATCCAATAGACCTTCAAAGAAGCCTGTTAAACTGTCCGTCTGGGCTCTATGCCCCCAAGATTCCGCTAGCCCGAGAGAGAAATTGAGGTCACCACCAATAATCAGATTCTCAGCTTGCATAAAATCCGCCTGGAGCAGGTTCTCCCAATAAATCTCCCTATTTTGGCAGGGCCCATAGATATTTATGACCCGCAGAGGGATATTAAGAACAGAGGAGGAGATGTCTGCCCCCAAAAAACCTTCTCCACCCCAAGCATTTGTGACCTTAATCATTCTCATGTTAAAACCTGTTATCACTCAGGTTGTCCTTAAGCTCTGGAAAAGGATACGGTCGAGGTAACCACAGACCAACTTTGGACTGCAGGTTCTAGCCAACCTGCAATCAGAGAGGGCTCTCTCTTTAAGATTTAGCTTTGTTGAAAAGGATTTTAGGCTAGGTCTCGAGTTCAGAGGTTTTTTGTTTTGTTTTTGGTGGGAAAATTGATATTTCAGGTAGAGAGGCAAAGCATAGTCTAAGGGTTTCGAACCATTGGGCGTGGAGTCGAGGAGAAAAATTGCTGGTGCTTTTCCTTAATAACAGTGAGGGAAAATGGAGCAAGATAGTTGAGCATGAAACAATGTTTCAGGTTTAAGGGATGGAAAGAAGTGCTAAGTAATGAGAGGCAGTTAAGAATCTCTCAATTATGCTTAACAAGGGAAAATGACAAGGCGCTACCTAGGGGCAGTTAAGAATCCCTAGATAATTGGCAAACACAGGTGAATCGGGGTAAACATGAGCCAGAAGGAATTCATATTCATAACCAATTCAATCAGAGGAAAACATAAAGAAATAGCAGAAATTGAGCATAGAGAGTATTTAAACTAATTCTAGGCTATTCTTTCTTTCTGCTATCTAGATAGTGGTAAACAATAAACAGAGGTAAGATGCACTTATTGCTTCAGGCTGCAGCACAAGAATTCCATCTTCATATCTCCAAAACATTCATTTACAGCAGACAGTCTGCTCTCCAAGCTTTCTGCAATCTTTGATTATAGAAACAGTCAGGTATACAGTGCGAGTCTCTAGTGAAAATTCTCAATCGACCAACCCTTAAAACTATACAGAGTGTGGTATATATAGGGCAAAACTTTCTATCGACAGAGTTCTTTATTACATCTTGACCTAATCAGGTCATAAAGAATAATTAATTTACCTACTCCTATCTTAAATAAATGCATGAAAATATCTCAGGCTGCGCTGGGGCGGCCATATCAAAACTGAATAACTTATGTAGTCCTTGGTGGCTTGGTGCAGGTGCTTCTGAAATAAATGTGCATGGGTTTCTGCTTCTTTGTTGTCCTGTGGCTTTGAATGCCTTAATTGTGATTTGAAGGTAAGGATGGGCTTTCACCGCTTGATTTGACTTAATTGGCGGCCATTCAATGTTAACCTGCTTTGGGAACTGAAGGTTTCCATTAAACAATTTAAATGGTACACTTTGCTGCTTCTCTTTCCTCTGATACTCTCTGACAGATGAACTGGGTCGCTTTTCTTCTTTGCTGCGGGTCTAATCACAAGTTAATGGCCGCTGTTCGGCCTCTGTATCCTCTGGAACTGTCTTCTGCTCCTTTCGGTATGCTCTGTGAAGAAAACGGGTCATTTTTGCACCTTTTGGGCTTCCTGGGGCCGTATGATGAAAAGATTCCCTGAAGATTCTCCATTTCGGCCTAAAAAAACCTGCGATGAGCGATTTGCGCTCGCAAATTGCTCACCAAAAACTGCCTCAGAATCGGATTCCGGGGCTCCAAAGTGCGACTTTTGCTCCTTCGTGCCAAAAAAAGTGTTGATGACGTCAGCATGATGTGACGTTGTACGGCGGGTGACGTGGCATGACACGTGGCAAGGGGCCACGCAGGCAGATGACTCGGCAACACGGTGGCAGGAGGCCACGCAGGCGGTTGACGTGTCGCAGTGACTGGGCAAGGGGTGACGTAAGCGGCGACTGTGCAGGGGGTGACGTAAGCGGCGACTGTGCAGGGGGTGACGTAAGCGGTGACGTCACAGGGCAGGAGGTGGTAAGCGGTATTGTGGCGCACCGCTTTTTGGAGATGGTGGTTTCGTGAGGGGGGCCTCCGCCACAGCCCAACGCTTGACGCGTGGCGGGAGGTACGGCGGCAATACCGCCCATCTCCCGGACGCTAAAGCTCGGGCGCTTAGGAGATGGGACGGCCTGCCCACCGTTGATCTGTGGGGCGGGCGATCCAACGGTCGGCGGTCGGTGCGAGGTGATGGCGGGATAAAGGAAGGGGAATATGGGAAGAATATACCTTTTTTAATATGCGCGCGGGTGGGTTATGACTTAGGGAAAGTGGGTTCGGGGTTTTGAAACGGGCGCGATTAATATTTACAGTTGGGACTTAGGGTAAGGGGTAAAATATGGGTTAAATGCGCGCGGGTTTAGGATTTTATGTACAGAACTTTGGTTTGGGGGTGAATTAGGGGGTTTTTGAGGGTTTTAGGGCTAGGGAATAGGTTGTTAGCATGACCAGGTGTCATCTAACCCCTGTTATGACTCGGATGGGCTAAAAACAGCCCCAGATGGACTATTTTTCCCCAGACTTATAAAAATATGGCTATATTACCAGGGAGGGAATATTTACATAGGGGAGTTTTATGTACATAGTTTTAATAGGGGAAGGGGAAAACTGCTAGGGAGTTATATAATACTGTTAATAGTTAATATGAAGGTGATAAGCAGGCGCTAAGGTCAGGGACCTTAGGCTAAATTTGGGGAAAATAACTTGAAAGGAACTGAGATCCTTGAGTGAAGGAGATCTTCACCAAGGTGACTGATATGGATGATGATGAAGCTAAGAGGAATCAAGCAGATCTTGACCTCTTTGGGGAAATTAGTAAGTGACTTGGGGAATTAGAAGAAGGGGAAGTTAGTGATGTCCAGCTTTGATCTCTTTCTGAATGAAAACTGCCTGCAATGTGATCTGTAAAGATAAAACAGTTTGAAACACAAAATTGATCATAAATCACCTTTCTGCAACCACAGCTACCTACCCATCCTACTTTCCTAACATTTTTTCTTCTTTTCCGATTAGGGTGCACTTAGACTTGCAGACCCAGAATTACAATTTTTCTTTTGAATGTTTCCTATCTAAATCTGCACTTATTTCTACCAGGGCCCAAATTAAACAGTTGGGTCCCTTTGATTCTCTACCTATCTACAAAATCTGCCAAGATTAAACTGTTTGGACAGATGCATTCTCTATATTCTACGACAGGAAATTGAAACCTAGGGAGACCAAGATTAGACTGTTTGGACCTCCCTTAAATGAAAACTCTTCAAAACTGGGACAAATCATCAAAAATGGAATCAGCAGTGACATTTGGACCAGCACACTTCATGGCTTTCTTCTTTGGTCTCATCTGGAAATATGGAACACTGCAGCTTGCAAAGTATGACATATTTGGCATGTAAAAATGTCAATCATGAAAGATGATACCATGTTGAACCAGGGGGCTAACAAAACCCATTACACAACCCCCCGATCTCCCTCTTACATCTAGAAAAAAGAAAACCCAATCTGGTAGGAACTTCTTTAGGACTTTGTTGATAAGGTACCCATCGCCTAGGGTTTCTTGCAGAAAAAGGACATCCAATCTCTCTGACAAATGCAATCTCTGAAGCACCAATTTTTTGTCCGAGTTGGCCAGACCCATGTAATTAAAGGATAGGCACGTCATGGGACAACCTTTGTAGGGTTCCCCTTTGCTCTAAGGACCTGATCTATGGGAGACTGAATACCGAAAGCCACTTTAATGCTAGCCCTCTTAATAGATTTTGACAGGCAGGATTGTCTGCCCCTGGGGGCCTTTGGGGGTAAGGATGGATGAGGATCCTCATCCAGGCCGAAAGAGTGTAGGGAGGGAGGTAATGAACGCAATTTATACCAGTGAGAAGCGCCAGAGGCCGAATTTTCCTTGGAATCTAGAGAAAAAACATCCTATTCACGGACAATAGGGGTACAAAGGGAGGGTGAAGGAGAAGAAGGCACAGGACAGAGTACGGGAGTCATCTTGCCGACCTCAAAAACCAGACCTGACAAACACACAAATGATGAGGCAAGAGAAAACAGACAATCATTTGTAAACAGAGGATGGGGAGGAGAAGTAATACCCGAAAACAATGTTGAATCTCTAGAGCGCGCTCTGGTGATTGGTGTAGTAGAGGTCCAGGTGTCTGTCCTAGGCCACGCCTCACCAACCACTCCCTAATCCTACACCGCCTCCACCAAGAGAGCAGCTTGCGCAAAATCCACCACCTTCTCAGTTTGGGTGCCCACCGTGGCAAAAGATTTCGGTGGACTCGGCCTTCAACTGATTATCAAAGGGAAAGTTTTGTACATGTGGCCAACCTCATCGCAACGCTGACATTTGAAAGGGATACCTTCGTAACCCAACTCCTGCCATCTAATAATCTCCCCCATTTGAAAACGGTATCTCTCCACAAGAACTTCACGAGTATCCAAATGGACAAGAATTCTCACCATTTCCAGGAAACTGGTGTCCTAATATTATATATTATGGTATAGGTAAATCCCCAATTCATCCCCTATGCATCTGAAGATGTCTTTTGCCCACAACTAAAGCAAAATCCCTAGGAGACGAACCCAAATCGACCTAGCCCCCAAATTTTCCTTTTCTGGATCAAAGAGAGGCGACCAGCGCTTTAGCAAGACGAGAGTCATTTCTAAATGCCAATATTGCGTCAACACCCAATCCACCTGCTCTGGCTCTGGAAAAATAAGGGAAAACCAGCCCCTAGACATTGTTAAAACCGTTGGAAGTTGCTCCATAACATTACCCCACACCTCCACTGTCCATTTTTTCAACCGCCCCGGGGAGTAATTCCTACCACGGACCCTGCCCACCAGCACCGTGCTCTCTGTCAGGGTCGCTTTGTCCATACCTATTCCTTCCCCAAAGACCAGCAAACGACCCCTCTCTCTTGTTTTCAACAATTTTGATTTCTTGCCAACCTTAGCACTTGAACCCTGGGCTGCACTTTTTTGAGGTCCATCCCCCTACGGGTTTTCATTGGAGTTCGAGGCTCATGTCTCTTCCGCCTCTGACTCCCTTCTTGCAATGTCGTCAAAGAAACCTGAGGGATGAGGATTCCCCTAATTAGCCTCATCATTGGGTAACTATATGGACCTTAATCCACCTCCTAGCTTAGTCAAATCAATTCTTCTCACAATTTATTACATATTTTGATTATATTTTGTTTAATGAGATGAGTCAATGTGAGATATTATGCCTAGTGAACTAATGTGCATTGATTGCAGGTTTGTGAGAGAAAATAATGGAATTTTGGCTAATTAAGGGCTGAAACTCGAATGAGACAAGGAGGAGAGATTGTAGGAGGTAGATCCTCCTCATTTACTCCTCCCTCATTAGAATATTCCTCCATCAATCACACTAGCTCATAGTAAAAGCAGCCAAGTCATGGAGATCAAAAGGCAGCTGAGCCAGTGACAGTTAAAGAGCTATTTTATCTCGATTTTGGGATCCAAGCCTCCCTAGATTTAAGGAATTCGTTGGGGACTTCAGTTGTATAAATAAAGAGGCCTAGAGCCTCATTAGGATTCGAATTTTTGCTGTAAAAGAACTAGTCAATTTCGAGTTCAAGACTCGTGGAAGACATTGTCATGTAATTTTTTGTTTTGATAATGAGAATGAGAAATTCCTTGATCCAACACTGAGTTAACTCAGAGGGTTAAATCTCTCATATTAAGGCCCAACCCTAGCAGCAAAGGCTCCTCTTCTTGTATTTGTATGCTTAGATTGAATTCATAGATTAATGGTTGAATTGTCTTTAGAATTATTTCACTGCAAGTAGTGTAGATTTGATTAATTTGTTTATTAGTTTGCTTCCATTTGTGATTTACTTTGATAGTAGTTTAGAAGAGATAAAGGAACATCAAAAAGTTTTCAATAGGTGGTTTTGCCTCACTCCTTCCTTCAAGGATCATGGTTTGAGGAAAGAATTCCAATGCAGCCCCAAAAAGACAGAATTCTAGTTTATCATGGAATTTAGGGTTTTTTGTACTTAGGCCATCATGTGATCAGTTTGCAAGAGTAGGACTTAGTTATCATTTCTTCTACCTTCAGTCTTACAATAGATCTCATCAACGTTCAATCTTATTCTGCAAGTTCTCTTCAGGCATAAAGTAGGCATCTAGCTCATGAAATTATGTTTTTCCTTAAATAATTGAAATTCTTCTTGTTTACATGATTTTTGGGTAAATGTCAATGTTTGATGCAGTGTAGGTGTTTCAGAAGTACAGAGAGATTTCATATTCAACAACCTCATTCCAACTTCATCCATCCATGATCATTCTTTTCTTTCACTAAAACCCTCACCAATTTCATCATTTCACAAGGAAACTTCTCCAAGCTTGTTGAGCAAATCCAACCATCTCCCAACCTTGGTTTTGAGTTCTGAAGTGGTCCTAGGCACTCCCTTGCCTCATTCCATCCACCAACCACCTTCCCTAAGCCTTCCATCACCTTCAACACCCATCCTTTTTCTCTCGGTTGTATCCTGTAGAAATACAGGGGATCCTGTAGGTTTTCAGGACATCTTGTAGGTTTACCTGTAGTGGCCTATTTTGACGCTGAATTGAGGAAAAAGCCTCTAGGAAGCTAGAAAATGTCCCCTACTAGTCTCCCCAACCTTGTAGCCATTCACCATCATCCCTAACCCACCTGCCACATCACCAAAAGAGATTAGCTTTCACACTTTCACATAAAACAGAAAAAAGAAAAAAGAAAATTATTTTATTCATTTACATGCACCGCAGTAGAAAGTTTGATGCTTTGAATTTGCATGCTTAGGACAGTAGAATTGCATACATGTTAACTTAGCATTCTTTTGAAGCATAGTCTCTTAGCAGTTAATTAGAAAATGGTGTGTTTTAGCATTTTATTTCAGTCTTTTTCCTTACTGTAGTAGACAATCTTTCTCTTCGAGTAGATTTCTCTTTCCCTCATTGGTAATCAAGCTTCTTCTGAATCCATAGAAGTCTGGTTTAAAAGACCTTAGTGGTCTATTGCCAACTTAGCAGTGACAACGAGCAGAACCATCACATTTACTTGTGTATACAACACTGTCACCTCCATGTTTGTACAAATCCCGGGTTGATAAAGTAAAGTTGGTAGCCCCGGGAGTTGCAGCATTCTTGTTGCAATATTGGTGCTCATCATCCCCGAAGAAACTAAGGTTGGAAAGCCCTATGTGAATATCTCATGACCGTTGACGGGAATGTTCATTGATTCATTTAGGTCATGCACCATACCACTTGACCCTTCCAACAAAACCCCCACGCTTCGCAAAAATTCCTCGGCGCACTAGTTTTGGGTTGTCCAGATCTGAAGATCCGACGGTGATGGGATAGAAAGCAAAGGCGAACTCGTGCCCTCTCCAAAATGTACAAACCCTTCAGACACCGCCTCAGCCGGTTGAGAAAGACCCAAACCCTGCAAAGACACCTCCATGTCATCCATTACTGACTCTATAAGATCCACTTGTGCTTCTGGTAAGGGCGGTGTCTCCAGTTTTTGCCCAGCGCTCGACATGGGTCGGTCTTCCACCCAGATGTCCGAAGGGGTTAAGCTATCTGAGGAATAATCTAATAATTCCTCCTCCATACGTCAACATACTTAACTACAAACGATGTTTAGGTCTTGGAAGGTTCCAAGAAAACTGGGTCAAACCCCCGAACCCTGCTTTGAATCATTGCACCACCTCTATTACCTCCACCGAAACTACCATGGGAACTGTTAGAGTCGGTCTAGTAGCCCTCCATCAGCGATCAAAGCTCTTTGCATTTGCATAAGTAGGTGTCTAATCAGTGTCTTGCATTCCATTAGGCATGCCATAACCCTGATGGAGGAGCTGGTGTCTTTATTCCCCTCTTGGCACTGCTGGATCAAGTTGTTTTAGTCATTAAACTTTTTCAAGGTTATTTGTCTTGTCTTGAGGTCAAAATTTCTAGGTCTAGGGTTTAGGTCAAATTTATCTTCAAGGTCGTGTCTCTGAAGGTCAATAAGTGCCCAGCAAGCCAGAGGGATGATTTTCAAAATGTTTCTTCGAAAAATTTCATCTTGTACAGTTAATTTTCACCTTGGATTTAAAAACCTTGTTTTTAAAACCAAGGTCATTTCTCAAAATTTGCCAAGGTCATTTCTCAAAATTTTGTAAAAATTGTAACAGCATGTAACCCTGGCTCCCTTGTCAAGATCCCTCAGATGCTATCCCTGCAAAAATTATCAAAGAAAAGCATCAAATCAATCAATTTCAGGACAAAAGGAAACCAAAAAAGTCAAGTTTATAGAGTGTCATGGAAAAACATTATAAAGTGGGTTATGATATGAAATTAATTCAAACAAGGCTATAAAAGCCATAATCTCCCTCTATCAAGCCTCATTATGCATCCAAGTGATAGAGCAACTGATTGCAAGAGAGTTTGAGTGAAGTTTGTGAGTTGGGAAGGCGCGCAACCCGTCGAACCAGGCGCGCGACCCGTGAGAGGCGCGCGACCCGTCAGGCACACTCCGCCAGTGTTAATTTACAACGCGCGCGACCCGTCAGAGGCGCACGACCCATCAGCGCTCTCTCTGCAAAACCGCCAGCAAATTTTCCAAGGAGCCACAAATTGCTAAATTGTGCAAGGTAGGCCCTCCATCATAAAAAATTATTGCTTGTTACAGTTCAAGAAGGTCATGATTATATTTGTAAAGGTCTCCATTTGCAAGTAGAAGTCTCTATTATGCTTTGGCTTGAAGTTGTAAAAATTGCTAGGGTTTATTATGCTGTTTTGAGGTATCCCATTGTTCTCATTTTTTCCACCTCCCATTACATTTTCCTTATCATTTTATGTAAATTTCCCTTCCAAATTTGTTAAAGAGCCCTAAACCCTACCCTTCTTCCCAAGAAATCAAAAGAAAAATTAAACCCTAACCCTTCCTCCCATATCATTATTGTAAATGAATTTGGAAAATAATGTATATGCAATAATCCTTTCCCTAAACTCCCTGTTTCATTATTATTCCCAGTTTCCCTTTAAAATATCCCTTCCCTAACATTTCCCTTGTGCTCCTTGTCCCCTTGAAACAGCATTTTAATCAGCAGTTTGCAAAGCAGAAATAGCAGTACATTTCAGCCACTTTGCTCCTAAAACAATGTCAGAAACCGAAACCAATTATGAGCAAAGTGATGACCATGCATCAGCTTCAGAGTTTGAGGAACAGAGGAGGCCTCACAAGGGTGGAAAGGGCGGTCATCATAGGAGAGAGGAGCCCACCTCTTTGACCGATTTGCAGGCTTGTCCAATGGCAGTATCATGTTTCCGTTATATGTCTTGTTATGAGTTTTGCGAGAGGATCTCTCGGATTCAGCATCACAGGGAGTTGGCTCGCTTATTTGTTTTGCATTTGCATGATGGACATGTGAACCTTGCCGGGGTGGTTTTTACATTGACACCCGAGATGATTGCTCAAGCCACAGGGATACCTAATGTCGGAGAGGTGTGGAATAAGCGCAAGATGTTGGACAGTGTTCAGTATGAGCCTTTCATTAGACCTGCATTCATGAGACACTTGACAGATGTATTTCCCTTCAGATTTCTGAGGAGTGAGTATGCCCCCATGATGAAGCTTATCATGCTTTATTTCACCTGTGAGCGCAAATTTTCACAGGTATATTGGTACCATATTCGCCTGTTGATGCATTTCACACGGGTACGGATGATGAACATCCCTGTTTTCTTGTGCCGGAACATTAAGAGGATGGTGCCCTTGATGCAGAGGAAGAGCCCAGCACAGCAGTATAGGAGCCTCTATCATTATGGTTTGATTCAGCTTGTGGTCATACATCAGTTGGCACAGTAGGGCATCCCATGGGAAGAGTTTATCTCTCATGAGCTTTTCACAGCACCACCACCACCACATCCTGAGGTTGTTCACGAGGAGGGAGGACCATCACAGCAGCATGACATCCCCGTGACTAGATATGTCAGCTCTTCTCCATTGGTCACATATTAGAGAGGCCAAAGGGCCTTATTTGCAGCAACTCGGCGAGTATTTTCTCCACAGCAGGTGGAAGGGGCCTCGCCTTCTTCATCAGCACCACGAGTGTTATCTCCACACCAGGTGGAAGGGGCCTCGTCTCTGACAGTAGCACAGGTATCAGAGAGGGGCAAACAGCCCAGGATTGATGAGGGGCCATCAGGTGTTCCAGATATAGAGCTTGTTGATCTTGATGTCAGTTCTCCTAGCCTAGAGTCAAAGGAGATCATTCAGCACCTTAGAGCTGAAAATGATGCATTGCATAAGAGATTAGAAGGGGCACAATGGACAATCTCATATCTAGAACAACGCAACAAGCAGTTGGAGGATGAGCAAACTCTTGATGAGTTGTGGAGGATTCGTAGTGACCGCAACTTGAATCGAAGAAGACCCGGTGATTTAGTGCCATTTGAGCGAGAGGCTATGCTTATCCGGCTCAATGCTCATTTAGAGAGGTTGTTGGCTAAGGCCAACCAAGATAAGAAATTGCTGAGAAACATGAAGAATCATTATTGGGCACAGATGCACGTGTGCAAGGCAAAGATGAAGGTGCTCCAAAGGCGGTTGGTCAAAGCACAAAAGCGGAGAAAAAGGCCCGATCCCCTCCACATCTTGGCCGAGACTTCCTTGAAGGAGCATGGCACTAAATAGCTCAGCCCCAGCACAAATTCCAAGAAATTTTGAGCATTTTGGGTCATTTTTGGTTTTTTCAGGCAAAAAACAGGTTTTGTCCCCTCAACGGGTCTCACCCCCCGCACGACCCTTTCATTTGGCTACTCCGTTCCGGGAAATCTCAGCACTTCTGGATTTTTCATGAAAAGTTACACATGCTCACCCATTGCCAAGAGATTTTATGAAGTTTTGGGCCTCCAGAAAGTCAAAAAACAAGCAAAAAATGACTTTCTGCCACATTTTTGACACACATAAAACAGTCTTGGGAGATTGCAATTTTGGAGGGGCAAATGACAACCAAATTCAGAAATTCCAGTTGGGTTGGAAAGTAGACTCACAGAACTTTCCAACAAGCCTACTCTTGCCTCATTTGGACACCTAAAAGTGCCCCAAAAGTGCTCTCAAACGCGCGCGACCCGTCAGGATTTGGCGCGCGACCCGTCAGGATTTGGCGCGCGACCCGTCAGGCAAATTGCTCAGGATTTCAGCCTACAGCTCAGCAAAACGCAGTTTTGACTGTGTTTGACTTTTTGGAGTTGATTTTTATCCTTCTTGTTGTAAATGATGTAAATTTATGACACTTTTACACTTATGTATCTCTTCTGGAAGATTCATTCATGAGATAGGTGAAAATTAAATGAATGAATTGGTTTCCTAGTTTATAGAGGCAAGTTGTTTTGACTGCCTAGTTTTCAGTGCTTAGTTTAGAATTGGTTGAAACAGCTCCTAGGATAGTGAGCTCGACCCCTAGAGGCAGGGAAAGATGTTAGATGATCTATATTATGTACTCTCTTTCTCATTTTCATGGTTGGACTCTTGAGGGAGAAGCTCTTATTGTATTATTCACTGTATCTCTGCAATTTTTGGCAAAGGAAGACCAGGGTTTTGCAGTCCTTTTTGGGATTCTTGTGGTCACATGTATTGATGGTGTGTTTCTCTTTGTACTTGTAAGTGTGTTATGTGAATCATTTCCTTACTTTTCCTTCTGCAACTTAGGCAAATGAAGTGTTAAAGTAGAATTCATGACTGTCATGCTCTGCTTTTAAGTTTGCTTAATATCAATGTTTTCAACTGTTTAAGGGGAATTCAAGGTTATTGCTTGCTCTCCTTAACTCCTCTCCAGTCATTCTCATCCATCCATCTCTATCAAAGGCATCAATACTGTTTCCTACCTCGCCCCAAAGAACTCCCTGCGAAAACTGTGTCCAATCCCCGCACCCGAAATTGCCATTGCCCAGTTTTCCACCAAAACTTTAAAAATCCCAAATTAAACCTCTTGATCAGTTTACTAGCCTAAAATCAGTGTTTCCCTATTGGTCATCTCGCCCATTGAATATCTTTACTGAGATAGACCGGAGAGAGCCCTCTCCTGCCCCGTAGGGCTGGCTACGAGGCTAAGTGGTTTGATGTTGCCTTGGAGTTAACCTTTCTCAGCCTGAGGTGAAATTTCAAGCGCTAACATACTGGCGACCATACTGGGGAGAACAAATTGTTTGTTGACTGATGTGTTTATTTCATAAGTCTTAGACGGAGCCTGAAGTTATGCCAGGTAGCCTTCGAAAACGCTCTTGCTTTGCATCAGCGCAAGTAGATAAACGCTGCTTCAGTCAATCTCCGTGAGCTTGTGAATACAGCACTTCATTTGCATTTTACCCCAGTACATGAATCAAGTTCAGATCTGATTGTTGATAGTGGACAACGATCAGACACTTGAAAGGCTGAAATCATTCACTTGGTGACTCTAAATCATTTTCGAGATCAGATCCAAAGACTCCACTGGAGGATGATCCAGACCAGCAGAAACATGAAAGGACAATATGGACAGATCAGGTACTTAAGTTGGAATTTCATCCAAGACATTTTGTTCTTTGTCATAAATTATTTCTTCTCTTTTCCCAAGAATGTCAAGACTGCTTTGCAAAGTATACTGTATTTGAGAAGAGATCCTCGGCCTGCAGTTGATTCTTTCCCTTTGAAGATTGTGAATACCAAAGATTTGCATGCCATTGAGTTTGATCAAGATCCCTTTTCCGAATTTTGTGATGACCATCTTCAAATTGATGAGTCTCAATCAACCAAGACCGATTATATACCTGCTGTACATACCCCTACACCTTGTAAAATTCCAAATCGGTATAAACCTCTTGCTTTACCTTCTGTTCTCCATGCTTTCCCCAAAAACTATGATCTATACTTGCCGAGGTTTGATGGTGAAAGTAAGAATGTCAACGTTGAGCAACATGTGCATAATTTTGAGAATTTTCTAGATCTTTTTGAAGTTGATGAAGAAGATGTTAGTATTAGGCTTTTTGCTCTTTCTTTGCAAGCTAAAGTGAAGAGTTGGTTCAAAGCCCTGCCTGATGCGAGCATCTCAGATTTCCAGCAATTCGTCAAAGTTTTTCTCGACAGGTGGATGATCGGACAAAACCTTTTCTTGATTGTAGAAGAGTATAACCAGCTGAAAAGATTGCCAGGGGAGACAGTACAACAGTTTTCAGCCAGATTTAACCAAGTTTATTATTCGATGCCAGTTGATATAAGGCCTCCTCCTAGATCTGCTCTCTTGCACTATCCGGGTGCCTTTGATCCGGAGATGGAGTTTCAGCTGAGAGAAAGGGATATTGCAACGCTTCATGAGATGCAAAACAGTGCAGTAAATGTAGAGGCGCATCTGCTGATCCGATGGGCAAGGTTGAAGGAAGAAGAGATGAAAAACATAGATCCGGAAAAATCAACATCTCTAGAGGTGAAGCTTGACATTTTGGTAAGTGCAGTGGAAAAGATGATGGACAAGATCAACACAAGGAATGATTATGATGTTCAAGGCTCGCTGATTGAAGAAGAACAAGTTGTTGATCCAAAACATTTTGTTTCTTATCCTAATTGTCAGAGATCTGATAATGATTGTTTTGTAGATCACCTTGGAGAAGAGAGATCTGTTGATATGACATGTATGCTTGATGATATGTTTTATACCAATGACTTACCTCAGTTTGATCAGTATGATGATGATTATGTTCTCCAAACAGAGGCTAATCTTGCAATCAAACAAGCAGCTAGTTTGTGGGAGGAAAAAGTTCATTTTCAGCAGCTTGAAAACAATGTTCAGCCATCACATATCAGCTATGACATTGACGAGGAAGGTGCAGCAAAGTTTGAAGTAAGTGAAGGATCTTTGCCTTTTTGTTTTGATTCGTTTCAATTCATCAGAGATAACTACCATGCAATCAGAAATCAAATCTCAACAAGTCTTGATTTGAATCATCTTGAGAGCAATGAAAATTTTGTTCGAGACTTCTCATATTCAGATTTGCAACCCCCGAAAGCCATTGATTGTCAAGTTGCAGACGAAGACTCGGAAGTGCACACACATGATTTAATGTTTCACGGTGACTCCGTACCATTCTGTTTTGAATCATTTCAGTTTTTGAAGGGTAGATTGCATAGTACATCTTCAAATGAACAGCCTATAACAAATCAGCAATCTCTCAGTGTTAATGTTGAGGATGAGACAGATAACAAAATTCTTGAGCAGCCTGTAGCATCAGATTTGCAGCCACCAAATGAAATTGAAGGGCAGATTACAGATGAAGCTGTGGAAGATGAAATACATGATTTGATGATGCAGGAAGATTCTATACCCTTTTGTTTCGAAGCATTTCAGTTTGTAAGGCAGAATCTTTGTAAAATTTCTCAAGAAAAAGATGAACAGCTAGAAGGACGTCATACATTTTCAATGGATACATTGCAGCAGTCTTTTCAAGCTTTTCATGATCCAATAGCTGATGTTTTGGATGAGGTTTGCAGTCAAAGTCTTTCTCCATTGACTACATGTGAGCTTGAAACATGTGCTGACATGAACTTGATCCAGCAGCCAGTTTCTTTGTCATTTTTAGTAGAGGTCTCATCACAAGGCTCAGATCAAAGTTTGCATTCATGGTATGAGGAGAAGAGAAATCCATTGGATGAGCTAAGTTCCAGTGTGCTTGAATTTCAAGATCCTTATGCAGTGTCTTTGGAGGCGGATAAAGAATTCATATCATTCAATGGATCTGTTTCTAAGTTGTCATGGGAGTTGCCTTTCAGTAGTTCTCTCTTGTTTTTCATAAGCGAGCATTTGCAGAGAATTCAAACAGTAGATGGGATACTTACTTGGTTGCATTGGTTGTTTCATTTCACTTGATCAGGTGATGAATGAAACTGTTAGAGTAGGTTTTGATGAATAAGCTCCATTTTGAGCATCATTTCCAGTTTGTCAGTTGTGTTTAAGTATTGAGTCAGTTTTTAGTTGAGTGAGAGTCAATTTGTGTTGTCAAGTCATCAGTTTTCAGTCATGCATTTTAGTTTGAGTTTTTGACTCCATCGCCCAATGTTTGAAAGCACTGGTCTGCTCTCCCAAAGGTCTGCGGTTCTTGGTACCTCCAAGGAGCCACCATCCCCATTGGAGCCAATGTTAGAGTCGGTCTAGTAGCCCTCCATCAGCGATCAAAGCTCTTTGCATTTGCATAAATAGGTGTCTCATCAATGTCTTGCATTCCATTAGGCATGCCATAACCCTGATGGAGGAGCTGGTGTCTTTATTCCCCTCTTGGCACTGCTAGATCAAGTTGTTTTAGTCATTAAACTTTTTCAAGGTTATTTGTCTTGTCTTGAGGTCAAAATTTCTAGGTCTAGGGTTTAGGTCAAATTTATCTTCAAGGTCATGTCTCTGAAGGTCAATAAGTGCCCAGCAAGCCAGAAGGATGATTTTCAAAATGTTTCTTCGAAAAATTTCATCTTGTACAGTTAATTTTCACCTTGGATTTAAAAACCCTGTTTTTAAAACCAAGGTCATTTCTCAAAATTTGCCAAGGTCATTTCTCAAAATTTTGTAAAAATTGTAACAGCATGTAACCCTGGCTCCCTTGTCAAGATCCCTCAGATGCTATCCCTGCAAAAATTATCAAAGAAAAGCATCAAATCAATCAATTTCAGGACAAAAGGAAACCAAAAAAGTCAAGTTTATAAAGTGTCATGGAAAAACATTATAAAGTGGGTTATGATATGAAATTAATTCAAACAAGGCTATAAAAGCCCTAATCTCCCTCTATCAAGCCTCATTATGCATCCAAGTGATAGAGCAACTGATTGCAAGAGAGTTTGAGTGAAGTTTGTGAGTTGGGAAGGCGCGCGACCCGTCGAACCAGGCGCGCGACCCGTCAGGCACCCTCCACCAGTGTTAATTTACAACGCGCGCGACCCGTCAGAGGCGCGCGACCCATCAGCACTCTCTGCAAAACCGCCAGCAAATTTGCCAAGGAGCCACAAATTGCTAAATTGTGCAAGGTAGGCCCTCCATCATAAAAAATCATTGCTTGTTACAGTTCAAGAAGGTCATGATTATATTTGTAAAGGTCTCCATTTGCAAGTAGAAGTCTCTATTATGCTTTGGCTTGAAGTTGTAAAAATTGCTAGGGTTTATTATGTTGTTTTGAGGTATCCCATTGTTCTCATTTTTTCCACCTCCCATTACATTTTCCTTATCATTTTATGTAAATTTCCCTTCCAAATTTGTTAAAGAGCCCTAAACCCTACCCTTCTTCCCAAGAAATCAAAAGAAAAATTAAACCCTAATCCTTCCTCCCATATCATTATTGTAAATGAATTTGGAAAATAATGTATATGCAATAATCCTTTCCCTAAACTCCCTGTTTCATTATTATTCCCAGTTTCCCTTTAAAATATCCCTTCCCTAACATTTTCCTTGTGCTCCTTGTCCCCTTGAAACAGCATTTTAATCAGCAGTTTGCAAAGCAGAAACAGCGGTACATTTCAGCCACTTTGCTCCTAAAACAATGTCAGAAACCGAAACCAATTATGAGCAAAGTGATGACCATGCATCAGCTTCAGAGTTTGAGAAACAGAGGAGGCCTCACAAGGGTGGAAAGGGCGGTCATCATAGGAGAGAGGAGCCCACCTCTTTGACCGATTTGCAGGCTTGTCCAATGGCAGTATCATGTTTCCGTTATATGTCTTGTTATGAGTTTTGCGAGAGGATCTCTCGGATTCAGCATCACAGGGAGTTGGCTCGCTTATTTGTTTTGCATTTGCATGATGGACATGTGAACCTTGCCGGGGTGGTTTTTACATTGACACCCGAGATGATTGCTCAAGCCACAGGGATACCTAATGTCGGAGAGGTGTGGAATAAGCGCAAGATGTTGGACAGTGTTCAGTATGAGCCTTTCATTAGACCTGCATTCATGAGACACTTGACGGGTGTATTTCCCTTCAGATTTCTGAGGAGTGAGTATGCCCCCATGATGAAGCTTATCATGCTCTATTTCACCTGTGAGGGCAGATTTTCACAGGTATATTCGTACCATATTCGCCTGTTGATGCATTTCACACGGGTACGGATGATGAACATCCCTGTTTTCTTGTGCCGGAACATTGAGAGGATGGTGCCCTTGATGCAGAGGAAGAGCCCAGCACAGCAGTATAGGAGCCTCTATCATTATGGTTTGATTCAGCTTGTGGTCATACATCAGTTGGCACAGCAGGGCATCCCATGGGAAGAGTTTATCTCTCGTGAGCTTTTCACAGCACCACCACCACCACATCCTGAGGTTGTTCACGAGGAGGGAGGACCATCACAGCAGCATGACATCCCCGTGACTAGATATGTCAGCTCTTCTCCATTGGTCACATATCAGAGAGGCCAAAGGGCCTTATTTGCAGCAGCTCGGTGAGTATTTTCTCCACAGCAGGTGGAAGGGGCCTCGCCTTCTTCATCAGCACCATGAGTGTTATCTCCACACCAGGTGGAAGGGGCCTCGTCTCCGACAGCAGCACAGGTATCATAGAGGAGCAAACAGCCCAGGATTGATGAGGGGCCATCAGGTGTTCCAGATATAGAGCTTGTTGATCTTGATGTCAGTTCTCCTAGCCTAGAGTCAAAGGAGATCATTCAGCACCTTAGAGCTGAAAATGATGCATTGCAGAAGAGATTAGAAGGGGCACAATGGACAATCTCATATCTAGAACAGCGCAACAAGCAGTTGGAGGATGAGCAAACTCTTGATGAGTTGTGGAGGATTCGTAGTGACTGCAACTTGAATCGAAGAAGACCCGGTGATTTAGTGCCAGTTGAGCGAGAGGCTATGCTTATCCGGCTCAATGCTCATTTAGAGAGGCTGTTGGCTAAGGCCAACCAAGATAAGAAATTGCTGAGAAACGTGAAGAATCATTATTTGGCACAGATGCACGTGTGCAAGGCAAAGATGAAGGTGCTCCAAAGGCGGTTGATCAAAGCAAAAAAACGGAGAAAAAGGCCCGATCCCCTCCACATCTTGGCCGAGGCTTCCTTGAAGGAGCATGGCACTAAATAGCTCAGCCCCAGCACAAATTCCAAGAAATTTTGAACATTTTGGGTCATTTTTGGTTTTTTCAGGCAAAAAACAGGTTTTGTCCCCTCAACGGGTCTCACCCCCTGCGCGACCCTTTCATTTGGCTACTCCGTTCCGGGAAATCTCAGCATTTCTGGATTTGTCATGAAAAGTTACACATGCTCACCCATTTCCAAGAGATTTTATGAAGTTTTGGGCCTCCAGAAAGTCAAAAAACAAGCAAAAAATGACTTTCTGCCACATTTTTGACACACAGAAAGCAGTATTGGGAGATTGCAATTTTGGAGGGGAAAATGACAACCAAATTCAGAAATTCTAGTTGGGTTGGAAAGTAGACTCATAGACCTTTCCAACAAGCCTACTCTTGCATCATTTGGACATCTGAAAGTGCCCCAAAAGTGCTCTCAAACGCGCGCGACCTGTCAGGCAAATTGCTCAAGATTTCAGCCTACAGCTCAGCAAAACGCAGTTTTGACTGTGTTTGACTTTTTGGAGTTGATTTTTATCCTTCTTGTTGTAAATGATGTAAATTTATGACACTTTTACACTTATGTATCTCTTCTAGAAGATTCATTCATGAGATAGGTGAAAATTAAATGAATGAATTGGTTTCCTAGTTTATAGAGGCAAGTTGTTTTGACTGCCTAGTTTTCAGTGCTTAGTTTAGAATTGGTTGAAACAGCTCCTAGGATAGTGAGCTCGACCCCTAGAGGCAGGGAAAGATGTTAGATGATCTATATTATGTACTCTCTTGCTCATTTTCATGGTTGGACTCTTGAGGGAGAAGCTCTTATTGTATTATTCACTGTATCTCTGCAATTTTTGGCAAAGGAAGACCAGGGTTTTGCAGTCCTTTTTGGGATTCTTGTGGTCACATGTATTGATGGTGTGTTTCTCTTTGTACTTGTAAGTGTGTTATGTGAATCATTTCCTTACTTTTCCTTCTGCAAATTAGGCAAATGAAGTGTTAAAGTAGAATTCATGACTGTCATGCTCTGCTTTTAAGTTTGCTTAATATCAATGTTTTCAACTGTTTAAGGGGAATTCAAGGTTATTGCTTGCTCTCCTTAACTCCTCTCCAGTCATTCTCATCCATCCATCTCTATCAAAGGCATCAATATTGTTTCCTACCTCGCCCCAAAGAACTCCCTGCGAAAACTGTGTCCAATCCCCGCACCCGAAATTGCCATTCCCCAGTTTTCCACCAAAACTTTAAAAATCCCAAATTAAACCTCTTGATCAGTTTACTAGCCTAAAATCAGTGTTTCCCTATTGGTCATCTCGCCCATTGAAGATCTTCACTGAGATAGACCGGAGAGAGCCCTCTCCTGCCCCGTAGGGCTAGCTACGAGGCTAAGTGGTTTGATGTTGCCTTGAAGTTTACCTTTCTCAGCCTGAGGTGAAATTTCAAGCGCTAACAGGAACCATGGAGACCCCAAGACAACGTGATGAGGTTTTCGCCAACCGTTACCAAATCCAAAAACTGGAGATAAACAAATGCCAACCGCTAGTCGCAATAACAGTTTGGACTATAAATTACTACTCCTCACGGTTGCCGCAAAGAGACCCCATGTGAGCACAGAGGCCATGGCCTTCTCCCCATGGAGACCCCCAACCCGGACCTTGAACTATTAAGCTAAACGTTGAAACCCTGGTTCCGGCATCGAAACCCACTGCCTAATTTTTTGGAAAATCGTTAGAGCTCAAAATTTCGTCTCTTGCCTCATGTCTCGAAATATGTGAAGTCATTATCTGTGTACTCTCCACCATTATATGAGTGAAGCGTCTTGATCTTCTTCCTTGTCGCATTTTCTACTAGAGCCTTAAACTCCCTGAAGTGACTAAAGACTTCATCCTTGGTCTTTAAGAAGTAGATCTGATTTTTCCTAGAATGGTCATAAATAAAGGTAATGAAGTACTTAGCCCCGTTGAGAGCTCTAGTGGACATAAAGCCACAAATATCTGAGTGTATAAGTCTCAAAATGCCATCTACTCTGTTGTTTCTTCTTGGGAATGTTGCCTTAGCATATTTCCCAAGCACGCATGCTCTGAACACATTATCATGTTCTGAACCAAGTTCTAGAACAACTGTAACTATCTCCCTGAGCATTCTGAGTGCCCCATGATGTAAATGCCCCATACTCATATGACATAGCTCATTCAAGTCTTTCTTGTTGTTGTTGTTGTTGCCTACCAATGCCGTTAGAGAATGGAGCTGCAATCTGTATAACTTGTTGATTCGAACTCCACTTTGTTTCACCATCTTCCAGTTAGGGTGTTTAATGAACACCTTATTACCTATTAAGTGGGCATCATATCCCATATCCTATAGTTGGGATACTGAAATTAGGTTCATACCCAATCCCAACGCATGCAGTACATCTGTAACACTGGTACTTGTTCCTAAATCGCTCTGAAGATCGATGATACCTCTCCCCACTCGAGTACACTTGGTCATGTTTCCCATCGTTATCTAGAATTCCATATATTATGAATTGTAGCTGGATAAATATTCTCTAACCCCTGTCATGTGAGCTAACGCTCCACTATCTATATACTAGACACCCTGTGAAGTTGTGTTAGACAAGCAAGCTATCTAAACAACTTCGTCTTCCAACATGGAAGATAGTTATGTAGCTTCCTAAATATAAAATATGTCTATGATCATACTTGATAACTATGATAAATCTACTGAAGACATCTTGAGTATAATTATGTGTGTTGTTCCCTTCCTCTTCCACTCGAATCCTCTCAATGATCATGTCACGTTGCTCTCTGGAATTGCTTTCTGCCTCTACATCTACTTGTTGGAGCTCTTCTGTGACAAATTCAAACTTTTCCTGCAACTCTGCAACTAGAAATCGAACTTCTACTCTGCCACATACAATGTTTGGCTAGGCTCTGCGCAGACCCTGGATAAATCCTATTATTTCTCCCTTTGAATATTGAATTTCTCCCTCTTCGTCTCTAAGCTACTAACCCAATAAAAAATGCTCTGATACCATGTGAAATTTCCTTGAAATGCAGCAATTGGAAATTACTCTTCAAACTGGTTAATTATTAATTAGTTTATTTTCTATGAAAAACAAAAAATAATTCACACAGTAATTTCTTCACAAATAAAAATTGTGTTGCAAAAACAAAATATTCGGAACTAAAAAATATAGAGTAATCACACACACAAATTAACAAAATTATTTTTGGACAATTGTCCCTAGAAAAATCCAATTCGGGAAAACAAGTGCAACAGATGAGGGTTTTATTATTATGTAGCAACAAAAATTTTGAATACAATAAAATGGACGCCAAACTGGCGATCCCGTCTAAGAGAAATACTGGAAAAAATACTAAGGGAATTTACCCTCCTCCACAAGCAATCCTGGCCCCAACTAGCCATAGAAAACTACTATGGAAAATCCCAGCGTCAACCTTCTGCACAGAACTTTCGCAAGCCAAGCTCGCACTCCTCTGGAACTGCTTCTAAATCAGTTTTCCTTCCTGTAGCTGTTGTTGGAAGTCATTGGCCAGGCCTTCTAGAAATATTCCCAGCCTCCGACACTTGAAACTTCCTCATGCTCAGCCAAATCGAACTACCTCTTTGAGGATCCTGCACAGCCTCTCGGAGAAATAATATGGCCTCCTCTCTTGACTCTTCTGGAAATGGATACTCCTCCAGAATATACTACTCTGCCCCGCAACTACCTTCTACTCGATCACTTGCTCGATCTCACTATTGCATCACCTGTTGCTGGAAAAACAACTACCTTGATCACTAAGTATTTGCAACTGGTGTGTTCTCCATCTACCCCATCGACCTCCTCTTATAATCTCCTTTTGAGATTTCAACAAACACGATTAAATCTTAATCGATGGTTGAGATAATCTCTAAGTCTATCCATGTAAGTTTCTAGATAATTCTCACCTTTCTTAATAAATTCCTATTAATTAATTGATTTTCCTAAGTTATACTTAGTTATTTTTAATTATCAATGAATTAATTTAATTGAGTTGTCTCTATGTGGAATTGCCATAAACGATTTCTGGGCTTTGGAGAACTCATGTGTTTTAGCCTCTCCACAAAGTTTGAGACTAGAACACCATCCGATGTAACAAAAACTAACATACTTATATTGTAAAAAAAATCCAACTAATTGTGGGCTCTCCATGTTCCACCTAGCCATTAACCATGTGGTCCATAAATATCAACCATGAGCCACCATTAAGCTGGGACTAAAACTCCATAGGCAATAAATTGAACACCAAACACAAATAACAGATATTGGTCAAGGCAAAAACCCCATCAGCCTTTGTCTCCGACCACAAGCTCATGTTCCCCCTACCTACACCAAAGTGGCACAACCTGAATCCCTTGGTGGTGCCCACCTTCCAAGGTTCCTTACATCCAGCAATAAATGGTCTCAACCTGCAACTCTAGGAGCTCTGCTACTCTTTGGGTGTCCAAGTACCCTACCGTCCAAACCAAATAATCCCTAAACAGTGTCGAAGTCCAATCCCAGGACTCACTAACTACCTTTGAACTGAGTTCCACCATAACTCCATGGCTAGCAAGCCATAACCAGAGTCACCAAGCTCTGGGAGGCCCCAAGGCTCTCAAAACTAGATGCATCCAATTTGATGTGATTAATTGAGTAACCATACCTCAGTCAATGCCAAAGTCCAACCCTTAGACTCGCTAACTAAACCAACCATCCAACCATGAATGGTTGAAATGACTGTCATCCCCCCTCACAAGCAAAAACTACACTGTATAAATGCATGGCTTTGTTTCGCCATGTGGCACCCTCTAGAGCCATGTGGGCCCCAAGTGCCTTTTCACCAAAACACCACACAATTTTTGCCTTTTTTCCATGGAGTTGTGCCCCCCCATACTCTTTACCATGGAGTGGGATCCACAACCAACCATTATTTTATTAATATATGTATTGTACAATATCCAAAATGACCTCGACTCACCAACCTAATAGTCACTGACATCCAACTCACCAACCTAAATATCTTTACACATATATTTACATCATCATAACCGGGCAGGGTATTACAATCTTGGGATGAGGCTCAAATAGGTAGGAGCTCGAGTCCAGGTGCTTGAGATAAGATTCCTCAACAAGAGTTATAAACTTTACTTTTTATTTTACACAATTAGAAAGGTTGTCAAACTTTTTAGTGGAAAACAATGCGACACACTACGCAGGTGACAATGATTGAACCTGCAATGTAGCAGTTTATTCATAGGGAAAGTGTGACACTACTTGAAATTAGGGTTTTTAGGCAATATAATCTAGGATTCTTGTGCTTCTCATAATGGTTTTTTCTCTAGCTTGAGAATGGTTTATTGGATAGTGAGAGATTTGGTTTTGCAGTCAGTTTCCTGATGGTGACAAAATGGTGTGAAACACCTATCTCTTCATAAATTGTCCATCCACAATAAATGCCTGGAAAGAGATTCAGAAATCAGTTAGAATAACCCATACTTGGCAAGGGAACTATGTGGATGAATTCCTAAAAGGCTGGTTGTTTAGGAAGCCCCCCAACAATATAAAATATCTCCCCCTAATTGCATGTTGGGGCATATGGATTGAAACAAACAATTCTAACTTTGAAAATCAAGGCCAATCCTATATCAGAGTAGCAGTAAAAGTCTAGCTCTCCAAATTCTCTTTCAATATATTAGCCTACTACACGAATCTGAAATAGCTCCAAAATTGAAATGCTTAAAGACAAACTATGGCTTTCTTTCAATGGAGCATCACAACAAAATTCTTTTTTGGGTGACTCAAGAGGCCTTATTTATTTGACAGTTCCTCATTTCTTCTCCTTCCCTTGCAACATTGGAAATTCACCAAACAATTTTGTTGAACTATTTGCTCTTAAATTACTATTGTAATTAGATTATTATCTATATATCTCTAATTTATATGTCTATGGAGACCCCTCGGTTGTCAAAAACTGGATGCAAGTTATATCTAGAATGAAAAAATATACCCTCCTTCCATTATATCAAAATCTTATCAATAGAACAGGAACTTTTTCTCACATATCGACAAGGAACACACCAAAAATAAAAAATAAAAAATTGATTGATCAACTTTTGAAGAAAGGACTGGCACTATATCAAGGACAATGGGAAACCAAACAAAAGCAATGAAGGATTTATCAGCCAGCAACAGTTATGCCCCTGGGCATAATTAATAAAATTAGGATTCTTCTTGTACAATTCCTTCACATTGGAACACCAACATCCTTTTTCACCCATAAGATTACAATTTTATTAGTATATTAACTACCTTTTCCCTTGTTGAAGAATACATGTTTTTTTTTTGTATGGAAGGCAGGGAATTGAACAATACAAACACAATATCAGCCTCCCACCGTTGATTTTCAACAAAGTATTTAGAGAGAACGCTATCTTGTGACAACAAATGATACACTTCTTGCAGATGCATAGAAAAAATGGACTCATCCTACCAAACATATTTTTTGGGCCTATGTGCCACTCGAATGCTACGACATCTATATTATATGTACTTTATTTTGGTTATAAGTAGAATATGAGTTATTGTACTTGGAAAAAAAGGTCACTTCATGTTGTTACATGTGTTAATATATTGTACACTAAGCTCCTTGAACCAATGTAATGTAACATTCTTAAGGGTGTCTGGAAATAAGTTTAACTTTTCAACATTTGAAATATAGCTATGGCTTTGACATAAAGCATCAAACTCAAATAAAAGGGTGTCATGATCTTCACTTGATGACCCATGAAATTGTTGTAGCAGCTGCAACACCCTCCAAAATTTTGGCCTGCATCCAAGTTTGGAGGTTCCCTTGAGTTTTTACTTGATGTTTGAAATCACTCGAGCTCACTCAATGGGATCATGTTGAGGCCTTGCACCCTCTTTGCTTCACTATTCAACGGACAACTTTTTGCATGTTGGTCAGAATGTCACGCTTGCAACCATGTTCTCGTCGTGCACAGGTTCTTCGCTTCATGTGTACATATTTTGTTTGCTATGTAAACATCTGTCGCACTCACACACGAAGTTGTATGCACTGTCGAGCAAACATTGTCGTGGTCGTTCAACGATCCATCATAAGCGTCGCGCTTGTCACTCGCACCGTCGGTCAGTCATGTTGAGCATATGTTGTCTTGATGGTTTGAGGCGTCTTGTCATCAAGTTATGTTGAGTGTGTGTTTGCAAAAGTCGTGTATGCACAAATTCACTCGTTCACACACTTAGTCATTTTTGTTGAAGTTCTAACGACCGGATAACCTTCTAACAGCAGGACCTCCACCCTACGATCGATTGTCACCCAGGACAGTGCAGAAGTGTCCAACAAGCCATTTCAATCTGCGATGCCTGCAAGCTGACCAACCAACACTCCTGCTGGTCAACCGGAGAGTTTGACCAGACAGTGACCCCAAGACTCACTCCCCTAAAAAATTGCACAGAAGTTGCAAACCTTGCCTTCTCCGCTAACTAAGAAAACTACGCAGATAGGTTGAACAAACACCAAGTGTCCATCCTTGTCTCCCCTCCAGAATTGCATAGTTTTTCCAGCTAGTCAGCCAGTCGGCTACTCACCTAGAAAATTGTACAGATTTCTTAGCAAGCCCATCAGCATCCCAACATCCTACTAAGCTCAAAAAATGTGCAGAGATGTTTAGCAGGTCATCCTCCAAGCAATTGTGTAGTTTTTGTCTCCAACAACCCAGCAACACACTTCCAGCTCCCTCCAGGAATTGTGTAGTTTTTGTTGCCAAGCCACCCGCAGCCTGCTGCCAACTCCCTCCAGGAATTATGTAGTTTTTGCTGCCAAGGTCCTCTGCTGCCCAAATTTCTTCCCTCCATAAATTGCGTAAATCTTCCCTCCAGTCGAGCCAGATCCTGCAGATAGTCGTTGTTGATCTAGATTGTCCATCTCAGTCTCCGAGTGACCTCTGTACGATTTTCACCAGCAGTTCCCGGAGCTCACATCCCAACTTGAAACTTACGCTGTGTAGTTTCGTAACCTTCTCCTCTCTCCTGGTCACCTGCATCCAAAAGCGAATGATCATACATCATGGTAGACTAGGACGTTTATAGATTTGATGTCATCTCATCATGATTGATTGCAGATACAGGTACATTAACAAACATGTTGGGACGACGGATGGGATGAACAAGGAGAGTACATGCAAAAGTATTTGTTCGTGAACGGACGAACAAATGATGCATGCGCGAAGATGTGTTCGTGAACGGACGAACATGTGAAGATGTGTTTTTAGATGGATGAACATGCAAGGATGTGTTCGCTGACACACAGACGAGCGAACATGCAAGGAGATATTTTTGCGAATGGAAGAACATGTCATGCCAAAGTACAAGTAAAGGAGCAACGTGCACATGCAACATCAAGCGAACCCAATGGCCATCGAGGACTTCGCACACCTTGCCATGCGGAGGTGAAGCTGTGATACACCAAGAGGACATCCATCACTCAGAAACACTGCAACTCGACATGCACACCAGCAGCAGCATGAACATACTAGCACTATCATGTCAAGTCGTTTCATGAGTCATGTCAGCCACATCACTACTATGGGCCATATTGTTGTCAATCAATGTAATGTAACGTGGAAGTCCAAGAGACCCACTTGTAATCTGAAGAGTCATGTAATCTGAAAGGTCATGAAAGTCAAACAATCATGAGGGAAGTTGAACATTCACAAGGGCCAGTTTCACCCTTGGCTATAAATACCCCCTCATTTGTACATGCAAAGGACTTTTCACCTTGGCTCCTCCCACATAGCCTTGAGAGTCTGTAATCTTTTCTTTGAGGAGCGAGTAGTGGCTCCAATGCCCCACCCATGGGGTTAGTGATGTATGGTGTATCGATGTGTCTTGGAACTTTTGCTTAATTCATAAGCTTTCTCACAGGCCAGCACGTTTTCAAACATGTGTTGTAACTATTTGTAAGAATTAATCTTGAACATTTGTAATACATATTTCTTTAACCTGTGTTAAACAATTAAACCCATTTAGTTGTTACAATACATATATTTATGAAAATGTGTTGTATAAGTTGTTAACATTGTCTTGCCCATGTTGGTTACCTCCCCGGACATCAGACAGAACCTTTCACGTAAATTTGTTATAATGATTGTCGCACTTGCGCAGACTGCCCCACTGAGTGTTGTACGTGTTATCTCCCTTTGTTTGTTGTGACTGCCACATCCATGTGGATTGCTCTTCTGGAAGTTGTGCATGTCCTGTTGTGTTGTGTGTTTCTAATAGAGTTGGGGTTTCCTCCCATCCGACTTGAGACTCACTCCCACCCTCTCTCTCTGTTGTGAAAGAACCTTGACACAAGTAACACTAACATTCACCAGGCACACAAATCTCATTGTTCGAAGACAAAGTAGACCACTCTCTCATGCTGACAAGTAAGAGCTAAGGCAAACATTTAAGATAATGGCAACTGGGCCATCATACTGGATGGGACTCCTACACCAAACAATGTGAAGTATAGTTGGGACTTCATATTGGGGAGATCCCCAGAATGTTGGCGGGTCCAGCACCGTCAAAATTTCTGGCATTAGAAGGAGGGTCGCCAGTTGTTTATGGTTGATTATCCTCTCACGCCCACTCATCAATCATCTTGTCAAGGCAATAACTTTCACTCCCTCTCACCTGTGTGCAACTCTACAATTGGTTACTCCTCACCTCCTAGGACTGAACACAAAATTTCATATCAGCACCTTGGCTCTGTCCGTCCCATCACCTACCATTTCACAAAAACATTCGGACCAATCCCAAGAATCCAACATCTTCCATACGCATCAAGAAAGCCAAAAACCACTCCCACAGGGATTGTTGTATGATCAGTGGAAGAAGCAGTTCTTGCCACACTTGAAGGTTTGGCAGAATATGTTGAAGACGGAGAGGAACCTCTCGTCTTCTTACAGGGAGAATGGGACACCTTCGTGATCTTGGGCTCAGACTTCGGTACAGGAGGCGGAGGGGAAGGTAGCGGAGGAGGCGAAGGCGGAGACAAACCAACAAACTCAAAGCTAGAATTCTCAGATTCTAAATAAGAGTAGGAGGATGAAGAGTAAGAAGGCATGGCTGATTAAAATCTGGAATGGATGACACAAGGACCATTGGCCCTCCCGGGTTCTTTGCACAAGATGTCAAAGCACTCGGAGAGGATGATCACAAAGTTCGACCCTGACAGCATAGTGAAGGCAGAATATCACTTAGACAACTTCTACTGGCAGTTGCAGACACTTGAGGTACGCTACGATGATGTGTCATGTAGATTTTTCCCATGTACCTTGGATGGTCACACAACAGCATGGTATCACAGCCTTCCTGTCAACTCCATACAGAACTGGGGTATGTTCAAACGTATGTTTTTGGAAAATTTTGCTAATGACAAGACCCTAGCCATGTTACTCAAGGAATTGGGAAGCCTGAAGGTGGAAGGGAAAGAAAAGGTAAAAGATTCCAATCAGAGGTTTATGCACATATTGAACAAGTTTGCAATGGACACGAAACCTTATGACTCCATCACTGTTGATTACTACACATCCGCACTGCCGACCAGCATTGCACAGTTCGTCAAGCAAGCTACGAAACCAACACTCTTGGAAAACTGTGAAGAGGCAATCGTTGTTGAAAAGGACCTGCATGCGATTGGAATCATCAAGGATGATGAACCAACGAAGGACTCCAGAGGCATGAGAAGGAAGCCATAGGCTATGACGAGAAAGGGTAGAGACAAAGGAATAAGTGATATTTAAACCCTTACTTGCCTTGTCAAGAACTTGACAATAGAAGTGTCTGAACTGAAACAACGATCAATGGACATATCTGCAAATAGTCGACCACCTAAACAAATACAAGGAATCATGTCATCATGTAACAACTGCAACTTAGTGTTCTAGGTTGATGATTGTGCGAACAGTGAATTCTGTTCATTTCACGAAGAAAAGCACCCGGAAGGATCTTGTTCAGACTAGAAACGAGTTGCAGGCTTTGTATGCGACCAAATGACAAACATGTCGAGCAGTTCATAGTTGCACCTGGAAGACATAGATGATGACGAAGATGTTGCACCTGATGAGACCTCAAGCACTAGGCGAGTGATTAACATGTATCAGTGCACGCAAGCAGCACAGAAGACAAACATCGAGAAGTAGCCCCCAAGCAGAATGAGCACTACAATCTCAGAAGTAAAGGGGCTCCCCTTACAATTGGGGAAATGAAGTAGAAACTTGAACTGCTAAGGAGGGTTGATCCACCAGCCATCCAAAAGCAAAAAACACAAAGCAAGCCCGGAAAGACAACGACATACTAGAGTACGTCCATGAGAAGCAAGCTACAGAACACTCTGTCGGACAACACGAATACAAGTCTTACCCTAGACATCTCTATGAGTCTACCCCCTCTGGATTACAAAATTGTGGAAGACATGAAGAAAACTCACTCAAACATCAGTTTTTTCGAGTTGGCTAAGATCCAAAGTCAGCGGGGCATCTTATTGCGTGCACTAGGACAAACATCAGCGGACAGTGTGGCCTCTACCAGCAAGGGAGCAAGCACACCTCCCGGAACACTTTCAACTGTGCTAAACACATTCCAAATGGAAAAAGCAAACTCAGTTTTCCCTCCATTCCTGATTTCATTCGAAATCTTCCACTGTAATGTTCACAATTGTTTGGTTGATTCTGGCGCGGCAGCTAATGTCATGTCGCTATCCATTGATAAAATGATCAATGCGTCGTGGAGCAAGACATCTGCACAAATCATCCAACTTGATCGAACATCTATACCAGCCATTGGCAAACTTCACGATGTGATCATCAGGCTATCTCATGACGGCCGAGTTCACCAATGCATAAACATTGTTGTTGTGGACATACCAGAAGCGTATGGCTTTATGCTCAGCAGAGACAGGTTCAGCAAGTTGAATGGATACTTTGCTACATATTGGTCGCACATGCGGCTTCTGTACAAGGAAAAAAACAAAAAAATATGGGTGTTATCTAAGAGATATATGAGGCACAATGTCACTCCCATCAATGGAAAAAATGAACCATTGGCCTTCGCAGAGCTCATGTTTGGAAACTACCTCTTGGAAACAACGTTGGGGTGTTATCCCGCACGGCCAGCCCCAACCCCACCAAACACACAGTTGGGTCTCCTTCCTTGCCCAACTGATGGAAATGAAACATGTATAGTACATTATAACATTAGTAACAGTAGAAGTAGTGAAAGCGCGTTGAATGTCCTTGTACAGACAAGTTGTGGACCAAGTACTTCGACGAATCAAAGATTCAGGATGGCTCAGGAGCCGAGTTTGTCTTAATCGACCCAAACAACAAGAAGCATCTAATATCGAGTCACTTGGAGTTTGAGTGCACGAACAACGTTGTTGAATACAAAGCACTCGTGTTGGGCTTGCAGAAATCCATTAGCCTCAACGTGGTCACGCTCAAAGTGGTAGGTGATTCAGAAATAGTGGTATGGCAGGTACGTAACACCATTCACTATTTATCACCGCATCTCAAAAGTTACCAGCAAGAGGTATGGAAATTGATCTCTAACTTCCAAGCATTCAATATCACTGTTGTACCAAGAACGCGTAATGTAGCTGCCAATGCTTTGGCAAACACAGCTTCTAGAATGTCACCGCTTAGGGATAGATTTACTATTGAAATTTTGTATAGACCATCTATCCCGGATAACATAACTAATCTACGTGTATTTGATGATGATCAACAGATACTGCATTTCATGGCCAACGTTGATACCTTCAAGGATGCAGCAATAGACGAAGATGAGCACGAGCAATCTTTGCAAGTTGGGACGTATATCAAGAAAGGCCACCTCATCCCTAGGGGTGTGGCATCTTTGGAAAATCTCTATGACTTGCAAGAACACTTTCAGGGGCTGAGGAACAACAAAACCCATAGCTCTACCATGATGCACGAACTCATTAACTTGGAAACAGAAAAAGATCTAAATTTCATCAATCTCGGTACGTGTTGAATGCAGTAGGAGTGACAAGACTTTGTCCGCTTGTTTAAACAGTACCAGGATGTGTTCACGTGGACTTATGATGATATGAAAGCTTACGACATGTGAATAATCCAACACATCATTATGATCAAATAAGGGGTCAAGCCATATCAGCAGAAGCTGAGGAAAGTACATCCATCACTTGAACCCCTCATACAGAAAGAGCTCACCAAGTTGTTGGATGTGTGAATCATATATAGAGTTCGTCATTCTACTTGGGTTTCAAATCTTGTTCCTGTATGAAAGAAGTCCGGGGAAATCCGCTTGTGTGTTGATTTTCGGAACTTGAACCGCGCCTCGGAAAAAGACAACTACCCCATGCCATCTATGGAGCACATTCTACAAATAATATCTAGGGCACATATGTTTTCTCTACTTGATGGGTTTTCAGTATATAATCAAGTTTTGGTAGATGAACCTGATAGACTCAAAACTACCTTCTGTACCAAGTGGGATACGTTCACATATAGACGAATGTCATTCGAGCTCATCAAATGCAGGTGTGAATTTTCAATGTGCCATGGACATCGCCTTATGTGCACTCATCGAACAAACCCTAGTGTACCTCAATGATGTGACTGTGTTTTCACGAAAACGAGAAGACCACATATGCCATGTGAAGAATTTTTTTTAACGATGTCAGAAATACGAGATTTCCTTAAATCCAAAAACGAGCATATTTGCAGTGTCTGAAGGAAACCTCCTTGGACAAATCATTGCCAAGAGTGGGATCAAGGTTGATCCGAACCAAGTCCATACTATCACACAAATCCCTCACCCAACGAACAAGAAACCAATGCAGTCCTTCTTGGGAAAGATAAACTTCCTCCTGAAGTTCATCTCGGATTATGTGCAGATAGTCAAACCAATGCAAGCCATGATCAAGAAGGATGTTGTATACAGCTGGGGAAAGAGGGAGGAGTACGAATTCACCTATATCAAGCAAGCTAATGCAGAAGATCTTGCACTCTACAATCCAGATTTCAAAAAAGACTTCCTGCTATACACCTTTGCCTCTGACGACTTGCTCGATGCAGTACTCACTCAGAAGGATGAGTTGAACGATGAACGTCCCATCTCCTTCATTAATGCAAGCATGCAGGGAGCCGAACTCAACTACCCCATTTTTGACAAACAAGCATATGCAATATACAAGGCAATGAAACACTTTAGACCCTACTTGCTAAAAAACCATTGTATAGTCTATGTGCCTCATCCAGTAGTCTACTCATTGCTCGTACAACAATAGTTCGGGGAACGACATGCGAACTAGATGACAGGCTTGCAAGAATATGATCTTGACATCAATCCAGTTCACACTATCAAGAGTCATGGTCTCTGCAGACTCGCAACTAAGGCAGTACACACACAAGAGGAAGAAGAAGAGCTTGCCGATTGGGAGCAGGAAATTGAGATGTATGATGTAGTGCGAGCACCACCCACTGTAAACAGAAACTCTTGGTACGTAGATGTGTGCCAGTACCTTGAGCAAGGCACCATACCCTCTCACTTTCCATTAGAAAAAATACGGCATTGTGTCTCAAAGATTTAGCTTATCAGTTGGTGCACAGAGTGCTTTACAGAAAGCACAACAACGGAATCTTGCTCAGGTGCTTGGAGGCACATGAATTAGAGAAGGTTTTGCAAGATCTACATGACGGACGAGCCAGGGGTCACTTCGCGGGAAATACCACTGCGCAAAAGTTATGCAAGCCGGTTTCTACTGGCCCACATTATTCAGGAATGCACACGCTTACACCCGCAAGTGCCCGATCTGTTAGCGATGTGCCGACAGAACGTGAAGGTCAGCAGCCCGACTGCACCCTGTTGCAGTAATTGAACGTTCCAACAATGGGTCCTAGACATCATCGAGGAAATCTTCCCACATTCGTTGAAACAACATCGCTACATTCTAACAGCAACTGATTACTTCACATGGTGAACAGAAGCAATTTTTCCCAAGCAAGTGAACAACCAGGAGGTCATCAACTTCCTCCAACAAAACATCATCTCATGCTTTGGCGTTCCGATATCACTTGTGTTTGACAATGCAATGTACTTTTCATCTTTTAAGCTTTATGATTTTGCATTACAAAATTGTATCGTGCTTAAACACTCATCTAACCACTACCCGCAGGGAAAAAATCTCGTAGAATCCACAAACAAAAACCCTATCTGTATAATCAAAAAGACCGTTTACTCTGAGCAGCGTAACTGGCACTTTGCCTTGACGAATTATTTATGGGTTAACTACGTCACACCCAAACCCTCTCTGACTACCTCACCGTACGTCCCGGTCTATGGTAAAGAATCCATCCTACCACCCAATATCTACTTGCTTGCACTTCAATTGTTTCAAGAATCCCAAGGCAAGCCTTACCAAATAGTTCAGCATAGGAAGGACACACTTCACAAAATGAAGGAAGAAAGGATGAAAGCAAAAGAAAAGTTTACACTCCACCAGAATCGTATCAAGAGATGGTTCAAAAAGAATTCTACAGGGAAAGCTAACTTCGATGTTGGTGACTTAGTCTTGGAATTGGATAAACCTGTTGTGGTCACCAACAACCCCCCTTCTTCACTTGACATTAGCAATAACATCAAGCAAAGAGGGGACCCTGAACGAAAATCCCAAAAAATACTTTTTCTAAAGTTTTTGTATTTCTCTCCCTAAGGCTCAAATCGCATCGCATGCCTCACACGCGCCCCTTAAAAGAAAAACCTCCGAGCAATGCGATCGCCGATATGCGATATCGCAAATCGCAAGCATCACGCTATACGACGTAACCATTAAACGAGAACTTGCGATATTTGTGATTTGCGATTTGCGATCTGCGATGGCAGCGATTTGCGATCTGCGATGGCAGCGATCTGCGATCTGCGACCTGCGACCTGAAAAGACTTATCACACGATAGACCCATGCATTAAGCACGCGCCTTGAAAGAATTTAATAACCGCATGCTTAAGTATCTAGGAATGATTGCGTTACATTTATCGAAGAGTCAAGTTATGATGAATGTCAGAATTATGCATTCATTAGAGATTAATGCTTTCACGTCAAGTCTTTTCATTTCACTTCCCCTTTGCGTAGACTGCAAGACACGCAACTGATATAAGTTTATATGCAGGAAACATCTGAGGGAAAGAGGAAAGCGCCAATCAGATAGCAGAGAGAGAATGCCTCCGCAAACGGATGCCGCATGCAGCAGAACCGCGGATTCCAGGCTATCAGCCAACCGGCACTGATGAAATTAGACTATCCAGGACTCAGAGTCAAAGGCGCACAAAAGCAGCATGTTCAGAAAAGATCCTAAAGCTCAGACCGGGTAAAGCAAAAAGAGAAACGCAAGTGAAGAAGGACGCTTCAGGAAAACCTGGAACAAAGAACGGAAGAAATTCTCGACACAGGGACTTGCCCATACAGCACGACTCCTAACCCACTCAGTCATTCGCACGACCGGAAACCGAAAACGGCAACAACAAAATCAGTTCGAGAAGAAACTGGGACACGCTAAGTATACACGCGGCGAATACACCCAGCTAGAGAAAGGTTTTCGAAAATATCTTCTGGTCTGCCGGAAGGAAGTGCCAGCTCCTGTTATTTCCACTTTTATCTCCCGAGCGAAACAAGAAGGCGGCCAGCCGACTCTTCCCAGGAAAGCATTACACTGTTGACAGCACTAAAGAGAATATACAGAAACGGTCAGAAACTAGATTTTAAGTTTAGAAATAAAGTTGTTTTTAGTAAAAGGGCGGTCATTTGAGGCCGATTCCCTAATTTCATGTAATTAAGATTGATTAGTTAGTAGTATTTAACCCTTCTCATGGTTTTTGGAGAAGGGTCCGGAAATCTGTCAAAAAACTTATCCTCAGAACATGCACTTTTGCACCCTCAGAGGAGGTTTTTGATGAATGGATGGATCGAGATTTATTTATGTTTGTATTTTAATATCTGTTACTGATGTTGCACTTCTGTACTCTTAGCAGATGTTAGAACAAGTAGAAATAAATCATTGTTACTTGAAGTTTATTAGTGAAGTTAGTCATAAATGGTACTTTTATCTCTTGGCTAGATTCTGCTAGTATTCCTAAAGTGATATGTGGCTGAGTTCTTTGTATGTTATTGCATGAATGTCTACATTACCATTTGGCACTTCTGTACGGTGGGGTCATTTATTTATGTTTAACATATAGAAAACTGATTATGCGATATGTTGTTCACAACTACTCTGCCTAACTTCTTATGCAGAATGGTTTATCTTTATCGATTTATATTCTGATATCAGTTGAATGATCTTTATTACCGGCTGCTGTTAGAAATCTTTCTAGATCGCATAACAAAAGAAAAACACCCCGGGTTAGCGTAGATTAGATGTATTTTTCTTCATTAGATTACATTAGCATAGAGTTAATTTAGCAGTTAGAATTAAGACTAGTTTAGAAGAACCCCCCCTAGATTAATACCATCAGACTCTACGCACACACACACACCCATCACATTGGGAAACTGGTCCCATTACCCCCAGTCGGACCCGCTACTCCAAACGGGCAAGGAGCTGCCAACCAGGTTCCGGACCGGGTGGGTATCCCCCTTGTTGTTGACCCGACCTCGGGGCCCTCAACATTTCTGGCGCTAGAAGGAGGGCCTAGCTATGAATGGCACATAATTCAAAATCCAAATACCATTCTAAGAGCAAATCACCCTCACCAACTTCCCCGACTTCCCCAATACGACTAAACTCGGAGCTGGAAGCCGCTCGGGCATCCACTGCTGCTATACATCCCGATACATCAGAACAACTTATTGTCGATCCCCCTGAAGTTCAAACCTTGATCCGTAAACTCCAGGGATTCTCTATTTTTAACCAGAAATCTGATAAATCTAAAGGCAGCTTGACTTCGCAATACAACCCTGCTCATCCCCTGACCCGATTGAAGAGTGAAAAGTTTGGCATTCAGCCAACTGAAATCCCTCTCCCCACTAGGAAAAGAGCAAGGAAAGCATTTCAAGAGTCTGACAGAGAGACTCTTTCATCCACCTCATCCATTTCAACTCCCTCTCCGCGAAGTCAACCACCCACATCTCCACCTCAAATCACTCATCCATCTTCCGCAACCCTTCCTCCACAATCGTCAAAGATCATAACTTCTTTATCTTCTCAACCTCAAAGATCATCTTCTACACTTTTACTAACCAGCAACTCAGCGATGGCACAATCTCCATGGAACAACCCTGGGGCGGTTTTAATGCCTCCACCCCTGAGTCCAATACCTGCCCATCCCGAGAAGTGGTTACCAAAGTTCAATCCAGAAACTGGAATGCTAGCTGAAGAACATATCAATAATTTCATGCTTTCTGTTAATCTCAACGGAGTTACCAACGAAGACGTCGTGGTCCGACTCTTCCCCTATACGATGCAAGGGACGGTCGGGTCATGGTACTTTTCGCTACCCTCCGGATCTATCACCAGCTGGGATATTTTTCAAAATCAATTTCTCACCAAATTCGGCGATGATAGATCGACAGCAACACTGATCAACGACCTGTCCAATCTTAAAGCTGAGGCTCGGGAACCCATTAAAGATTTTAACTTACGGTTCAACAAGATCCTCAATAAAATCCCCGCTGCTTCCCAACCCAGCGAGGAAGTAAGATGCGAATGGTACATCACGGCCTTACCTTCAAACTTGGCCATCTTCGTAGATAGGGCAAGCAAGACAACCTTAGTCGAAAACTTGGCTGAGGCATTGGCAGTCGAAAGACGCGTAGTAGCCCTAGAAAAGAGATCTACAATCGAAGAGCGTAAATCTAAGAAAATCTCTTTCAAAGAAGAAACCAAGAAGAAGCAAACGAAGGATCCTTTCGACATGGAAGGATTACAAAAGGTATTAAAGGCCATGTCAAATGAGATGATTGATATCAGGAAACAAGTAGCAGAATCGTCCCCAAGAAATCCTTTTAGGAGTTTTAAGAGAAATCCTCCTATGGAGACGAAGCCACCCAGCGTGGTCTCTAACGTGGAATCTGAAGAAGAAGAAGAAGAGAACACCATTGAAACGCATACCGACGATTAAGAAGTGGTGGAACTGCAAGGGATGTGGGATTTCATCCTCCCACAAGAGGAAGATCAAGAAGCACTTCCGGTTAGCACAAGAAGCAGAAATCAACTTGATCCTCCCCAGACTACCCCAAAACAGAAGGGCGCAAGCCCTCCAGCAAAAGAAAAGGTTGCAACAAAGAAGACAACCCCTAAAGCGACCTCATTTAGCCCAGTCCAATCAGAGCAATCGCCTCCATCAAAGACACTAATAGTGTCGGATGAAATGGAGTATAACATCATCGACAACATGAAGAAGACTAGGGCTAATATCACCCTGTACGAGCTGAGCAAATTGAAACACCAACAGAAGATCATGATGAAAGAGTTACACGCCGTACCTACTGCGCCTCTACCTACAGCTATAGCTTCCCATAATATAGGAAGACCCCCAATCAACGCGATCAATAAAATCGATCCAAATGACATCGCTTTGATTGGAGGGAGGTCTAGATCTCACACTCCCCCTTTCCTCCTCACTTACGAGATCTTTAACAGAAACGTGCATAACTGCTTGGTTGATTCTGGTGCTTCCACCAATATTCTACCCAAGTCAATATGTGCCAAACTTAATGTTCAACCGCAAAAATCCGCAGTGCGCATAGTTCAACTTGATCGATCACAAGTCGAAGTGATAGGCGAACTTAATCAAGTGAACATAAGACTATCGTCCAACCCCAAGGTATGCTAGGTCATCGATATTCTAGTTGCTGGCATCCCTGAATTTTATGGTCTAATTCTTAGCATGGATTGGTCCGAGAAGCTCCATGGATATTTTTCGACTGACTGGTCACACATGTGGTTACCCTTCAACGGGAAGCCAAATCAAATAAAGGTTGAACGAGAACTGCACCAAAAGTACATAGTAACGGATCTGGAGGGAGAGAACGAAGCCATAGCATACAACAACAGCATCATAGGCAACTATTCGGTAGACTCTTTCCTTGGAAATTTCAATGCTCACGTATCACCATATTTAGAAAATTCAGTCGTGTCCCAAGTAGAAAACTTTTCCCAGACTGATGATTCAAAATGTGTTAGTTTCTTAGATAACCCTGTAAATACTTCTTTATTTTGGAAATTATATTTTGATGGCTCTAAGTCCAACGAGGGAGCGGGAGCAGGATGCGTCTTGATTAGCCCAGACGGAAATAAGACCATGCTCACATGCAGACTAGAGTTCGATTGCACGAACAACACAGCGGAATACGAAGCCTTGGTGCAAGGACTATACAAAGCAATCGGCTCCAACGTCAAATATCTTCAAGTCTTTGGAGATTCCGAGATCGTCGTCAAACAGGTATGTAACACCATACACTGCCTATCTAGTCATTTAAAGCACTACCAATCTTTAGTGCAAGATCTCACTGCGCATTTTACAGCATTCAATATTTCATCAATCCCAAGACTTCACAATGCGAGCGCAGACCTGCTAGCAAACGTAGCCTCCAGACTCATTCCCTCCGAAGACTTTAGTCCAGATAGGTTTTCGATAGAATTAATTTTTAAACCGTCTATCCCTGACAACATCACCAACTGGAGAGTATTCAATGACGACCCAGACATCGTAAGTTTCCTTACCTCTGAAGGATCCTACTCAAACCAGATAATCGACGAGGACTGTCATGACCACCAAATACAACAAAATAGCACTGATAACGCCATACCCAAATCAGTGGTCAAATTAGAAGATTTGTATGACTTAAAAAGTCGGTTCAAAAGGTCAGCTAACGCCAAACTTTACAGTTCAACTTTGAACTACGAATCAGTGAACTTAGGAACCGATGAGAAACCCCAAAACGTCAATCTAGGCCAAGGCCTAGCTCCCGAAGAAAAATCAGCATACATCCGTCTTCTACGACAGTACAAGAACGTCTTTGCCTGGAACTACGATGAGCTGAAAACTTATAACACTTCTATCATTCAGCACACTATCCCTATGATCGACAACGAGAAACCCGTCCAACAGAAGCTCAGAAAAATCCACCCCAACCTAGAAAATCAGATAAAAACTGAGCTGAATAAGTTGTTGAGAGCCAGAATAATTTTCCCGGTCAGACATTCCAAATGGGTATCCAATATGGTACCTGTTAGGAAGAAAAACGGAGATATTAGAATCTGCATCGACTTCCGGAATCTCAACAAAGCCTGTCAGAAGGACAATTTTCCCCTCCCACCTATGGAGCAAATATTACAGGCTGTAGCAGGCTCAGAATTGATGTCTTTCCTGGATGGATTTTCAAGATATAATCAAGTACTGGTACACCCAGACGATCAGCTAAAAACCACCTTCCGAACTAAATGGGGTACCTACGCGTATCGAAAGATGCCGTTCGGTCTTATCAACGCCGGCGCTACTTTTCAAAGAGCTATGGATATTGCGTTCAAAGGGTTAATCAATAAATCAGTAGTGATTTACCTGGATGATATAACTGTGTACTCCAAAAAACGAAGCGACCATCTCAAAGATTTGAAGCAAATCTTTCAAAGATGTTTAAAGTATGGAATCTCGCTTAACCCGAAGAAATCTTTTTTCGCGTTGAGTGAAGGAAAATTGCTAGGGTTCATAGTGTCCAAATCGGGCATTCACATCGAACCTGCCAGAATCAAAGAAATTTCCGAGATATCCATGCCCCATAACAAAAAGACCATGCAATCTTTCCTAGGACAGATCAATTTTGTGAAAAGATTTGTCCCAGATTTTTCACGTATTATTTCTCCTTTACAAAAAATGATAAAAAAGAATTCAAACTTTAAATGGGGTCTAGACGAGCACGAAGCGTTTAACTTAATCAAACAAGCCATCATCGACGCTCCATCCCTAGCAACCCCAAATTTTGCAGAACCATTTGTCTTATACACGTTCGCCTCAGAACATTCTTATGCTGCGATCTTGACCCAGGCAAACAAAGAAAAGGCAGAAGCCCCAATCGCATTCTTTAGCTCAAACTTACAAGGTGCTGAGCTGAAATATTCGGACGTAGAGAAACAGGCATATGCCGTCTTTAAAGCAGTCAAATATTTCAGACCCTTCTTGCTAAAAGCCCATACCAAGGTCATAGTACCATTCCCGGCGGTGAGAAACCTCCTGATTCAGAAGGACGTGGGCGAAAAGAGAGCGAATTGGATCACCGCCTTGCAAGAATACGACCTGGAAATCAAGCCGGCACACATCGTAAGAGGCCAAGGCTTCTGCAAGATGTTAGCTGGAGCATCGCAAATCCCCGAAGAATCGCCTGAAGAGGTACACGCGTATGAGGTAAGCCTAAACGACGCAGAATCATTTTATGCCGACATCATTTATTTCCTAAAAAACGGATATGCTCCATTTCACCTGGATCACATCAAAAAGAGAGCCCTGAGGTTAAAAGCTAAACAATACCAGCTCGTAAATGATGTCTTATTTAAAAGAAACTATGATTCTGTGCTTCTTAGATGTCTTGAGAAAACTGAAGCCGAAAAGGTTTTGCAGGAACTCCACGATGGACCAGCAGGCGGACACTATGCTGGAGAAGCCACCGCACACAAAATCTTACGTGCAGGATACTACTGGCCCACGCTGTTCAAAGACTCGTACAATCACGTGAGAAAATGCCAAGTCTGCCAGACTGCTGCAGGAAAACAAAAGAAGTCATCCATGCCACTGCAGCCGGTTAACATCGAACAGCCGTTCAGCCAATGGGGCCTGGACATAATAGGTGAGATCGTTCCTCACTCCTCTAAACAGCATAGGTATATCCTCACTGCAACTGACTATTTTACTAAATGGATAGAGGCAGTTCCTCTCAAGACAGCTAATTCTGAAAACATTGTTGAATTCATAGATCAGTTTATCATTACTAGGTTTGGATTGCCAACGGCCTTAATATTTGATAACGCTTCATATTTTTCTGGAAATACCATGACTGAGTTCGCACTCAAAAGAGGGTTCAAACTGAAGTATTCTGCCAACTACTATCCGCAAGGTAATGGGTTGGCTGAATCAACGAACAAGAACCTGATCAGGATTATCAAAAAGACAGTTGACCAAAACCAAAAGAATTGGCACAAAGCGCTGGTAAACGCCTTATGGGCAGACAGAATTACCAAGAAAGCCTCTATCGGGACTTCTCCCTTAATTTGGTTTACGGGAGAGAAGCAGTTCTTCCTACTCACTTACTCATTCCCTCTTTGTCCTTAGTACAATACATTGATGAAGTACCTACTTCTCCCTTACAACTAAGGCAAATGGAGGTAATCAAGTTAGAAGAACGACGAGAACAGGCCAAGAAAACCCATGCTCACCACCAAGCACTGATAAAATCCTCTTTTGATTTGAACATAAAAACCAGAAAAAACTTCCAGATGGGTGATTTAGTTTTGAAGTGGGATAAGGCTCACGAAGAAAAGGGCAAACATACGAAATTCCAGAAGCTATGGCTTGGTCCTTTTCAAATCGTAGAAGTCATAGGCCCGTCGACTTTTGTGTTGCAGGACTTGACAGGCAGGAGAGATTCTCTGCCTGTAAACGGACAAATCCTCAAAATGTATTTCCCATAGAAGGTCATCCTTCTGTTTTTTGTAAGATAGTTTTAAATTTTCATGTTAGTTTTCATTTTTCATAGATAGGGCTGGTTGTGAACGATCATAAATAGTATTCATGAAGAAACATACCATTTCTGTATCAGATTTTGATTTCACTTGTATAAATAGCAAAACTTTTCGAAAAATCTGACTTTTATTATTGACAAATAGAGTTAACTTTAACCTGAATATGATGTTAGTTTCAAACTTCACAAAGAAGCCTGGGATGAGAGTAACTTTCGGCAAAAAATTGTTTTATGCCAATGCTATGAAAGGTATCATCGATAGCAAAATAGCTATTCTCTGCAAAACTGTTGTTCTTAAAACTCTATTATTGTCGTCCAGAGCTTTCTTAAGGAAAAACAATGACTTCCTCCCTGCTAAGGAGAATCGCAGCATCCAGAGAGACAATCCAAGAAAACACTATATCTCAAAGAATAAGAGGTCTCATCACGAGCCGGCTTATCATGATCACAGATATTATAACTTGCTGACTTTGCCACTACTGTCTACCAAAACAGGGCAACGACTCAAGATTGTGCAATCGAAAGACAAGGGGTCTCATCACGAGCCAGCTTGTTCAGCAAAAGTGTAAATCAAGTGAATGACTGTGTCATAATTTGGCCACCAAACCAAGACATTGTTCTTTAGAGAATAAAAAAATCAAAAAAGAAAGAAAAAGTGTCAAAAGGATTTTTCTCTGGAATGTTGTAAATAACCTCAAGCAGGAAAAAGGATCATTGCTGGATAACATGGTAACCCTGTCGAGGATATGGACGCTTGCGGGCAGCAGAGGCTCTACCTACGACAAATGAGCATACTTTACAAAGCCAGTACGCAGAGAAGACCTTATTTTGTCTTTGAGGAGACTGAGTAATGACTAGGTATGAATACAAAAAATAACCCAGGGGAAACAAACAATCAGAATGAAATAAGAAGTTGTGACGAAACATCATTGACAGGATAAAAGGTAATACTCTATCTGTCCATAACAAAATTTAGGCATAAGAAAACTTTTCTGTTTTGGAAGTGAAAATGCAATAGAACAAGCAGAGATAACTGGTTCTTCACAGTGAATCGCCATTGTTGTGGTCACCAACAACCCCCCTTCTTCACTTGACATTAGCAATAACATCAAGCAAAGAGGGGACCCTGAACGAAAATCCCAAAAAATACTTTTTCTAAAGTTTTTGTATTTCTCTCCCTAAGGCTCAAATCGCATCGCATGCCTCACACGCGCCCCTTAAAAGAAAAACCTCCGAGCAATGCGATCGCCGATATGCGATATCGCAAATCGCAAGCATCACGCTATACGACGTAACCATTAAACGAGAACTTGCGATATTTGTGATTTGCGATTTGCGATCTGCGATGGCAGCGATTTGCGATCTGCGATGGCAGCGATTTGCGATCTGCGATGGCAGCGATCTGCGACCTGCGACCTGAAAAGACTTATCACACGATAGACCCATGCATTAAGCACGCGCCTTGAAAGAATTTAATAACCGCATGCTTAAGTATCTAGGAATGATTGCGTTACATTTATCGAAGAGTCAAGTTATGATGAATGTCAGAATTATGCATTCATTAGAGATTAATGCTTTCACGTCAAGTCTTTTCATTTCACTTCCCCTTTGCGTAGACTGCAAGACACGCAACTGATATAAGTTTATATGCAGGAAACATCTGAGGGAAAGAGGAAAGCGCCAATCAGATAGCAGAGAGAGAATGCCTCCGCAAACGGATGCCGCATGCAGCAGAACCGCGGATTCCAGGCTATCAGCCAACCGGCACTGATGAAATTATACTATCCAGGACTCAGAGTCAAAGGCGCACAAAAGCAGCATGTTCAGAAAAGATCCTAAAGCTCAGACCGGGTAAAGCAGAAAGAGAAACGCAAGTGAAGAAGGACGCTTCAGGAAAACCTGGAACAAATAACGGAAGAAATTCTCGACACAGGGACTTGCCCATACAGCACGACTCCTAACCCACTCAGTCATTCGCACGACCGGAAACCGAAAACGGCAACAGCAAAATCAGTTCGAGAAGAAACTGGGACACGCTAAGTATACACGCGGCGAATACACCCAGCTAGAGAAAGGTTTTCGAAAATATCTTCTGGTCTGCCGGAAGGAAGTGCCAGCTCCTGTTATTTCCACTTTTATCTCCCGAGCGAAACAAGAAGGCGGCCAGCCGACTCTTCCCAGGAAAGCATTACACTGTTGACAGCACTAAAGAGAATATACAGAAACGGTCAGAAACTAGATTTTAAGTTTAGAAATAAAGTTGCTTTTAGTAAAAGGGCGGTCATTTGAGGCCGATTCCCTAATTTCATGTAATTAAGATTGATTAGTTAGTAGTATTTAACCCTTCTCATGGTTTTTGGAGAAGGGTCCGGAAATCTGTCAAAAAACTTATCCTCAGAACATGCACTTTTGCACCCTCAGAGGAGGTTTTTGATGAATGGATGGATCGAGATTTATTTATGTTTGTATTTTAAAATCTGTTACTGATGTTGCACTTCTGTACTCTTAGCAGATGTTAGAACAAGTAGAAATAAATCATTGTTACTTGAAGTTTATTAGTGAAGTTAGTCATAAATGGTACTTTTATCTCTTGGCTAGATTCTGCTAGTATTCCTAAAGTGATATGTGGCTGAGTTCTTTGTATGTTATTGCATGAATGTCTGCATTACCATTTGGCACTTCTGTACGGTGGGGTCATTTATTTATGTTTAACATATAGAAAACTGATTATGCGATATGCTGTTCACAACTACTCTGCCTAACTTCTTATGCAGAATGGTTTATCTTTATCGATTTATATTCTGATATCAGTTGAATGATCTTTATTACCGGCTGCTGTTAGAAATCTTTCTAGATCGCATAACAAAAGAAAAACACCCCGGGTTAGCGTAGATTAGATGTATTTTTCTTCATTAGATTACATTAGCATAGAGTTAATTTAGCAGTTAGAATTAAGACTAGTTTAGAAGAACCCCCCCTAGATTAATACCATCAGACTCTACGCACACACTCACACCCATCACATTGGGAAACTAGTCCCATTACCCCCAGTCGGACCCGCTACTCCAAACGGGCAAGGAGCCGCCAACCAGGTTCCGGACCGGGTGGGTATCCCCCTTGTTGTTGACCCGACCTCGGGGCCCTCAACAAAACCCCATGAAGACAAAGGCAAGCATACAAAGTTCTAGTCCCTGTGGATTGGTCTGTACATGGTCCATGAGAATCTTGGCCCACACACATACCATCTGCAATCAATCACTTGAAGGGAGGATTGACAACCTTCCTGTCAACGGCCAAGATCTCAAACACTATTTTTAGTAGGTCGGGCCACGCCCCATGCCATGTACATAGTCTACTTACTGGTTATTTTTATTTATTTTTGCTTTGTTTGCTTTGCTTACTATTTTTGCTTCGTTTTGTTTTTTTTGCTTGGTATCCTGCTATTTTTTTTTATTTTTTTTCTGAAAATAAGTGCTGCCCTCTACTGATTTCTGGCTCTTGAATGAGTATGTGGATGAGATTTGAAGAGACTTGTGACATTGCAGCATTTGGCCAGTCCTGTGTCCATCTTCCCTGTGCTTGGTTTTAACCTTCGGCCAATGAAGTCTTGATGGAAAATACGATTTGTTTGTAAGGGAATTTTGGGTCCAACCATGAACCTGTGTCCACACTGGGAAAACCCCATGCCTGCACTCATTCTTTTGCTCTGTGTATTCAAGCTCATCCAACGAGCAAACCTATTTTAGAGGTCTTGCATGCTCCTCTAGAGGAACAACCTCTTCAGCTCCCAATAAGTTTGGATCCCTCTTCTACCCCAAAATAAATAAGTGTCTATGGACAGTCCTCTTGCAAAAATACAAAGGCAAAAGAAAAGAAAGGCTTCCTGCACAGAAAGGTGAAGCATGCAACTCCACCGAGGTACTGACCAGGCTCGCTGGTAGTGGAGCAATGTGTGTGTTCCTGCATGACTCCGTCGGGGTACTGTCCAGGCATGTTGGTAACAGAGCAACACTAGAGATGAAAACTTATACTCAGAAAAATTTTAACTCGTGAGCCAAACTACCCTTCTCGATTTCAAAACACTGTGATCAAGCTGAAACTTTTGTTGTGTTTGACTGAGTTGGAAAAAGGTGAACCATGTCTGTCCATGGGGTAAGTGGCGAAGCCGAAGTAACCCGCACATCGATTCAATACTCCCTGAAATAACAAGGCCCTGTGTTGTCAATGAACCAAAATAAGCAACCTAGAATTCTACCAGTGTGTCGTTAAGTGTTGTAGTGGTTGCAACACTCTCCAAAATTTTGGCCTGCATCCAATTTCAGAGCCTCCCTTGAGTTCTTACTTGATGTTTACAATCTCTCGAGCTCACTCCGTGGGATCTTTTTGAGGCCTTACACCCTCTTTGCTTGACCGTTCAATGAATAAATTTTTTCATGTTGGTCACAATATCACGCTTGCAACCATGTTCTGGTCATGCATAAGGCCTTCGCTTCGTGTGTATATATTGTGTTTGCTATGTAAACATCATCACACTCACACACAAAGTTGTATACATTGTCGTGCAAGCGTCATCGTGGTCGTTCAACGACCCATCACAAGTGTTACACTTGTCGCTTGCACCGTCAGTCAGTCATGTTGAGCATATGTCATCTTGATGGTTTGAGGCATCTTGTCATTAATTTATGTTGAGTGTGTGTTCGCAAAAGTCGTGTATGCACACACACTTAGTCATTTTTGCTGAAGTTCTGATGATCGGATCACCTTCTAATAGTCGTACCCCACCCTGCGATCGAATGTCACCCAAAACAACGCAGAAGTGTCCAACAAGCCATTTCAATCTGTGTTGCCCACAAGCTGACAAACTAACCCTACTGCTGGTCAAACAGAGAGTTTGACCGGGTAGTGACCCCGAGAATCACTCCCTTAAAAAATTGTGTAGAATATGCAAACCTTGCCCGCTCTGCTGACTAAGAAAACTACGCAAACAGGTCGAACAGACACTAAGTGTCTGTCCCTATCTCCCCTCCAAAATTGTGTAGTTTTTCCAGCCAGTCACCCAGTCAGTCGACCGACTGATCACCAAAAAAACTGCGCAGATTTTTTAGCAATCCCATCAGCAACCCAGCATCATGCTAAGCTCAAAAATTGCGCAGAGGTGTTCAGCAGGTCATCCTCCCATCAATTGCGCAGTTTTTGTCTCCAACAACCCCGTAGCCAGCACCCTCTAGGAATTATGCAGTTTTTACTGTCAAGCCATCCCGCAACCCGCTACCAGCTCCCTCCAAGAATTGTGTAGTTTTTGTTGCCAAGCCTCTTGGAGCCCATAGCTAGCTCCCTCCAAGAATTGCACAATTTCTTGCCAAGGTCCTCTGCTACCTGAACTGCTTCCCTCCAGAAATTGCGCAGATGTGCCCTCCAACTGAGCCAGATCCCACGGACAGTCACTGCTGATCTGAATTGTCCATCTCAGTCTCCCAGTGACCTCTGCACAATTTTCACCAACAGTGCCCGGAGTACACATCCCAGCTTAAAACTTGCCCCGCACAGTTTTTGCAGCCTTGTCCTCTCTCCCAGCCACCTACATCCAAAAGTGAACGATCATACATCATGGTAGACTAGGAGGTTTATGGATTTGATGTCGTCTCGTCATGAGTGATTGCAGATACAGGTACATAAACAAACATGACAGGATGACGGATGGGATAAACAAGGAGAGTACATGCAAAAGGATGTGTTCGTGAATGGACAAACAAATGATGCATGCGAGAAGATGTGTTCGCAAACGGACGAACATGCAAGGATGTGTTCGCGGATGGACAGACGAGCGAACATGCAAGGAGATATTTTCATGAACGGATGAACATGTCAAACATGCCAAAGTACAAGCAAAGGAGCAACATGCACATGCAACATCAAGCAAACCCAATGACCATCGAGGACTCCACACACCTTGCCATGCGGAGGTGAAGTTGTGATACACCAAGAGGACATCCATCACTCAACAACACTGCAACTTGACATGCACACTAGTAGCAGCATGAACATACCAGCACTGTCATGTCGAGTCGTGTCATGAGTCATGTCGGCCACATCACTACTGTGGGCCATATTGTTGTCAATCAATGTAATGTAATGTGGAAGTCCAAGAGACCCACTTGTAATATGAAGAGTCATGTAATTTGAAAAGTCATGAAATTCAAACAATCATGAGGGAAGTCGAATAGTCACAAGGGCCAGTTTCACCCTTGGCTATAAATACCCCCTCATTTGTACATGCAAAGGACTTTTCACCTTGGCTCCTCCCACATAGCCTTGAGAGTCTGTAATCTTTTCTTTGAGGAGCGAGTAGTGGCTCCAACGCCCCGCCCACGGGGTTAGTGATGTATGGTGTATTGATGTGTCTTGGAACTTTCACTTAATCCAAAAGCTTGCTCATAGGCCAACACATTTTCACACATGTGTTCTAATTGTTTGTAAGAATCAATCTTGAACACTTGTAATCAATGTTGCTTTAAACCGTGCTAAACAATTGAACTCATTCAGTTGTTCTAATACATATATTTATGAAAATGTGTTGTATAAGTTGTTAACATTGTCTTTCTCGTGTTGGTTATCTCCCCAGACATTAGACAAAACCTCTCACGTGAACTTGTTATAATGACCATCGCACTTGTGCGGACTACCCCGCTGGGTGCTATACGAGCTATCTCCCTTTGTTTTTTATGACTGTCGCATCTGTGTGGATTTCTCTTCCCGAAGTTGTGCATGTCCTATTTTATTGTGTGTTTCTAACAGAGTTGGGGTTTCCTCCCATCCGACTTGAGACTCACTCCCACCCTCGCTCTCTATTGTGAAAGAACCTTGACACAAGTAACACTATCATTCACCAAGCATGCGAATCTCGTTGTTCGTAGACAAAGTAGACCACTTTCTCGTGCTGACAAGCAAGAGCTAAGGGAAACATTTAAGATAATGGAAATTGGGCCATCTTACAGGATGGGACTCCTACACTATATTGTGTGAGGTCTAGTTGGGACTTCATACGGGGGGATCCCCTGAATGTTGGTGGGTCCAACATCATCAACAGAAAATTAGGGAGACGAGAGAGGAATAATTTTCATTGGGGCTTCCCCCTCGATATCTCTAATTAGAATTCCAAAACTAATATTATAGCCTACCTATTCTTCCACCATCAGGATCTCAAGGAATTATGGGCTCTCTACAACTCTTGACTCTTCAGATCGTACAAAATTGGTTGGTTCATCAACTAGGTCGTCTTCAGAGTCAAGCTTCCCTTTGATTAATTCTCTCATCTCTCCATATCCTTCATAATGAGGGATATTTTTCACTCCTACCTTGGAAGATGAGTTAGAAGGAAAAAGTGTCATGAGCTTGTTCTTCCTGGGCACATGACTTCCTCTTGGTTTTTGTTCTCCTTATCCACATACAACTTGCTTAGTATTACGACTGACTCTTATTGCATTGGATGCTAGGGGTTTGTTTTCTCTATTCATGGAAACTATAGGACTCATGAAACATAAAGTAACCACATAATATCCATGGTGAATGTGCATGTTCTCACCTCTCATATTACCGCTTCTTCTTCAATGTGTTAAAGGCACTTCTACTCATGCTCTAATTTTCTTAAATGTAAACACTCAAAATGAGATTATTTAGAAGATTTGGTCGTTAACCTCCCTTGATAAAAGAACCCCAATAAAGCCAATACTTGATGTATTATAGTGCCCTTAATAACTTCCCTGATAATGACACCAAAATGTGGGGATTTTATTAATTATCTGATAAAAGAAGTATTGAGTCAATACTACAACAACACCCAATATGTTAATATCTCTTAATAAAATAATAAGCACCCCATAAAATTCATTATATTCTATTTTCTCTTACAAAATATTCTACACAATTACTATTTTCACATATCATTTTAAATTTTTGAATGATTTGTGAATTTTATTTACTCATTTAAAGCCATGTTTTTGATAGTAAATTCATTATATTATATTTTCTCTTACAAAATATTCTACACAATTACTATTTTCACATATCCTTTTAAATTTTTGAATGATTTGTGAATTTTATTTATTGATTTAAAGCAATGTTTTTGATAGTTCTACTTTCATTCCATTTTGTAAATATTGGATAAATAATTTTTAACTTTAGTTTAAGAATTTTTCGAAGATCTTTGTTTCAGTGTGCCACTGGAGTTTATTTCAAAGTTAAAATACATCGAAATCCCATAGCCTAGTGATTAACACATGAGAACAAGTTTTATTAAATAAAAAAGGTCATAAATCAATTGTTGAAAGTCATTTAATCCTATGGGTGAGAATCTAACCGAGTTTAACTTTAACTATGGTTTTGTTCTAACAAACAATCTCCAAGAAAGAGTGGTGGCCTAGTGGACATAAATCTTGACATAGAGTATGAGAAAAAAGTTATGGGAATTTAACATAACTCGGTTTTATTAGGAGATATATCAAACAAATAAAATGCTCGGTGGCCCAATGGAACCAAATTTCATTTCATTAAATCTATAGTTGGGACTTAATAAACTAGAATAATCGCGTTCTATTATATTGAGTGTAATAAATTCATTTTAATTAAACAATAATGGAAATTCTTTAATCCATCAATCGAGATTACAATCAGGATTGATTCAAAAAAAATATTAAAAATGATAAATGTTCAACGAGTTATTTAAATCAAATCCAAGTGGTCCAGCCTAGTTAACATGATAATGCGATGATAATCAATAGAGAGATTTGTGTTAAGGAGTGTAATTTACATCAGCCCTTGTCAACATTGAGATCTACTCAACGAATGATTTAATGAAAATGTTGGTGATCCAATTCTTCAAAATCTAAATCTATGAACTCTCTCATTGTCAACATTGAGATCTACTCAATGAATGATTTAATGAAAATGTTGGTGATTCAATTCTCCAAAATCTAAATCTATGAACTCTCTCATTACAGCTATTGAGAGTGGCCATTAATTATCAACACATGAACTAATTTTTCATAAGAACCATAAGTTTTCACTATACTCACTCGCTTCACATGAACTTCAACTTTTGTTTATGTATATTCACTGAGAATTTCTTAAAAGTGATCACATTTACCGTTGGTTTTTTGAAATAGAAATATAAAACATTTCACAATCTCATTCAATTCTTGTAGTAAATTTTATTTCTTAGCACTTAACATATTTCCTCTACTATATAAACAAAATTTGGGTTTAATTATTTATTTTTGAAATGTTGTTTCAACATGAATAATATATCCAAAAAATAGAAGATGAAGAGGAGAACCATAACTTTGCCTTCTTTTCAAATACATCTAATAATATTATGGCAGTGAAAATTTGCATGAGATGGAGAAAAAATTATTAGTTTTTTGAGAAAGGCAATTTAAATGATGAATATGACAAAGATGTCGACAACTTTGAAGATGTCAAAAAATAAACCTTCACAAGGTAGCTATTAGATTGGCCATACTTATTTATTGTGATATGATATGATGGATAATTAATCATGTTAATATTAAGACTTGTACAATAATTTATTCTTCATATTAGGTGATTCGATCTTTCAGACCTCGAGATATTTCTAATATGTATAGGTTGAACCCAACTAAGGCTAGTTTAAATAAGGTTTTTTTAGAGAAATTGATAGCCAAAGAAGTAGAAAATGAGTAGATGGGTGAACTAATCAAAGCTTGGTGGTATGATCCCCCATTATTTGAAATTGAGGTCAAACAAATTATATACCATTCTAAAATTAAAGAAACCTCATATCCTCTTGTAGCTATAACACTCTTTAGATTGTTTGATAAGAAAAAATCTCAGCGATTCAAACTAGAATGGGCTCCCATTTTACACGATGTTTCCAAACAGGAAATGAGCTTTAATTAGACTTAGATATTGTTAAACAACCTATGCAGAAAAGTAAAAAACCACATGACTCGTCATAAGATTATGGTTCAAGGTTTTGTATGTTTTCTTATCTTTTAGATGTATATTGTGCTAAAACTCCACTTGTCCTTGTTAATTGGAGTTAGTCATCAACTCAAGTTCTTGTGCACATATATTGTTCAAAATTTAGGAGTCTTGAATGCAAGAAATATTTTTATGAAATTTTATGGTTCCTTTGTACACTTTAATATATAATTAGATAACTCCTAGGTTCAGACAAGAGGCCTTGAATTCAACCAAGGAACCAAGGGACTGATTCTTAGATGATAATTTTTCTTATATCAAGATATATGGATGTGTATCAGTTCCTCGCATAGTACCAAGTTATGTTCCTAATATCCTAATATTAAGAGAGGTAGCACATCAAACAATAATCATAGGCATTTAAGTTAATTTGGTCAATAGATGAAATAAAATATGGCATACTATTCCTATTCTAACATGATTTACTCCACATAAATGAATATTATGGATAAAACTATGGAAACCTATTCCTCAAATTCAAATAACCACAGAAATTTGCAAACAAGAATTGTTACCCTACACAGAGGGGAGACTTGGAATGAGATCCGTCTACTTGAAAAATTAAGGATTAGATTAAAAAGGAATACTGTGGATAAAACTTTGGAAACCTATTCCTCAAATTCAAATCATCACAAAAATTAGCAAACAAGAATTGTTACCCTACAGAGATGGTAGACTTAGAATGAGATCCGTCTACTCAAAAAATTAAGAATCAGATTAAAAATGAATATTGTGGATAAAACTTCAGAAACCTATTCCTCAAATTCTAATCCCCGCAAAAAAATGCAAATAAGAATTGTTACCCTACACAAAGGGGAGACTTGGAATGAGATACATCTACTCGAAAAAATAAGAATCGGATTAAAATGAATATTGTAGATAAAACTCTGAAAACCTATTCCTCAAATTCAAATCACCACAAAAATTTGCAAACAATAATTGTAACCCTACAAGGACGGGAGACTTGGAATGAGATCTGTCTACTCGAAAAATTAAGAATCGATTAAAAATAAATACTCTAGATAAAACTCTAGAAACCTATTCCTCAAATTCAAATCACCCCAAAAAATTTCAAACAACAATTGTTACCCTACGTAGAGGGGAGACTTGGAATGAGATCTGTCTACTCGAAAAATTAAAAATCAGATTAAAAATGAATAATGTGGATAAAATTCTGGAAACCTATTCCTCAAATTAAAATCACCATAGAAATTTGCAAACAAGGGTTGTTACCCTACACGGAGGGGAGAATTTGAATCAGATCCGTCTACTCAAAAATTAAGAATCAGATTAAAGATGAATATTGTGGATAAAACTTCAGAAACATACTCCTCAAATTCAAATCACCACATAAATTTGCAAACATGGTTTACAACTTATTGAATTCAAGGCATGTAATAAAGGAAGTAAGGTAGCTTGAGGACTTTTGGTTATTTTATACAAAATTCAAGAGGTCTGTTCCAAAAAGTGTCATCAAAGAACATTGCAATTTACTAAATTCTTTTAAATTATATACTCATGAAGATTCTCCTTTTGAAATAGTTTTTCATAGAGCTTGAATTTTGAAGAAGTAATAAAAAGGATTGAGGAAATTCCTTAATGATCTAGGTGGATATTTGTGACCACCTGCCTATTCCACCTAGACCCCCCAGTCAATTTCATCTATTTCCTTGTTCATTTCAACATTACTATTTTTTTGTAGTTTTTTGGGTCCTAAACTTCTGGAGCAGTTTTAACCCCCTAAACGACATTTTTTGGGGTCTCTGGCAGGCCTATAGCCATAGGTAGGGGCTTGCGACGGAACCTGTAGTACTCAAAGAGACCTTTCCAACAAGGTATCATACGTGCCAAACGGAGATAATATGACTAAGTTACGACCCCAGGAAGTTCGCTGCCCAACTAACCCCAACGGAGCCCACAAACTCTTGGTGTTACATCTCCTGGGGTTAGGGTTTTGGTTCTTTAGGGTTTTCTCATGTTTTCCAATAATAAATAGGCCCTTGAGCCTCATTGTAACATAGTTCAGAGGCATGTAGCCGCCACATCTCTTCTCAAAGATAAGCTACCATCGCCCAAGATATCTTATTTCCATTCTGTTTGTAAGCATAGTTCAGTATTTTTCTATTAATGAAATGAAGTGTTTTTCTGTTGCATCTCTGTGTTTATGATTATATCTGTAAGTTGTTGCATTCATATTTAAGTTCGGATCAGTGGTATCAGAGCAGTATTCTCTTTCTATGTTTTTCTTTGCATGTCGCAAACGAGGTTAGGGTATAAAGAGTTAGGGCTTGATCTGGTTGAACCATTGCAAGATCAGTCTTGCGAAACCCGATGACCTCCCATGGTGGAAGAAATAAATACGAGGGGAAAAGAGATCCTTTCAAAATGTTGCTCAAGGAATCCCTCAAGCGACAAATGGATGCGATGATGGATAGCTTTGCCCAGATCCTTCGACGGCTACCCACAGTGGATGCATCTTCATCCAGCAGCCACACCTTTTAAGGTACAAGTTAACTTTTATATTCCCATATTCGAAGGCCTGATAAATGCAGACATCATAGATAAATGGTTAAATCTATTGGAAGGATATTTTTCAGTTCATGACTTTTCCGATCTGGAAAAGATTACTTTTTCACTGCTTAAAGTCGCCCCACACGTCAAGAATTAGTGGGAAACCTACTGTGAACAAAAGGATGAGAGTGAACCCTCGTTTTTTTCAGCCCCAACCACTTGGAATTCTTTCCAAGACACCGTTAAGGAACAATATTACCTTATCAGGAGCTATGAAGATAAATACATAAAGTGGACCATGCTATGGGAAGGAAGGGACCAAGATGTGCCAGAGTTCACAAATACTTTCCATACCCTTCGCACGAAGCTGGGTATCAAGGATACTGAGTGGCATTTGGTACTCAAGTACCATGGTTGTCTACACAAGTATATCTAGTATGAGATGGAGTTCTTGGACATTTCCTCACTCGGCACGACGTATTGGTACGCTGTCAAGATTGAACAAAAGTTTAAACAGAAGAAGTGGGACTTTGGATCTGCGAATCCAAAGCAAGGAAAAGGAGCCCCCAAACCACAGAAAAAAGGACCAATCCAAGGCAGTGCTACCCAGGACAACCCGCCGAAGCCGCAAGCAAAGAACAACACCTCGAAGACGAAGAAGGACATGGGAAAATGGTGTGAGTTCCATAAGAGCTCCACTCACGATACAAGTGAGTGTCGAGCCAAGCTGTCACTAGTGGCCAAGCTAAAGGCTTTTGAATGAGACGCAGGTTCTGACTCTAAAACAAAATAAGGGAACTGACAAAGGGAATCAAATCATTGATGCGGAGCCCAGTGCCACCACCAAGATTTAGAATATTGAGCCTGAATATCCAGAGGAGGGGGAATGCCTCTTCCACTCACAAATGTGTGTGAAGGGTTCTCTGCTTCAGTTCATTATCATTAGCGAGAGCCAAAATAACCTCATTTCAACAGAGGTCATGAAGCGGCTGGGCCTAAAGACTATAGCACATCCACAGCCATACACCATCGAGTGGCTTCACCAAGGACGAGATCTCTGTGTCAGCCAGTAGTGCCCCCTTCCCTACAGCATCAATCCCTTCACGGATTAGGTACTATGTGACATTACTCCACTTGAAGTTTGTGATGTATTGTTAGACAACCATACTTGTGGAAGTGACATGTTGTATATGAGTCTAGACCTTGCTTTGTGATTATTACTTTGGCTAATAAGTTGTACAGGACATCGAAGGTAGCCCCACCTACCGCCATCTCTTTGGTCACTGCAAAGCAATGTAGTAAGATCATTTCCTAGACCAGGAAATTTGTTTTCCTTATGATTTTCCCCTAGGGCAAGAAGAAGTTTGTGGCAACGACTTCTAGGCATGGCTCCTCTCCACACTAGCAGCAAATGTACAAGGTAGTGGAGGAGTACAGGGATATTTTTGCCTCGCCCAAAGGTTTACCTCTGCATTGTCAGGTCCATTGATCTGACCTCAAGCGTGTCGTTGCCCAATGGATCGATCTATCGACGCTCTGTTCTGGAGAATGATGAGATCAAGAGGCATATTCAGGAACTATTGCAGAAAGGGCACATGCCAAGCTCATCATTTTATGGGAGCCTGATTGTATTGGTACAAAAGGATGGGACCTGGAGGCTATGTATTGACTATCGAGAGCTAAACAAGATCATTGTCCGGAATAGGTACCTAATCTCTCAGATTGATGACCTTCTGGACTAGGACAATGGGGTCAAATATTTCACCAAGATTGATTTGAAGTCAGGTTATCACCAGGTGCCTATCGAACCCTCTGATGTGTGGAAGACTCCCTTCAAATCCAAGGATGACCTTTTCGAATGGTTGGTCATGCCGTTCGGATTGACGAATACCCCTGCAACTTTCATGAGACTCTTCACCAATGCATTCGTGGTGGTGTATTTAGATGGCATCTTGATCTTCAGCCAGAGTTGGGAAGAGCACCTCCACCATATTCGACAGGTCCTTCAAACCCTCTACCAACACAAGTTGTGTGTTAACTTGGAGAAATGCACCTTTGGCTTGACCCAGGTTCAATATCTGGGGTACATCATTGATGAGCAGGGTGTATATATGGACCCATCCAAGATACAAGTCATTCGGGATTGGCCAGCCTCAACCACTCTAATAGAGCTCTGCAACATTTTGGGTCTTGCTAATTTCTACCATAGGTTCGTGTTGGGGTTCTCTCATATCACTTGGCCTTTAAGTCAAGTCACCAAGGGCGGAGCGAAAGCAAATTTTTTTTGGTTAGAAATCCAACAATAAGCATTCTCTAGGTTGAAGAATCGCCTTTGTTCTGCACTAGTGCTCACATTACCAGACCTGCAACAACCATTTGAGATTGAGATAGATGTCTCTGACTATGCTATTGGTGTGCTTCTTACTTAGCATGGGCATCCAGTGGCTTACCACAGTGAGACACTTTCAAACACAGTCTGAAAATACCCCACATACGACAAAGAAATGTATTCCATTGTGCAATCTTGCGTTAATGGAAGCATTACATTTTGGGGAAGGAAACGGTCATCCACACAGATCATCGACCTCTACAGTTCATACAGACACAATGGAAGTTGTAGAACAATCGCCATCAGAAATGGTCCACCTATTTGCGAGAGTTCCATTTGAACATTAAGTATAAGAAGGGAAGCACCAATAATGTTGTTGATTGCCTCAGTCAACCACCAGTCATAGCGCTGATCACTGTGCTCGACTCCTATGGGCACAAGACATCGGGGTGGCCGCATCATTACAAGAGTGATCCAGAATTCAGCAACATATACCAGACACTCTTGGAAGAGAAGTAAGTTCCAAATTTTCACATTCAGGATGCACTGTTATGCCACCTGGGAAACATTTGTGTTCCTTCAAGTGAGCATGCCAAGATGATTTGGGAGGCACACAACAATTAGGTCGTTGGACATTTTAGAGTAGAGAAAACAATGGCAGTATTGCAAAAGTATTTTGATTGGCCGAAACTTCTTCAGGATGTTGAGAAGTACATTAGATCCTGCACCGCCTATGCCATTGCCAAACCAACCATCAAGAAGCAAGGCATGTATACTCCTCTAATTACTCCTAGCCGGCCTTGGGAATCTGTCTCGATGGACTACATGTCGAGCCTTCCTTCTACTAAGCATGGCAATGATTACATTTTCGTGGTCGTCGACAGATTCTCTAAGATGGTCATCATGGCGGCCTGCAAGAAGAGTATCACAACAGAGGCCACTGCTAAGCTCTTCTTTGAGCGAGTATGGGTACACTTTGGGATCCCACAGTCCATTGTCTCAGATCGAAACAACAAATTCCTGAGTGCATTTTAGTCAAGTCTCTGGTCGATGTTGGATACAAAACTTACTAAGTCCATGGCTTTCCATCCCCAAACTAATGGCTAAACAGAGGTTGTCAACAGGATGATTGTACACATTTTATGCATGTACAACTCGAAGCATCCATGCACATGGGATCAAAGTCTCCCCTATGTCCAACAGAACTACAACAGAGCTCTCCACAGCTCAACAGGCCACAACCCCTTTAAGGTAGGGTTGGGATTTTAGCCATTATATCCCATTGATGTGGTCATACCATTTGTAGTCACTCAGGTAGATTCGACTCATGTTCAGTCCGAAGCTGAAAGGGCTAACAACTTAATCGAGCGCACCCAACACATCCGCCAGCAGGTCCATGATAATTGGACATAGCTAATGCTAAGTACAAGCAGCGCCATGATCAACATTGAATGTCACACACAAGTTCCAGGTGGGTGACAATGTTTGGCTACATTTGTAGAAGGAGCGTCATGTTGCACCCCACCACAAGCTTTGCCCGCTCCAATATGGGCCATACACCATCACCAAGGTCATCAGTGACAATTCCTTCGAGCTCAGCATCCCACCGTTCCTTGGTCCGCACCTAGTGTTCAATGTAGATCGCCTTCGACCATACTTTCCACCTTTGTTGGACACATCTAACATTGCAAAATAGCTCACACCAATAGAGCTCAACCGGGACTGCATGGAACAAGCCACAACTTATCAGATCATCGACCCACAGATCAAGAACACTTGCCAACAAAGGATACAACTATATTGAGTTGTCAAAGCAAGCCAACTCCTTCACCAGGGCAAGTGGTTCACAAGGGACCAGGTTCAACATAAATTTCCTCACCTCATGGAGGCTTTACACGCAATGGGGACCATTGCTTCCTAAGGGGGGAGGAATGATTCAGGTGGATATTGGTGGTCACCCGCCTATTCTAGTTAGACCCCCCAGTCAGTTTCAACTGTTTCCTTGTTCATTTCATCATTTGCTATTTTTAGCATTTTTTCAGGTCCTAAACTTCTGGAGCAATTTTGACCCCCTAAACGACATTTTTTTGGGGTCCATGGCTGGCCCATAACCATAGGTAGGGGCCTATGGTGAAACCTGTAATACTCAAAGAGACCTTTCCAACAAGGTATCATATGTGCCAAACGGAGATAATATGACCAAGTTACAACCCTAGGAAGTTGGCTTCCCAACTAACCCCAACAGGGCCCTCAAACTCTTGGTGTTACATCTCCTGGGGTTAGGGTTTTGGTTTTTTATGGTTTTCTCATGTTTTCCAATAGTAAATAGGCTCTTGAGCCTCATTGTAGCACAGTTCAAATGCATGTAGCCGCCACATCTCTTCTTAGAGATAAGCTACCATCACCCAAGCTATCTTATTTTCATTATGTTTGTAAGCATAGTTCAATATTTTTCTATTAATGAAATGAAATATTTTTCTGTTGCATCTATGTGTTTATGATTATATCTACAAGTTGTTGTGTTCCTATTTAAGTTCGGATCACTGAAGATCCCTAAAGGGTAGAACTTATAGTTTTCAAATATAATAAAATCATCACTTTTGAACAAGAAAATAATAAAATTCAAGGAGTGATAAGTGATCAACATGATCACGTTGAAGGATAGAATAAATATTAATAGGATAACCCATAACGAGATAAGCGACACAATTTCAATTTATCAATGAGACAAAATCCACAAGGTTGTAAACACTTGGAAATAAGAATGGAACTACTAAAGAAAGAAATCCTAGTTGAAATTCTGAGACTCTAAGATCAACAACAATTATTGTGAGACTAATTGATAACACACCAATCACTGCTCTTGTTGGTAAATTCAAGTCTATAGTGATGGATCTAGATAGCATAGAAATTATAGAGGAAAATGTAGTGTTCCATTAACTAACTATTTCTTTAGCATCTCCAAAAAAACCATTATCAATGGAATATCCAAGAAGAGAAAAAGAGGACAATATGAAGAAAGTACTTTAAAACAAGTTATGTTGTGTAATTTAACTGGATTAAATGATGTACACTTTGCTGGAGAAACAATTGATGAATTGGAAACATTTTTTATTCCTAATTTTCATGTACCCATTTTTATTTTCCTCTATAGTACAACTAAGATGCATTTCTAGGGTATGTGATGGCCAAGACGCAGGAGCAAGATAATGTCCTCAAGGGTCTTAGAGGAGTTTTGAGGGATTTTTATGGGATCCAATGGAATTCACTTGGAATATACCATCATCCACACAATTTTCCTTTTGTTTTGTTGCATTCCAACAACTTTCAAAAAATAGAGTTATTAATGGGTGTGACTTAATTAATTACGCTTGAGGTGTCATTCCACGCAAAATATTTGATGGAATACCTCAAATTAATAGTTCGTTGGAACTAGAATGAGAATATCTATAGGATGGGATGCTTAGAAGTGACTTCCAGGAGCCGAAGAGAGTATGGTGGGTGGTTGACCATTTTCCCAGATTAAAACTGACTTTAATTAGTCACTTAATTAAATTAAAAGAGGGGAAAATAATTAATTATAGGAAAATGGCCAAAAGTAACTTAGTGAAATAAAATAAAATTAAAATTCACTTAGATGGAGTCAAAAATGAGTTTCTAGCATAATATTAAATAATCAAAATAAGTTGCTTCTATAGACTTGGAGATTATCTACAGAGTCTTTAAAAGGAGGATGAGGAGATCAATTGGGACATCTTGGTTTGGAGCTTTTATCTTTGGTATAGATCGGCAAATTTAGTTCTCTACTATAGTATCCCCATAATGACAACCCTCGGGTGATTCAGTGAGAGTAGGAGAGAACCTATCTCTCTACCTTGGTGAATCCACTTGTTAGAGCCTATATTTACCTCAGGCTGAGGAAGGTAGGATCCAGGGCCAACATCAAACCACGCTTAACCTGGTAGCTAGCCCTACCAGGTTGGGAGAGGGCTCTCTCCGGGTCAATCTCAGCAAATTATGATCAATGAGGGTTTGAGATGACTGATAGAAATACTGATTTTAGGTTAGGTATATGTGTGAAAAAGTTTGATTGAATAAATGATATTTTTTTGGCTCAAATGGAAAGGTAGATTTTGGGTGCGGGGAATGAGGCTCAGTCTTGCAAATATCTCAATGGGGCAACGTAGGCAATTGTTTTTGGCACTTAAAATTGAATGAGATGGAAGGATTAGACAGGTGAGGAGTTGAAGAGGGCAATAAAACTCATGGATCCTCTCCAAACAGCTGAAAACATCAAAGACTAAAGCACACCTCAAGTAGAGCACTGCAATTTCAATGGATTCTACCTACACTCTTGTTTGATTTAGCTGAGAAGAAATAAGAGAGATGATGGCATAAAATCACATAAATAAATGCACAATTACAAAGGAAAGCATTGTACCAAAACAAATTTCCACATGGATCCCAAAGAGTGCTGCAAACCTTGGTCTCAATTCCTTAGCCAAAATGTTGATATGAGTGTACAATGAAGCTCAAGGCTTTTTCAAAAGTCCAACCATGCTAATGACTGAAAAACCACATAATATAGACAAACCATAACTCATCCTAGCCTTTAGGGATCTAGCTCACATGTTTAGGAGTTGTTTCAACTAATTGTAAATTGAGAACTAGAAATCAGGCAACAAAACAACATGCCTCTAGAAACAAGGGAATTGATTCATTCAGTTTCAAACAACTTTTTAACAGATGAATCTAGCTCCATAAGTGAAAATCTGACATATTTACATCATGATCCATCCATGTACATTTAATTACATCACAATTTGACACTAAGCATGTGAAAAAAGTCAAACTGGCAAAAGCTGGGCGAAAAACAGAGCATTCCTGGTCAAACTGGGCCAAATTTCCTCTATGCGCCACGCGTGATTCTCTATGCGTAGTGCTGTTTGGACCCACTTTTGAAGGCCTTCCTGGTGTCCAAATTCACTCCAAGCATGCTTGTTGGAAAGGTCTGCCTGTCTACTTTCCAACCCAAGTGGAATTTTCTAATTTGGTCTCCATTTGCCCCTCCAAAATTCAGTTCTCCCAACACTGCTTCCTGTGTGTCAAAATAGGGGCAGTGAGTGTATTTTATGAGTGTTTTTTGACCTTTTTGAGGGCTCAAAACCTGTCCAAATTTCTTGGCCATTGGTAGGCAAACATATTTTTCCATGCCAAATCCAAAAATGCTGAGTTTTTGTGATTTAGAGGCTCCTAGCAAAAGTGAACGCCACGTGGCGCGACGCATAGGGCAGGGCCAAGGAAGCCTCAGCCAATATCTAAAGTCCTTCATGCTCCTTTTGCCTCCTTGATGCTCTCTTCAATTTAGCCTTCAAGCTCCTGATTCTAGCTTGGCACACCATGTTCCTTGACAAATAATGATATGCCATGTTTCTCAGCATATTCTTCTCATTTATGGCCTTTTCTAACTTCCTTTCCAAGTGGATATTGGCTCTTTCAAGCCATGACTCCCGATCGGCATTAACCTCTTGCTCAAGTGAAGTGAGCTCCACCCTCCTCCTTTGGGCAGCTTGGCGATTCCCCCGAATGTTTTGCAACTCCATAATCGCCTGCTGGTCTTCAAGCTACTTATTCCTTTGCTCCAGGTATTATATTGTCCATTTGGCCCTATCCAAGTTGATGGACAAGGCATCGATGTCCGCCTACTACTCTTGAATGACCTCTTTGAGATTTGTGCTTTGCGGGCCCATATCAGTATCATCACCCTCAATGAGAATGAAATCAGTCTCACGCTCACCTGATGGTCCTTCATCCTGTAGTGGCCTCTTGCCTTTGTCCTAAACCTGTTGTGTTGATGACGGAAGCGAGACCCCTTCCACCCCGGTGGAGATAATACTCGCTTAGCTGCTACGAACAACCGTCTAGTGCCCTTCTGATAGGTGATAAACACCGGCATGCTAGCGGTTTGTGTCTCATGACCCTCATGCTGATAAGAAGGTCCACCTGTCTCATGCAAAGCTCGTGAAGGTCCCTAAGGAGCTCTAAAAAACTCATGAGAAATGAAGTCCTCCCAAGTGATGTCCTACAAGCCAAGCTGATGGATGACCACAATTTTAATGAGAGCAAAATGATATATACTGTTGAACTACTGCTGAGGAGTCTTGTGCTGTATTAGGGTGGTCATCTTCTCAATGTTTCGGCACATGAAGTAGGGGAGGTTCATCATCCTCACCCTGGTAAAATGCATCAGCAGCCTGATATGATAAGCATATAAACGGGAAAACCGGCCCTCACAGCTGAAATACTTCATGATCAATTTCATCAAAGGAGCATAAGAATCTTTGAGGTACCGAAAAGGAAACACTCTGCTGAGTTGTCTCAAATAGTCGGGTTTGATGTATGGTTCATAATGCTGCTGGTCAATTTGCTGCCTCTTGTTCCATTGCTCTCCAATGTTAGGAATACCGGTTGCTAGTGAAATAGATTCTGGTGTTAATGTGAATGTGACACCAGCTAGAGTGGCTTGACCATCATGTAAATGCAACACAAACAAATGAGCCAACTCATGATGAAACTGAATGCTAGCAACCTTCTCACAAAATTCATAGTAGGACTGGTGCTAAAAACAAGTGATGGCAAGAGGGCAGGCCTGTAACTCAGCAAGAGTGGTTGGTTCTTCTCGAATATGTTTGCCACCTCTATGAGGCCTCCTGGGTGCATGTACCTCTGTAGGTGAGTCACTGTGTGTCTCCTCTTCATAATCATATGAGGGATCAGATGCCATTCTGCTAGTGGATGAACTATCTTGATGAGAAATAGGTGATTTATGATGTGTTTTGACTTTTGCCACCAAGGGAAAAAGTGATATGAGGGACTGTGGAGGGAGGAAATAATGAGGGATTTAGGGACATATGGGACAGGATTTAGTTAAGGGAATAGGGAATTAGAGAGTAATTTGGGAGCTTTTGGTATGGGACTAGGGTTTGGGAATTTGTATTTGGGTTTTGGGAAATGGGAATTGGGGATATGGGATTGAGATATAGGATTAGTGAATTTAGGGATATATGAGTTTAGGGAATAGGGAAATGAGGGAAAATGGGGTGAGGGAGTAGAAAGGTGGACTTAGTGGCTAAATATCCAATACAAACCCTAGGCAGCAGTTTCCTTTAAAAGATTTCAAGAGATAGGGTTTGATTTATTTTTTAAACCATCACCATAAGACAATCACCATAAATTGCATAAAAAATGGTTTCACTAGCAGTGATGAGGGGTCAACCTACTTGCACAATGATGATCCACACGTTTTGGGCGATTTTGAATGATTTGCTGAAGGTTTCGGGCTCGCTGGTTGTATGCGTCGCGCATCAAACCCAACATGGCGTGCAAGTTATGTGCACCGCGCCCATTGCCCAATGCGTCGCGCCTCTGTTTTTTGGCAAATTTCTCCCACTTTCTCTTACTCGCCCCCAAACACGACTTTGCTTTACTCAAGTTTGTTTTTGAACTGCAAATGAGCTTTTCAAATTGGAGACATGACTTATATAGAAGGAGTCTTTTAATTTTTTGGTTGGCAAAACCCACTTTTACAATGTTTTGAAAACTACTTTATTTTGAACTCTGTTTTGAAATTTTTCACTTTGTTAGAGCTTGTGATGAACTGAATGACCTGTGTTTTGCTTGTTTTGCAGGGGGCTGGAGCTGTTGAGGCTAGGAAAAGTGACCAGGGTTGCAGGTCAAGCAATTTACATATGAAGGGATAAAATTACATGAATTTGTACAATAAAATCTAAAAGATACCCTATTTTTCCTCAAAACTTTGGAAGAACACATCTCGAAACACTTGATTATGAAATTTATCGACACTGGAACTTCCCCATGTGCCTGTTGGTTATTATTGGACTTTTTGAAACCCTTTTTGACGAAACCCTAATGAAACCCTAGACCTAAATGACAATGGAACCCTAGAAAAGACTTCTGCAATCTTTAAGACAAAAAGGTAACTGTATACAATTTTTGATGAATAAACATGAGCCAGCAGGTAAATGACATGAGGTAAACTGTAGGAGAAGCCACTACCGTCAGATGCTCCATGCGCCTAATGGAATGCAACTGACTGAGTAGGACACCCAATATGCAATGCAACAAGAGGATTTGATCTCTGACTGAGGGATGAAGATACCGACACTAACACCACTATAACACCCTCCTCCCACATCTACCCAAGTAACCGCCAACTAGGGTAAATATGTGATGAAAGGCCACTATAATGAGATTTAACCTCCTAAGCCACCTTAAGGAAGTGGAATCGATGGAAAAACACCACACAGACCTTCCACATCAGCAACAAAACTCCCATAAGGAAGTGGAATTGATGGAAACACACCACACAAACCTTCCACATCAGCAACAAAACTCCTAGAAGTCATCCCAACCACTCACGTAACCAACCCCAGAGACCAACTGAAGTTTTAGTCCATAAAATCCCTGGATGCTCCCTTGATATCAACAAGGGTGTGTCTAGGAGGCTCTAGATGCTTCCACAGCACGGGTATGCACGTGTCTGGGGACTTTTCTCCTTAGACGTGTGCCTATGACTCCAAGATTTGTGCCACTTTTTCAGGCCTAGAGCCTAGGTCACTGCCCAAAACTCAATGACACTTTCAGAAATGAATTTACACAACAAAATAATGATACAAATGCAATTATTTGAACAAGGACTTGGTTGGACCCCTACTAGCCATGACAGGCATTTCATCAAAGAGTCACAAATATGTAATCTAAAGGTTTAAACAACAAATCTTAGCTTAGGGGTCTCATACTTATTTGAGAATTTCTAAGAAGTATTGTTCCCTTATATCATTAGTTGCATTATGATTTATTAGGTCATAGATACATTGTTCATTCATTTACAAATCAAAACATGAGGAGATCCATACATCATCACTTTCATAATACATGCTTATAACCAACAAAATAACGATATAAATATCAAGGATACATTAGCCATAGAATCCGCATATAAACCAATACATTTACGCATTAGATAGTAGGGAAATAACCTTTTATTAATGAATGCAAAAGCCAACCCGATATGAGACTACCATGTTCCACCTGACCATAGATTGGTTAATCTAGATCTCTCTCAGCCAATCACCCCCATGTCATATTCCAAGCATGAATGTGGGACTCAAACCAAAAGAACCAACTAGGGCATCCCAAGGTTAAACCACCTCACCCTCATTAATAGAAACCAAGTTTTATTGCAATCCACACCAGATCACTAGGACAAGACAATAAACATGTGATAACAGGCTTTACCATGATCTCCACCAGACCACTAAGCCAAAACAAGCACGGATTCCACTGGATTTCTCCACTACAACGTGAGGAATTTTCCTATCTCCTAGTCTCTCAGGATTTAGCGCAATCCACATCGGATCACTAGGCCCTAAACCAAGACTCCACCCTCTAGGCTTTACCATATATCCCACCATTCACCAACAAGGATTCCTAGGCCTAATTAAGGGAAACCACCTCTAGGCTTTTCCGTATATCCCACCATTAATCGATCGAGGATTCCTAGGTCCGTCAAAGCACACAATACCTGGATTTACCGCAACCCACAATCTAGTTCAGGGGTCACTATGCTAGTCACTTTATGTCAATCCACAGTCTGGTTCAGGGATAACTAGGCCATGTGTTCTTTCTTTCAGATATCCACCTCACTTAGCTTTGAATCCATCCAGCAATCCAAATCAACCAAAACATGAGAACCCCATCACACCATGGCTATCTAAAAATGGAAAGGCTAGGCTGAAAACACTATCACGCCTAGCAAAACCCATGTCAGACAACAAAGAAACACATGCAATACCATGCATGCCAAATCTAGTGAAGAAAACATGCATGAAAATCGACACCTGCAAAAAATCCTGGTGTAGTTGCTTGATCCAACTCTTCCTTGCTTGCTCCTTCCTTCGTCTTGCCTTATTTGTCTTTCCTGATCCAATGCCAAAGTTATCCAAGAAAACTCTAAGTATCCAAGAGTGTGTGAGAGAGAGAATAATGAGAGAGCTCCAAAACTAAACTGACAAAAGGTTTGAGCAAAAATCTTGCCAATTGAATCTCATGAGCCTTTTCATCAAAGAGGCCTCTATTTTATTCATTTTCCATTATTTTCCTTCAATTTCCTCCTCGCATGCAACCTGTGACCTTTCACCTTCCTTTTCTCCTAAGTTCCATTACTTCCATAAATAAATGTTCCAAAAATGTCATTTTTCCTTTCCAAAGCCTTTGCCAAATTCCTTAGCCATAATAACTGAAATGAACACCCACTAGGATGTTTTGCCCACCATCCAGCTTGGAATATGTGTCCCATGACCGTGATCTTATATATTTTTACATGGATTTTTAACCAGGCTTGTTACATAACCCTAGCCCTTGGGGGAACACCATCCTCAGTGTTCAATGACACCTATAAACCAACAAACTACTAAAAACAAAACATACTGCCCATGGAGCTTTATAATACAGCTCATTGCAATATTTACAATGGACATTGTTGAAACATGACAATCATACCATTTACTAGAGCTTTATAACACAACTCATTACGATATTTACAATAACCACATATACACATACACATTTACTTCAACCAACAAATAACCATACTGTGTATGGATATTTATAAATCCAGCTTGGTACAATATTTACAATGATATACACATATGCATGTTTGGTCATCCAACAAATAAAGGATACGATGCCCATATCAGTCAACAAGGGAATCTAGAAGCTCACACCTCCACCCTCAAAGTAATACCAGGATTCACCTCCTTCCCAAAATGTCTACAATCCACTACAAGGTCAAATTTCCATCTGGCAATGCTAATGACCAAAACAAATTCATCCCGGACGTTCCCTTCTTTATTACACAGTCCCTCGGGCAATCCGGTCATCCCTTTTGTGCAGTCGCTCACCTTCGAAGTTACCTGACATCCCCTATCTTGCATGATCCATCCCTTGGCAAAGCTTCCTCGCATCAGAAGGTCAAACAACCAAGGCATATACCTACCTCAAAACCATCATACCAGTCATATCATGCTCATGCCAATCAATGGACACTATTTGGTACTAGTGTCCCACAATGGCCCTACTCTTAAATACTTTACCATCATACTTCTGCCTTTTCCAATTCCTTTTACTGTTGTTGCTAATGCTTGCTATCAATTTCTACCACCCAACCAAGGATTTCATGCTTTGTTGTACCAAGCACATAATTTCCATTAGATTAAAAAATAAATTAAAATAACTTCATATCATACCTCATTGGTAGTTGGGTTGTGTTATATTATTTCCACGACTAGCTCCCCTAGTTGAATCGGGGGTAAGAGGGGATGCGGAGCCCCCTTCATTGCATCAATTGTGCAGTGGGGGGTCTGAGGGGGGCGGTTAGCCCCCCTCTATGGGGTCCGGGGCAGCACCCCAAGGAATTTTTTTTATTTGACCCTATATTAGGTGGGCGGACTTACCTATGGTTTTGTGTATGGTTTTCGCATATGGTTTTCGGTCCATGGTATTGGATGGTTCAACATGTATATATATGTATTGTAACATTGAAAGGAACATAATGAAAAATCAATCTGGTAGTCCTTGTTTTTGGATCCAGGGGAAAATCTTTGTGTTTATCTGTTTTATGTGTTATGCTCTCGCATTGTTTATTTTATGTGTTTTAGAATTCGTATGCAGGTAATTTATGTATGGGGTTAAAACCTACATTTGATATCAGAGTTGTTTAAGCTTCAAGGGGACGCCTCTGTTGTTGAGGGGTTTCGCTCTAGCTTGTGGTAGACCCTATTCAGTGGGAGATATGTGGGATCGATTCTAGTGGTGAAAGAAGATGGCGAGCAGTGGAAAGATAGAGATCGAGAAATTTAATGGTCAAAGTTTTGAGTTGTGGAAACTCAAGATGGAGGATCTGTTGGTGGATAAATATCAGTGGAGCATGTTAGATCCCGACACTAAACCAACGAGAGTGTCCGATGAAGAATGGAAGAAGTTGGATTAGAAGGCAAAGAGCACAATATGATTGTGTGTCTCAGATTCAGTATTATTGAATGTGTCAGGGGAAGCTACGGTGAAGGCTTTGTGGGACAAGTTAGGGACTTTATACCAATCTAAGTCTCTGGTGAATAAACTGTTCCTACAGAAAAAGTTGTATAACATGAGAATGAAAGATGGAGACTCGGTGACAGAGCATCTGAATGCATTTAATACTGTGGTAAGTCAATTATTATCTGTTGATATTAAAATTTCAGATGAAGATAAGTGCATCAGTTTGTTGTGTTCTCTACCAGCTTCGTGGGATAGTCTGGTTATTGCAATAGGTAGAAATGCAACTGCCTTGCAGTTTGATGAAATAGTCTCATCCTTGTTGACGGAGGAGATGAGACGGAAAAATATGGAGAGCCAGAATGGTGATGCCTTATCTGTATGAGGACGGTCCCAGAATAGAAATAAAAATAAGTCCTCGAGTGGGAGATCTAAATCTATAGTGAGATCTAAATATCCAGGAAAACCTATAAAGGTGTGCTGGAAATGCGGAAAGGAAGGGCACTACAAAAGCGACCGTAAATCTAAAGCTCCTGACAAAGGAAAGGGACCTAATGATGCTCCTTTTGTAGAGGTGAAAACCCCCTCAAATGAAGGTGGGGATGTGTACTTGGCTTCTTCAAGTACATATGTAGAACATGTGGCATGGTTGATTGACTCAGGTGCATCCTTTCACTTCACTCCTCATAGAGAGTGGTTCTACAAGTATGAGAAATATGATGGTGGTGATGTCTTCTTGGGGGATGACAGGAAGTCTAGAATCGTTGGTCGTGGAAAAATCAAATTGAAGTTGCAAGGTGGAAGGATTAGAACACTTCCGAGTGTTCTGCATATTCCTGCATTAGCCAAAAATCTGATTTTTGTAAGCAAGCTGGATGATGCAGGTGTAAAAACAGTGTTCGAGAAAGATACCTGCAAGATGGTTTGGGGAGCATTGGTATTGATGCAGGGAGTTTGGATTGGACCTCTGTACAAGCTGCAAGGTAGCATTGTTATTGATGGGTGCAACAGTTCTATGGTTCCTGAAAGTGGAGCAGAAAATCTAGTGGTCTGTGAAGAAAAGACCATGCTATGGCATCAAAGGCTTGAACATATTGGAGAGAAGGGCCTTCGAATACTTCATGGTAAAGGTATGGTAGAAGGCATGACTAATAGCTCTCTGGATTTTGATTTCTGTGAAAATTGTGTATATGGGAAGCAGAATCGGGTGAGTTTCCCCTCTGGTGGTAAGAGGGCGAAACAGGTATTAGAGCTTGTGCACAGTGATGTGTTTGTTCCTATGAAGGTTCCATCACTGGGTAAGTTTGTGTACTATGTATCATTTATAGATGACTTCTCAAGGAATACATGGATATATTTCCTTAAGAAGAAATTTGAAGTCTTTGACAGGTTTAAAGAATTTAAGGCTCTGGTGGAAAACCAAACAAAAAAGAAGATAAAGGTGTTGATGACAGATAACAGTGGAGAGTTTTGCAAGAAGGAATTTGAAGAATTATGTAGGAAGTGTGGTATAGCACGACAGAAGAATACTCCATACACACTTGAGAAAAATGGAGTTGCATAAAGAATGAACAAGACATTGATGGAAAGGGCAAGAATCATGCTCAATGGTGCCAGGTTAGGACAAGAATTCTGGGCAGAGGCGGTGGAGACAACATGTTACCTGGTCAATAGATCACCTTCATCAGCATTGGAGGATAAGACTCCACAAGATGTATGGACTGGTAAGAAACCCTCTCTTTCACATCTGAGGGTATTTGGATGTGATGCATATGTACATGTTCCAAAGAAGAAAAGAAAAAAAGTTGGATAGTAAATCTGAAAAGTGCATCTTTATTGGGTATAATGATGGTTTAAAAGGCTATAAGCTTTGGAACCCAGTAACAAGGAAGGTTGTGTACAGCTAAGATGTGGTGTTTAGAAAGGTGAGAGATGTTATTAAACATGAAGTCGCATCAAAGGAACCTGAGAAGATAGAGTATGAGCTAAAGGAGGAAGAATCAGACTCTACAACAGAAGAGGAATCAGGAGATGAAGAGCCACAAACTCTAGTTCTGAGAAGATCAGTTCGAGAAAGAAGGCAGCCAGAAAGGTATAGTCCATCTACCTTCTATTCAAATTTTGCTTTATCTATTACTGGTGATGATCCCAGAACTGTTAAGGAAGCAGTAGATTCAGAGGCTGGCAAACTCTGGAAAGAGGCCATGGTTGATGAAATGGAATCTTTGCACAAAATTGAGACTTGGGATCTGGTGGAGTTATCGACTGGAAGGAAACCCATTGGCAACAAATGGGTGTTCGAAAAGAAGAAAATGCAGAAGGAAAGGTGGAGAAATACAAAGCTCGGTTGGTAGCAAAAGGTTATTACCAGGTGCTAGGAATTGATTTTGGTGATATTTTTTCTCCTATTGCCAACGTAGCTTCTATTAGATTACTTTTATATGTTGCTGCTGCTTTTTAATTTGAGGTAGAACAGATGGATGTGAAGACAACATTTATTCACGGGGATCTGGAAGAAGAGATCTACATGAAGCAACCTGAAGGCTTTGCGGTGAAGGGTAAGAAAGAGTTGGTATGCAAGTTAAAAAAGTCTCTGTATGGGTTAAAACAGTCACCAAAGATGTGGTATTAGAAATTTGATACATTTATACGAGAACTTGGCTTCACCAGAAGCAAAGCAGATCACTGTGTGTATTTTAAATTAATTGGTGATCGTGTTATTTATTTGGTCTTGTATGTGGATGATATGTTGCTGGTTGGAAATGACAAAGAAATTATCCAAGATTTGAAGACCCAATTGTCCTCCAAATTCGACATGAAAGATCTTGGTGCTACAAACTATATTTTGGGCATGGAAATTAAAAGAGATTAGGCAGAGAGGAAGCTCTGGTTAAACTAGAGGAAGTATGTCAAGACAATACTGCAGAGGTTTAATATGCAGGATAGTAAATCGGTGAAGGTTCCTATTCCTGTAGGTGTAAAGTTATCTGCTGAACAGTGTCCCAAGACACAAGAAGAGGAAGAGGACATGTCCCATGTTTCGTATGCAAGTGCAGTTGATAGCCTAATGTATGCAATGGTCTGTACTAGACCAAACATTGCAAATGTAGTAGGAGTATTGAGCAGGTTTATGTCAAAACCAAGGAAGGAGCATTGGACAATAGTGAAGTGGGTTTTCAGGTATTTGCGTGGCACTAGTGATTATGGTTTGTGCTACCAAGGAAGACCAGGATTGGACAGAGTTTTGAATATACGTGGCTTTGTTGATGCAGACTGGGCTAGAGATTTGGATCAGAGAAGATCTACAAGTGGGTACGTGTTTAACCTATTTGGAGGTGCAGTCAGTTGGATGAGTAAGAAACAATCTGTAGTGGCACTATCAACTACAGAGGCAGAATACATGGCAACCGCTCATGCAAGCAAGGAAGCAATTTGGTTGTAGAGATTGTGTTCAAGTATGGGGTTAGTACAGGGAGCTATAAGGATAGATTGTGACAGCCAAAGTGCAATTTTCTTACCAAAGAACCCTGCTTATCATTCAAAGATAAAGCACATTGATGTTCAATATCACTTTGTGAGGGATATGATAGAAGACAAAAAGGTGTTGCTAGTAAAGGTGGACACTTCGAAGAATACTGCAGATGCATTGAAAAAATCTGTGAACTCTGAGAAGTTCTCTTGGTGTATAGAAACAACGGCCATTGTAGGGCTGGATAAATGACTAAGCTCTCTAGTGGCCCCCTGTTGAAAGAAAACAATAAGTGAGAGAATGTTGGGTTGTGTTATATTCTTTCCATGACTAGCTCCCCTAGTTGTACCGAGGGGTTAGAGGGGGGGCAGAGCCCCCCCTTCATTGCATCGATTGCACAACGGGGGGCTCACAGGGAGTTTGAGGGGGGCGGTTAGGCCCCCTCTACAGGGTCTGAGGCAGCGCCCCGAGGAATTTTTTTTTTTGGACCCTATATTAGGTGGGCGGACCTACCTATGGTTTTGTGCATGGTTTTCGTGGGCACGATGGTTTTCGGTCCATGGTATTGAATGCTTCAACATGTATATATATGTATTGTAATATTGAAAGGAACATAATGAAAAATCAAGCTGGTAGTCCCGTTTTTTGGATCCATGGGAAAATCTCTGTGTATATGTGTTTTATGTTTTATGCTCTCGCATTGTTTATATTCTGTGTTTTAGAATTCGTATGCAAGTAATTTATGTACGGGGTTAAAAACTACAATTGGTGGCCTGTCAACAAGGTACACCTGCAATTCTATTCGCTTCCTGTCACAACAAGTCAAACTAACATCTTTGACCAAATCATCATGTATAAACATATTACATTAGGTTAGCTCAAAATGCAACCATCATAGATCAAAATCATAAATCACATATAACCATCATAAACCAGAATCATAGATCACATGTAATAATCATATACCATAATCATAAATCACATGCATAATAAAACTAAAATAAAATACTAATACTTATCCTTTAATCAATCCTTAGATTCTACCTTTGCCTTTTTGTACACATACGAGACTAGTTGCCACACCCAGCAAGCACCCAGTGTCTTTGCTTCTCTTCAATCACGTACACATACACACAGTGTACATCACAACACATACATCCACACATGACGTACAACACCATACCATACATACACTCACACAGAGCGTACGACACCACACAATACATGCACCTACACCTGATGTACAACACATACACCTACACCTAGTGTACACCACAACACAATACACATATCTACATCCAGTGTACAACTCAACACAATACATGTACTACATAGAGTACAACACAGAGAATACACATGTCAACGATACCACAACTACACAATACACATTCATAGTATCACATGCGCGTAACACTTCATGTATGACATGCACACAATACCACATGTACACCAATACCATATGTACCACATGTACACAATACCCCCTGTACACTGCACCACCTGCACAACGTGTACACAACATCACATGTATACGTCACCTCATGCACAACGTGTACACAACGCAATATGTACACTGCACCACCTGTAGAATGTGTACACTATACCACATGCACGACATGTGCAGGACACCACATGTACACAACATCACATGCATGACATGTACACAACAACCCCTACACACAACACCACAAGTACAACATGTACACAACACCACATGCACCCAACACCACATGCACCCAACACCACATGTACAATCATGTAAACAACACCATATGTACATAGTACCACTTGTACAACATACACACAACACCATATGTACATAACACTGCATATGCAACATGTACATAACACCATCTATACCCAGCACTGCATATCCAACATGCGCACAACACCATATGCACACAACACTGCATATCCATCATGTGCACAGTACAATATGTACACAACACCACACATACAACATGTACATAGCACCATCTATACCTAGCACTGCATATGTAATATACACACAACACCATATACACAACATGCATACAACATCATATGTATACAATACTACTTATATAACATTACACATCACCGTAGGTACAATCACTGAATATACAACCTGCACAACATATACACAACAATAGCACTACACATCCAAAACCATACTGCCTCTACCAAGCAACCTTGCTTCCAGTGTCTCTCTGCCATCCATGCTTATCCTAGCATGCCGCAATTCATGTTGTTTTCATTCTGTTGATGTATCCTTCAACGCTATCTTTCATAACATAAGCATAGGCATAATACAAGCATACAATATCATTTAATATCCACATGATACTCGCCTCGTATATTTGTCATGACTACTCTTCCCACTTGATTCCTCATAAACCAAGGACCTTTTCATGTCATTCACCTGCGTAAGCAATCATTCCTCCACAAGAACAATTCCTAATGACCCGGTCAAACAACGATATATATATATATAACATTAGCATAAAAACAATAATGATCCATGATGACGTTGTCAAACATGACATACATATATACATATATAGACATCAACACAATCATGATCACAACATAATTACCAGATACCATAAGGTCAAGATTAAGATAACTCCCTTTATATGTTCACAACATGCACAACATTGAGAACGACGATTCCCAACATAGCCAAGGCATCTGACGCCTCAAATATATTTACTTTATCTTTCTTGATTACTTTTCTTGTGATTGTCCTGCCATCGTCCATTTACACCAATGGACCCAACCAATCCAACTGGTTGTCATACTCTTGCCTTCAATTGCCCTTACACATGCAGTGAGATTCATCTAGGCCTTACATCACCTGTTGGGTTTCATTCAACTCTTCTCAAGCTCCATTAACTTTCCTCTTTCCCAACCAATTCCCAAGACTCAAAACTTAAAAGGCAAGCACAAGAAACAAACAAGAATAATACCATGAGAACAAATAACAACACGACACGACAATAAAGTGGAAAGGCCTTGCACCATACATAAACAAAACCACAAATCAAGCTCAAAAAATCACAAAAGACCAAAAGCATAGACTGGAAACAAACACCATGACTCAATCTCCATGGTTCCAAGTGCTTCCAAAGGAAAGCTCAACCTGAACCTTCTTCAAAATTTCATGGCAATCTCTTTTGCCATGCAATCCCCTGCATCATACTTCCATAAACACATAACTATCAGTGCATAAGTAAACATAACAACATACTAGTTACCTTACCTTGTCATACTAATGCCAAGCATGTTACCCTGCAACTGCTCACACATGTCAACCACATGTTCCAAATATCAAGACAATCATATCTATCAATTTGAAATCAACCTTTACCAAGACTAACAATTGTGTCATAATCCATAGTCAACTCATAGTCATTAGAAATAATGATACACTGTCACCTATTACACTCAAGTACATATCAACTATTTCAACTCATATGTGTGAGTAAAACCATCTTAAAACAAGATAATTTCTTGATGCAATCTTATAGACACATACTCCTATCATGCGATTAATCAAACATTCAACAACAAATAGATGACATAATAGACACCAACACTCAAACACCAATTAGACAACATAATCAAACATTCAAGCACAAAGTAGACGACATAAGCAAGCTCATACCTTAATGTATCTCAGGGGAGGCTATCTTGTCTGCACAATCAATCTAGTTATCACGATATAACTTCACAACACCTCTACTCAAACACAAATAAGATCATGATATACATAACAATAACTAACTAACATGTTCACATCATAAGCTCATAAACATTTGTCGTTCATGCATAACAATCAAATATATACGATTAGTCTAGATTAGTACAACACAATGTCACAAATAAGTCGACTCACACCTAAATATCATAACCCTAACCATATGCATAGGCCAATCCAATTTAGCATGATACATATAACATCAAGATATTAATGCTATAACCCTAATCATCAAGTTAACTAGCATATAACAACAATAAGTTAACATATAGCATGCTCATCAACAACATATAACATAATCACCGAGCTAACTACAAGTAAACATATAACATATTCATCAACGACATATAACATAATCATCAAGTTAACTAACATAAAACAACAACAACAACAATGCATACAACGACATGTTACTATCATTCATAACTATCTGAAACGTGTGCATATGACTACACTAATCAACTAGAATCTATCAGGCATGTAACCATAACATCAATAGAATGAAGGCATACACATAACCATACTGCATATAACAACCCTTAACCTACATACTTGCATGCCTAACATACAAACCTATATGATGACATGCTCTTGCCTCGAGGTCCAATGTTGCAACTTCACTTTGATGGTCTGCATCTCCTGCTTTATCTCAACCAACACATTAGCATCATAACACACCAATAACATCATGACGGCCTAATTGCACACAATGACCTCATAATGCATATTTGACCTATCATACATGCATAACCATAACCATAACAATGCATGCATAACATATGCATATACAACTGTACACTCATGACGACACATCCCACAACAACACCATCAAACTTCACATGGCGACATCACTACAACCACTATCAACACCATTCAAATGCAACAAGCACATAGAGTACAAGGATGATTAACACACTCGCAACCGACATGAATGCATGACCAACACACACAGGCTATCCAGTCCAAGGGGTGAACCATGCTATGATACCACTTTGTAACACCCTCCTCCCACATCTACCCAAGTAACTGACCAACCGAGATAAATATGCGATGAGAGGCCACTCTAATGGGATTCAACCTCCTAAGTCACCTTAAGGAATTGGAATTAATAGAAACACACTACACATACCTTCCACGTCAACAATAGAAATCCTAGGAGCCATCCCAATCACTTAGGTAACCAAACCCTGAGAGCAACTAAAGTTTTAGTGCATCAAACCCCTGGACGCTCCCTTGATATGGACAAGCGTGTGTCTAGGAGTCTCCAGACACTCCCACAACATGAGTATGCATGCATTTGGAGACTTTTCTCCTCATACCTATGCCTACGACTCCAAGATTTGTGCCACTTTTTCAGGCCCAGAGCCTAGGTCATTGGCCATAACTCAATGACACTTTCAGAAATGAATTTACACAACATAATAATGATACAAATGCAATTACTTGAACAAGGAATTGAATGGACCCCTCCTAGCCATGACATGTATTTCGTCAAACATGTCACAAATATGTAATCTACAGGTTTGAACAACATATCTTAGTGTAGGGGTCTCATACTTATATGAGAATCACTAAGAAGCATTGTTCCCTTATATCACTGGCTACAATATCATTTATTAGGTCATAGATACATTGTTCATTCATTTACAAATCAAAACATGAGGAGAGCCATACATCATCATTGTCATAATACATGCTTATAACCAACATAATAACAATAGAAATATCAAGGATACATCAGCCATAGAATCCACATATAAACCAGTACATTTACACATAAGATAGAAGGGAAAGAATGAATGCAAAAGCCAAACCTGTATGGGACTACCACGTTTCACTCGACCATAGATTGGTTGAGCAAGATCCCTCTTCAACCAATCACCCCCGTGCCATATTTTAAACATGAATGTGGGACTCAAACCAAAAGAACCAACCAAGGTATCCTGAGGCTAAATCACCTCACCCTCATCAATAGAAACCAGGCTTTACTGCAATCCACATCGGATCACAGGGACAACACAACTAACATGTGATAACATGATTTACCATGATCTCCACCAGATCACTAGGCCAAAACAAGCATGGATGGCACCGGATTTCTCCACCTACAGCGTGAGGAATTTTCCTATCTCCTAGTTTCTCAAGCTTTACCGCAATCCACACTAGATAACTGGGCCCTAAACCAAGACTCTACCCTCTAGGATTTACCATATATCCCTCCATTCACTGACAATGATTCTTAGGCCTAATCAAGGGAAACCACCTATAGGCTTTACCGTGTATGCCATCATTAATTGTTCGAGCATTACTAGGTCCACCGAGGCACACAATATCTGGCTTTATCGCAACCCACAGTCTGGTTCAGTGATCACTAGGCCATGTGTTCTTTCTTTCGAAGATCCACCTCACTCAACTTTGAATCCATCCGATAATCCAGCTCAACCAAAACATGAGAACCACATCACACCATGGCTATTCAGAAATGGCAAGGCTAGGCTGAAAACACTTTCACACCTGGAAAAAACCATGCCATAACAACAAAGAACCACATGCAATACCATGCATGCCAAATCTAGCAATGATAACACACATGCAAATCAATACCTGCAAAGAATCTTGTTGTAGCTGCTTGATCCTACTCTTCGTTTCTTGCTCCTTCCTTCCTCTTAACTTCTTTGCCTTTCTTGATCCAATGCCAAAGTGTTATGAGAAAACTCTAAGTGTCCAAGAGTGAGAATAATGAGAGAGCTCCAAAACTAAACTGACAAAAGGTTTGAGCAAAAATCTTGCCAATTGATCCTCCAAAGGCTTTTTATCAATGAGGCCTCTATTTTCTTCATTTTCCATTATTTTCCTTCAATTTACTCCTCACATGCAACCTGTGACCTTTCACCTTTCTTTTCTCCTAATTTCTATTATTTTTGTAAATAAATGTGCTAAAATGTCATTTTGTCTTTCCAAAGCCTTTGTCACTGCCTTTGCCAAATTCTTAGCCATAATAACCGAAAAGAACACCCACTAGGATGTTTTGCCCACCATTCAGCTTAGAATACGTGTCCCATGACCGTGGTCTTATATAATTTTACATGGATTTTTAACTAGGGTTGTTACATCCACTCAGGATTCACAGGTTGTAGCGTATTGATTGGTCAGTTCAGTTTTGGAGGCCTAGTGCAGTATTGGAGCAGATTTCTTTTGGTGGCCATTCTCTCTGCCATTACCATTTTTATATGTACTCCTTATATATTAATAAAATAAGTTCAAGTTTCATTGCATGTGCATTTTATTGAATTTTCAGTTGCAGTCCATATTTCTTGTTGCCATTTAATTTTTATGGTTCAATTTGTGAATTTTCTTTAGCGAGTTAACAACAAAATTTTAATAAGCAATTTCCTGCAAATTTTACATTTGGAATATTACAGTGGTATCAGAGTTGTGCATCCTACTAGCCTGAGGGTCTTTCTCATGAAATTGTAGGGCCAGATTTATTAGAGCACCTGTTGTGGAAGATTGATTTCCTTCACTCATTGAGACTGAATTGGGAATTTCATGTCTTTTGCTCGGTTAGGAAGCAAATCAATGAAGAGGCAGATCAAGGATGAATTTACTATTGGGCAGTTGTTGCACGTCACATGCTGATTGCTGACATAAATTCCAAATAATTGGACCAAGTTTCTACGGGAAATAAAACAATAAAATTTGGTTGGAGTTGTAGTCATCACTTTCGATGAAGTTTGTAGCCACATCAGGTCAAGATTGAAGCCTAGTCTTGTGTCATCATGCTTGGGTGGAATCATATTGGGCAGAATTGTGTGTGGAACGGGAGAGACAGTGTCTCTATCATCATATATGGTTCATGCAATTATTAACAACGTGAGTGCAGTGCATTGACCAAGATCATGGTAGTGCATGGGAGTTTGGTCGAATAGCATTATAGCGGAGGTCATGCAATTATTAACAACGTGAGTGCAGTGCATTGACCAAGATCATGGTAGTGCATGGGAGTTTGGTCGAATAGCATTATAGCGGATTGGGAGTTGAATTAAGTCGAGCCTCAGTAGAAAATTATTTCCAACAACTGGATACAATAAGAGTCCAAGCCGATTTGGAGAGCCCAACATATCACTTTAGAAGATGAAGTATTCATACTGTGCAACATAAATTATAATTGTGTTTACTCTGCGAATATCTAGCACGATTGGCAAATAGGGTAACGGACTTGTGTAGTCGTGTGGTGTTTGGGGATCGTGATCTAATTTACTATCTCACGTGAGATTTGTTTTAAGTGATGATGCCACGCAACTGTGCGTGTGTTAGATTTTGATCGTGATTTGCGTGTGCAACGTAGGAACAATCGACCATTGGAAAAGGCTGCAAGTTGGGTCGGGCTCGAAGTAGTGATTGATGGCAAGGATGAGCCTCTTTTTTCCAAACTGATCGAATTACAATTGTGTGTGCAAAGAGTAGATCAAATTGCGGTCGAATTCATGTATCGTGTACGCTCCTATGGCATGTTTTTTTGTCCCATACATGAGGTATGTGAGTTGGCATTGTGTGCATCAGTTGAGACTAAGGCCGAGGCCCCCCATTAAATCTATGATTGAGGAGTCGAGACCATTGAACATTGAGCTACCAAAATGAAGGCGAGATGAGTCAAACATGGTGAATCAACGTCCTTTGATGATATGGAGAACGACCTGCAATTCTAGATCAATTTGCTCAACAAGTTATTTTTCCAAGGATCTGATCACACTGCAGAAACACTTGTTTTATTATTGTTTTATGTGGACCTAACTATGCGTAACCAGTACCAGATCATGTATATCAGGGTTGTTACAGAGGTTTGATCGATGGTACCCTTTGCATTCAATAGTCCAATTGTTGCTTCTCAGGCCAAAGATCGACAAAGTTTTCATTTGAAATGGAGGTGCGATGTAGTTGCAAAATATGAACAAGTATGAGTAACCTAGTGTAGACTGTGATGCACCAACGAACAAAAAAAATTTACCTTATTCATGCAAGTTAACACACCATGGTTGCATTCATAGAGACGAAGCTAATGCTAGCAAAATTACAATTGTGGGAGGGCGAAGTTGGTGGTTTAGACTGCTAGAGTAAGAGTTGAAACATCTTATCTCCAAATTTAGGAACAAAAATTGTCTACAAACCCTACAGGTTGAATTCATTATCAGTGACCAGGTTGTTTCATCATCTTAAGGTTGATCTTATATGTTGATCTATTGTTATGATGATTACCTATCTCTCCATCGTTAGTAACCTTATCCCCCAATTTTCCTAAAGTAGGTGTAGGTTGTATGATAATCTCTTTTCATTTATTCTCGTACATGTAATGCTTAAGAGGCTTAATTATATACATTGCTATACCAATCCCTTGTTATTGACTTACAGTTTAGGGTTCACAATTAACAAATCAGGAAACATAAATTCTAGGCTTACTATGAGGAATTGGATAGTCTAATAATTGATGATGCCTCTAGCTATGTAGACCATCTTAGTTTAAATCTCTTGTGCCAATTTTATCTAGTACCACTACTTCATTTTCTTAAGATACCTTCTCTTCCAAGTCATTGATCGGCATACCTGAATTTCCCATTTGAATTCACAATTTCCATCTTTTCTTCCAAAGACATTGTTAATGTGATTGTTCTTTTCTTCTTGTCCCTATCTCCTTTAGTCTTATTTCTACATTCTTTCTTAAGGAAACTGGGAACGCAATCATGTTATATATGTCCATAATTATGACATCTTAAACAATGGAAGGGTATACTTGAGTAATCCAATCTTTGTGTACAATGGCTATTCCCAATTTCCATCTCCAACTCTTTCAACAAACCCTTTTTTGGGTCCAATTCCACTAGAATATGCGCCAATAATTCTAGATTCCACATTTGATAACTTTCATGTACTCCAATAAACTAGCCTGTGCTATTCTCTATAGCCTTAAAGGCATTGATGGACAAGACTTCAAGTGGGAGCCTTGATAATTTTACCTAAAATTTCACATGCACCAAGGTTTTCTATGTTTGAGGCTTGAAATAAAGCATCCACTTTTTCAATGTTAGGGGTATTAAATCCTATTTCCACCTCAAACCTAGCATCCTAGAGGTGTCTTCTTTCAATTTAAATATCAAATTTAGCCACCCTTTACTAATTCATGGAATAATGGGATGTAGTCCAACAATGACTTCCATTCTAACTCCAACCAAACTCCAAGATAATTTTTAGTGATCTATTTGTGGAACAAGCACCTTGTTGGGGCTTCATGTGCTATTTTTACCAGCTAATCCATGTTTATATCGTGTCATAAAATCAAATGGATCTTATTCTTATATAGTTTATGCAATTGCACCCTTTTCTCCTTGGATTATTTTTGGGAAAACCATTATCCTTCTCATCAACTCTAACTCTACTATCTTTGAAAAGGTCTTGAGCTCTAATTTCTTTAAATCAAGCCAACTTTGCCTTTAATCCTCCATAACCACTGCAAATCTCATAGATAAGTTTTAGGAAAAGAAAATTTGTTGAGATAGAAGGATCAACTACAACCTTTGCTCTATTACATTTCTCCCTTAAGAATAACATTGAATTGCTCATGTATGTTGGAGTGTAGGCATTTGGTAAGTTTGATAGTGTTACAACACTTGGTGTTGTAATTTCTAACTCATGAGAACTATATGATCAATGCCTCTCCCCTTTGTTTTTTTGTACCATGCACCAAATTTGTAATATTTTGGTCATGCTTATAGTTTGGAAATGCGCCATTATATATTCCTTTGACATCATATTCCTTAATGAAAATAAACCTACCTTACAAAGGATCTATGGTGTAATCCACTGAGTTCTCCTCCATTTAGAAAAACCCTTGATTCCCCAATGGGTGTGTAATTAATGCTTTATGTAATGACATTAATTAATCCAATTCCCTTGTGGGGGTACAAGTTTAGAGTTGGATGCTCACCTTCAAAATGTGTGCCATGCCCAACAACTGTCCATCCCTCGTCCTTACTTTTCAAGAAAACCATTCCTATGGTTCGGGTCGCCAACTCTTGTCCTTTCAATATAAATGCTCGGAAGTAGTTGAAATTGAGAAGAGGTACATTGTTCTTTCTCACACCGTCGTTTATAAATTTGTCATTCAAATGATTCACGTATATCTAGGTGGATTGGCTCTTGCCTTTGGAGGATTTGATAGAGTGTTACATGAGCTCGTTGATGAGCGCATGAGCTATGGGAGGAACGTCTATTTTAAAATGTGTGCCATGTTTAACACATGTCCCTTCCTGGACCTGGAGTGTTTTGGCAATAACTCTCCTGCTTTGGTTCACAAATGAACGTCCTCTCATTATAAATGCATGGGATTATTAGAAGGGTGGAAACAAAGCGACGTTATCTGGGGTGGTGGGAAGGAGGTATCCTCACCTTATTGTATTTTCTTCTCAGTTGTGGTAGTCTTTGGTTGTCGAAGACATTGGATTCTTTCCCTTGGTCAATTTGCCACTAGTTTATGTTATGGTGGCAAGACAACACATATTCAATCATTTTTCTTCAATTTTGGGAGCACCGGAGGGGGTCAATATTTTTAATTTTATTTTTGCACACCATAGCAACTGGGCCGACCTTTGAATTGGCGATTGTTCTACCCACCTCAACGCTCTAGGGAATTGGCTCCACAAGTATTTGTTTTAATTGTCTGGTCCTGATTTGTGGTGTGTGGTATCCATGAAATTTCTCTTTATGGTTCTAATGGCTATAATTACCCTTTTAGTTGGGTAAGGTATTATGGGTTTCAGGTGTCCTTTGTTGCTTGTATTTTTCAATTCGGGTTTCTTCTTGTGTTGGGAAATTAGAGCATACCAAATTTTCGAGGTCAATTCTTTTGTTATATCCCTCCATAGTTTATAGGAATTGTGTCTGTGGTTTTATTTACTTTGAAGTGGGCTTTCTATCTTATAGTCCTACCGGGCTTAGTTTATGTTAAGGGGAGTCTAACCGTAGACTATCAGGCTCTTCCACCACACACGGGTTGTGGGTTCC